>OZ038489.1:15111591-15241591 GCA_964036315.1 Acanthosepion esculentum | reverse complement strand
GA
This sequence comes from Acanthosepion esculentum, assembly GCA_964036315.1. Classification (NCBI taxonomy): domain Eukaryota; kingdom Metazoa; phylum Mollusca; class Cephalopoda; order Sepiida; family Sepiidae; genus Acanthosepion; species Acanthosepion esculentum. Next base: position 15,241,589 of record OZ038489.1, on the reverse strand, counting down.
GATAGATGAGATAGATGAAAAGAGATAGATGAGATAGATGAAAAGAGATAGATGAGATAGATGAAAAGAGATAGATGAGATAGATGAAAAGAGATAGATGAGATAGATGAAAAGAGATAGATGAGATAGATGAAAAGAGATAGATGAGATAGATGAAAAGAGATAGATGAGATAGATGAAAAGAGATAGATGAGATAGATGAAAAGAGATAGATGAGATAGATGAAAAGAGATAGATGAGATAGATGAAAAGAGATAGATGAGATAGATGAAAAGAGATAGATGAGATAGATGAAAAGAGATAGATGAGATAGATGAAAAGAGATAGATGAGATAGATGAAAAGAGATAGATGAGATAGATGAAAAGAGATAGATGAGATAGATGAAAAGAGATAGATGAGATAGATGAAAAGAGATAGATGAGATAGATGAAAAGAGATAGATGAGATAGATGAAAAGAGATAGATGAGATAGATGAAAAGAGATAGATGAGATAGATGAAAAGAGATAGATGAGATAGATGAAAAGAGATAGATGAGATAGATGAAAAGAGATAGATGAGATAGATGAAAAGAGATAGATGAGATAGATGAAAAGAGATAGATGAGATAGATGAAAAGAGATAGATGAGATAGATGAAAAGAGATAGATGAGATAGATGAAAAGAGATAGATGAGATACTCTCACGTCGATTTGGACACACGGGTGCCCAACTAAATTAGGTCAAGTGTGTATGACGAACAACAGTGATTTGCAGACATTTTAAACTAAAAGAGTTTATGAATGACCCTTTTTAATCAAATGAAATAAAGAAATCCTTTTCGATTTTGCAATGATACCATTCTTATTCTTTGTACTGCTGAAAACAAAAATAAAAAAAAATTAATAAATTCGTTTAACTAATTTGTCTCTAAAACAAATTAATGACCACTAAATCACTTCATTAATTCGTGTAGGAAAATAATGATTCCCAACAAATTGACTTCGTAATCACGATTTTTAGTACCAACTCAGATTTTATTTTTATTTATTGGTGCGTGAGACATTAAAATTCGTGGTAACAATTATCAAAAGCATAAAAATAACTGTAGTAAAATATCGTGGAAAAGTCAGTTTTTTACTTTTTTATTAATTATTTTGCTAGCAGAAAATAAAATCCTAGTTTTTTTTTTTTTTTTTTTTTTTTTTTTTTTACACGTTACTTAAAGTAAGAACTTTTTTTGCAAAGTATTTTTTAAAATATTTATTGTGAAAATAATGGACTTTTTAAATTTTAGGAAGTTGTATTTTTTCCGTAAAATCGTTTAACAAGGAACACTAAAAAAAAAAAAAATGAATGCATGTTTATATTTTTACCGCTTGAGTAAGAACAGTAACGCGAAAAAACTTTAGTTTAAATATCCATAAATGATTTTTTAAAAATGCATATTAAAAAATAAAAATGCTAACAAAAAAAAGGTTTTCTTCTGAATTAAACAAAAAACACAAAAACAAACACACACACACACAAAAATAAAACACCAAATTGCGAGAGTGGGACGTAAACGAAAACAATTTACCATTTATTCTTCTTACCTGGCCACGAGTTAATCAAAACTTGTTCGACCCCTGCCTTTTCTTTGGCTGCTTTTAACACTTCGATCGGCTCGTCGTAGGGAAACGTACATTCAACATAGCGAAACCCTGCATCTTTTGCTGCTTGATAACGGTCAGATAATTTGGGTAATTCTTGGAACATCATAGAAAGGTTAGCAGCAAGCTTTAATTTCGACATCTTGAAATTTTTTGGAAAGTCCTTAGCACAACTTGTTGTCACGTGAAGTTCAAAGGTAGTGACGGGTGCGCACGGGCATTTGTCCCGCTTATATACACGTCCGGACCAATTGGAAGTAATTTTTGTTTTTAATTGTTTGTAACTATTTCGTGCAAAGGTTATAGAATTTTTTTTAAAAAGATGAAAAAAAAAGTATATCAGGTCTCCACAAGTCTGATTTTGAGATAAGCTCTGTCGCCCACAGGGACAGTTTGAAAAACTTTTTACAAGTCTTCTGTATGGTGTATTCTTCTCAACAAAAAATACTTTTCCTGAATAAAAAGAAGATAAAATATTTTATGAATATCACTAAAGTAGTAAATGAAATGATTTAATCCGTATTTGAATGTCGCAGAATCAATTATTACTGAGGCTTTTGCTAAAATACTAAGGTGCCTAGAAAAGTCACATATATCGGGGAGTGAGTGCTTCGATTCTTCCAGTTATAAAGCACTGGGGTGGTACTGTTTCTATACCCAGAATTATAGAGAACACATGTGGACAGGACCGAATTATGGTCAAATGATGCTGTCAGCAAAGTACAGTTCAACAATTGTGTCCTCTTTTGATAACAAATTTACTAATCCTTGAGTTTCTCTCTTTTTTTAAAAAAAATTCATTAACACAATTCAAACAGTTAAAATAAGTACAAGGCAAGTACTGTGGCCCGTAGTGAAATGTGTAAATAATTAAAAGAGCATGGGAAGAATTCACTCCAGTAGCTGTTCGCGGAAGTAGAATTAATTCAAGCAAGTTTACAATACTTATATACCGTATTTTTGGCCAGCAAAAGGCATACAAAACGGAAAATGTAGGCGCGTGCGTATGAAACTGAAAGATGTACATTTTGAGAAGAGTTCTTTACTAGCTTGATAGAATTGTGGTCATAGAGAAATAAATAAATAAACAACAAGAAAACCAAAATTTCACCATCTCTAAAAATAGACGGATAATAAAAATCGCCAGGTAAACAAAGCTATAGTTCGATCAACCAATCAGAATGCCTTCACAACCAGCGAACCCACGAGAAGGGTGCGGTCTTTTTAATGGATCTGTATATAAACAAATGGAAAATCAGCCAAAACCAGATTCGATAAATTTTGTCCGTTCTCCAATGCTACGGTCATCGTAATATACACTTGTACGGATAGCTGGTGATCTTAGACGGTTAAATCGTCACTGCTACATTGAAAAGAAACATACCTTCTTTCACCACGTTGTCAAGCGGCGGCTACTACATTTGGATACATACTGTGGGAAATTTGTCACGGCTTTCCCACATGAAAGGGTTAAGGTTAAAGGTGACAGAATCGATAAAAGCAACAACGGCTCGAAACCTTAGAGCGGACAATTCTCTCTTTTACGCGGAAGAATAAAGACTCAAAATCCTACTCGGAGTGTAACAATAGAAGAAGAAAATATTTATTTACATACACAAAGAAAGTAAAAGGTAAATACGAGAGAAAGAAATGGAGAAGAAAATTCCTTTAATTTAAAGGAAGAAAAAGTGTTCATGTAAAGGTTTGCTCGAAATATTTCTCTGAGCGCCTAAAAGTTCTTTAAGCAAGTAAATTGTTCTTCAGGGGTTAACACTCACATAAGATTTCTTCAGAGCTCTTGTTGAAGTGGAAACAATTGGAAGATTCATAGTTTGTAGTTGAGTGAGTTCGTAGGCCGACAACAGGAATTTCAAGGTACGAGGAAGCAGATCACGAGTAGTTTTAATAGAAGGCCGACGTTCTGTCTTTAGAGCTCTGCATGTAGATTTTTTCCTTGAAACAGGTTCCGAACATGACTGGTGTTACTGTCGCCGACCTGATGTTATCACAGACGATGTCAAATACTGACTGACAAAGAGGCGCATATTCTCAGTATTTATTGAGATTAAAAGGCTCAGAAATATCGGAAATGTTTCCCTCCAAAATTGCTATACACTTTCCGGGCACTCTCATTCGTCCGAAAATATATTCTTATCTCTGATAAGAATCAAAGATTTTGGACCTGGTTTTTGAAAACAAGGGTCCAACAAGTTGTGATTTTATGGCACCATGGACAGGACAGGGTGGTCAAATTCTTTTTTTATATTTTCCAACTCTCTCATTCGTCAGAAACTATATATATATATATATATATATATATATATATATATATATATATATATATATATCATCACTTGATAAGACACCAGAAGTGTTGAAACAAAATGGCTATTTTTGTAGTGATTTTATAACATATTTATGTTATAATATTTAAATAAATAATTATATATATATATATATATATATATATATATATATATATATATATATATATATTTATTTCCTTCTGGATCCTTTCTTTCTCCATCTCTCGTATGCGCCAGGACTTTTGCACTTGAACCCTTGAAACTTCAAGATTAACCTTATCCTTCTGTATTATTATATAAAGTGTTATATGAAGAAATATACTCTTAAGTTGTGCTATAGGATAAAGTGCTCAATATCAGATATAGAGCGTGTGTAAATATAAAAGTGAACGTTGAAGTCAAAACTTAGAGGCGACAGTCTGTTTCATGCTAAATGCAATCGTCAGGCCACAAAAGTGTTATATAAAGTTTTAGTTTTATTTATCAACACTCTGTGCGTTTTCTTGTAACGAGAGGGCTTGGAAGAGAGATTTTATTCTCCCAATGACGTTTCTCCCGTTATGGACATTGTTATATCCGTGATTTAACAACACCGTAGCTCACTGACAGGACGGAGCGGAATGGCTGGAAGGAAAAAGAATGACAATTGTTGTGGATTCCGGGATGAATCCGATATCAATGAATAACAAACGCCAGGAATGGATAAGGAAAATAAATGTATTAACGTAATAATATAAACTGGTAATACGGGTTAGTAGATCCAGGAATGCGGGTTAGTAGCAATAATATATATACAGTCTTGGTATTGAAGTATCGCGGTATGACTCCTTACCGAGTCTACGTGCTCGCTAACTGTGACTCTTGCGCTACCCTCCTCTATTACAGACTGTCCGGGTATTCATTGGTAGTAGTATATGTATACCTTGGGCGAGTCCATTTGTGTGAAAAGGGATGACCTCTTAACACCCCCCTCCTTTTGAGGGGAGTTAATATCTTTTCCTTTCTCTTATGGCCGACAATTTTCTCTTTCTGCTAGTCCTTCCAATTTCTGTGTCTTGTGGTCTTTGAGTTTCAAAAACTTCAAAGATCGCCTCCATCGACTCGTCATTTTCTGCGGGTGAGGAGCTTGGCTCTTCAACCCGTCTTTTTTGTATTTAGTCAATATGTTTTCTGTGGGTAAATTTTTCGCCTTTTATGTACATCACATTTCCTAGTCTGTTAATTATTGTATTTGGTTCCTTATAAGCCATACTGTTAATGAAATAGACCCATTCTTGTTTAATGATTTCTTGAGTACTGTAGGTGTATACCGGTTTTTATTTATTTTTTCCTTCGTCCTCTGAATAAATTCATCCTTTTTCGCTTCTTTTCTTATCTCTCGCAAAGTCACTTTACTGCCTTGCATAACTCATTACTGTTTTCATCTGTGGTAGCAAATGGCGCGTTTCGCTTCTTTTTACATAGTGGTTGGACATTTTCTTTCAATTCAATTCTAGCTGCACCCTTGCAAAACGAGTTGATAGATAAATCCCATACGTCGAACTTTTTCATCCAGTCTGTACCCACTAGATTTTCTGTGTCTTTCATTACGTATATCTTGAGTTTTTTTGTTTTCCTGTGAAATTTAACATTTACGATTATTTCTCTTTCGAATTTTATACGCTTTCCTGTCACTGACTTAGCAATTTTTTGTGTATGTAACATGGTTGGTCTGTTAAGCTTTTTCCATGTCTGTAGGTTAATTATCGTTAGATCGGAACCCGAGTCTAGTTGCAATTTTATCTTTTTATTTAAGATTTCAAGTTCCACATATTTCCTTATGTTGGTATTGTCTTCGTCATGCATCCTAGTAGCTTTTATTCTACTAGTAGCTTTTCTGTTCCTACATTGGGATGCCTTGTGCCCCATTTTTCCACACACAAGACAGTTTTTATATTTAAAACGGCAATCCTTATTCCAGTGTAGTCCTCCACATCGATAACATGCGGAGGGGGGGGGGGCTTATATTTGCTTCGATTTTCGTCATAATTTGCCCTATATGTTGTACTTTTCCCCTTATTATAGAATTTTTGTTTTCTTTCCGGGGAGGGTGAAGAACGTAAACTTTTGTTTAACTTACGTATATGTGATACTCCTGACTCCTCAATGTTCTTCGAGTCTTTCTTTATACTCAGGCATTTTTGGCAATCTTCTGATAATTGTTGTAGTGTTAGTCCAGGTTCATTTTGTAGTTTTGAAAGCATTCTTTTGCGCATTTCACTATCTTTTGCTGAGACTAACCCTTGAACAAAGATGAGACACTTGAAATTGTCCGGTGTTAATTCTGCCACCTTGAAGTCGTCGCAATGTTTATTTACGATTGCGGCAAACGTGGAATAGTCCTCATTTTCGCCCTTGAGCAGGTTAAGACATTTCCACCTCTTGTGAAAGAGTGACGTTTTTGGACTGAACAGCTTTGTAAGACATGTAACTGCTTCGTCAAATGTTAATTCGTTCGTCTTTTTTGGCAAAATGTAATCCACAAATTTTGTGTATTCCTCTGTTCCTAGTTTTCTGAGCAACAGACGTAGCTTCTTTGCTTCTGTACAGTTTTGACAATCGATGTTGTAGATGTCTTCATGACGTCTGAAATAATCCCCGAAATTTTTATCCTCTTCTATGGAGTAATTGAATGTTTCTATCGTATTCTACACTGCGTCTTGGGAAAAAGTCGCCTCTTTTTCGATATTTTGTTGTTTGCTACCCTCTACCTTTAATATTAGTTCCCGAGTTTGTAGTAATTGTTTTTGTCATTTTTCTTCCATTCTTTCCTGGAGTTGTAATTGTTGTTCATTTTGGTATTTTACAAGTTCTACTAAAATATTTTTAAAATCCTCCATGATCAACGTCTTACGAAAAACTCGCTTTTCTGTATTTTAGTCCTCGTAAATCTTTTTTCGCCAAGTTGTTGTGAACACTGGCAAAAAACGGCAAAGGAGACTTTTGTTTTTTTTTTGTTTTTCTTTTCTGTGTGAGTTCGAATACCTCGTCGTCACTTTGTTGTGGACAACGAGGGAGACTTTTGTTTCGATTTCCTTCCCGTGTGAGTTCGAATTCCTCGTCGCCAATTTGTTGTCGACGAGGGAGAATTGTTTTTTTTCTTCTTCCCGTGTGAGTTTGAATCCCTCGTCGCCAATTTGTTGTGGATTCCGGGATGAATCCGATATCAATGAATAACAAACGCCAGGAATGGATAAAGAAAATAAATGTATTAACGTAATAATACAAACTGATAATACGGGTTAGTAGATCCAGGAATGCGGGTTAGTAGCAATAATATATATACAGTCTTGGTATTGAAGTATCGCGGTATGACTCCTTACTGAGTCTACGTGCTCGCTAACTGTGACTCTTGTGCTACCCTCCTCTATTACAGGCTGTCCGGGTATTCATTGGTAGTAGTATATGTATACCTTGGGTGAGTCCATTTGTGTGAAAAGGGGAGACCCCTTAACAACAATAATGCTTTATTCTCAGAGAGACTTTTATATAAGCTACGACATACACGAAACCAAATATATATATATATATATATATATATATATATATATATATATATATATATATATATATATACATGTCCCACGTAGAGAAATATACACGCATGTCTACATAGCAAAGCAAAGTATAAGGAGAAACAAAAGGAAAAGTCTTGCATATAATTTGAAGATATTCCTGACCTCCCTCTGGTACAATAGGAGGGCGCGGCCTCGGGCAGCTGTTCCCCAGGGCTGAGCACCTCTCAGTATTATTTTCCTCAATTGTCTCTCTGTCCTTTGACAGAGAAGCCTCTGACCATACTCTGCCCAAAGACAGAGACGCAACTGAGAGATGATAAAGAAACGTGCTAGAAATTCCTCCAATGAGGAATGTACACACGCACACGGATCGAACACATTACTCAGTCGTAATAGTCAGCCAGAATAGCTTATTAGTCCACACTGGGGCGATCGTGTCTATGAATTATTCATTTACATATCAAAATCGTGGAACTGATCTTGCTCCCCCCCCACCAGGTAATTTGTTTGATAAGGAATATAAAACTATTGCTACCATTTGCATATTAAAGTCACTTGTTTAAACAGAAAAGAGTTTTTGAAAAGCCTGGTAAAATCGAATTCAACATTTTAGACGCAGGGTCTCTGTAATGAAAGCGTCAGCAGACTTCATAATCTTTCGAATCTCTGAGATATTTCCTTGAATGCTGGTTCCTTTGAGAGAAATATTGGTAAAGGCAAAATTCTTAGGCTTGCTTTAAAGATTATCAAGATCTTGGGCGTCGCTTTCACATACTTAACTAGCGTAATCATTGGTTTACTTGTAAAATCTCCAATAAAATGTTTTTAGATTTGCTGCTGATTTCCGTGTTTGACTTTGGTAGAAATTAAGTAAAAGCAGAATAATTATGGAGAGATAAAACAGTGAACTGCTGCTCTATCGGGAAGTGTTTTCTTGTATTTTATCAATACTTTCATTGGGCCAAAACTAAACACCTTTCCTTTAAAAAAAAAACACTATGGAAAAACATGTAAAATTCAATAGATGAAAGATACAGACAAACATCACGTAGCAATCTATTCATTATCATTATAAAGTCTGTACCTTTCTTCTCTCTTAATAAACTTTGTGGAGTTACTCTACTTACCTTCATAAAAAACCGTCACTAGAGGACGCTTTCTGATCTTATAATTATACTGTAATATTTCCCATCATTCTCTTTCTCCAATTTGCGGCAATTAGTTGGAGATTCGTCTCCAGCTGTGCTGATTGAACTCTCTGCCTTCGGGGTGGTAGACAGCTACGGGGAATTTATACCCCGCATTAAAAAAAAGGCCTTGTGCCCCATCCTGCCTCGCGGTGGGGGGGGGGGATAAGGTAAATAACCTTTCTCGTATTTCACCCAGGGACGATGATAAGATGTAGGTCAAACGCGGAGAAAAGCTCGCACGCGCGCCATCACTTTTCTCTTCACTTTCCATTACTATTCTCTTTTCCCCATTTTCCTTAGACACGCTAGGGTGTAGGTCTACCGTGAAAACGCGTTTCCCATTGGGAAACACACACACAAATGCGCACACACGTACGTAAGCAACTTCATTATATTTCATTTTCTCTAGGACTTCTACACACATTTTACATCCACGAAAATTCCCTAGTCTTTAAATGTTTTCATGCATTCATTGTATTGTCACATACATACAATATCATTGTCTATGTTGTTCGCAACAATGTAACTTTTTGTCTTCAGTCCTCAGCGATGGCTACGAAACAACTGGCGAGAAGAAGCAAATTAATTATAATAACAATATCATCATCATCTAACGCCGTCAACAATATTTCAGTATCCATTTCCGTCTACAAATTTCTCGTGATGACCGTGGCTATTTTTTAAATAGTCACGAAATTGTGCCGTTCCCTCGACTGAAAGAATTAGTGACTGTGCATTAATAAACGTGTTTCTTATGACAGTCAAAGTCGGACGAAACCACGGATTTTACATAAACCGCGCAAATTTATCAAAAAGCAAACGAAGAATAATTATTATTAAAATCTTTCTAACTTGCATCTGACAACATACTTTTTGCAGCCGAAATTTTTTCACTATTTACATTATTCGGACTATTGTCCTCATCTTTGTTGCCATATTTATCACAACGTTTCGGCCGTTGTACGCTCCGGCCTTCTTCAGGTGGTTGGAATGTCGAACTGAACCCTTTATTTCGCTCGCTGGAGTAGACTGTTCTAGTTCCATGTACCATGTCTAATGGATGTTAGTTATCAGTTATCTCCTGTTAATTCCCCTCTCCAAGTTCTCCACCGACTTAACCAGGTATTGAACTCACTTAGGGTCCTGTCACTGGATTTAACTAAGGCCTTTATCCACTGTGCCATGTGTCCTTGAGGACATCTGTGTATAAATTTCTGGCTATTATAAACCTAATGTCTTCAGCTTCCAATTTTTTTAGGAGTCCTCATCTTTGTCGCCGTATTTATTAAAACGTTTCGGCCGTTGTACGCTCCTGCCTTCTTCAGGTGGTTGGAATGTCGAACTGAACCCTTTATTTCGCTCACTGCGGTAGACTATTCAAAGAGTGTGAGTTCAATACCCGGTTAAGGCAGATACTACATGATTACGGTTTCAAACTCAGTGAATAGAAATGTCAATTCTTTATGGACAATATTAAATGTTTAAGTCAGATGATTGAAGAAGACGACCAGATCCCGCTAGAGCAAGTGCCATTAAAGACATGCCCCCACCCCCCGCCGACAAATTTGGTGACCCTACAATCATTTCTCGGATTAGCAAATTAATTAATATTTAAGTGCCAGAGATGTACAAATTGCGATCACCTCTGAATAATTTACTTAAGGGTACGAAATGAAATTGGTCGGCTGAATAACCACTAACTTCAGAGTTATCGCTGACACATTATGACTAGCAGCGACAGGTTGTCGGAGTTAGCTCCTCCTTAATTCCCAAATTGTCACTAGGGGTCATTCTCCCTATACTATAAATACTGGGCGACTTCTTGCCTCGTTCTCGTTTTCATTTCTTCATTTCATCAACTACAATGTAAGCTCTCTTAGAAGATCCGCGCCTTCCCATTTGTGGAAGACGCCATGAACATTATACATACATACACGTAAGTACGAACATTCACCAAAGAACAGACACAAACATTCACACACACACATATTATTGTCTATGTCCATTGTAAAATTGTTTTGTTTAATACATACATACATACATATATATATATATATATATATATATATATATATATATATATATATATATATATATATATATCGATTTTTTTTGTTTGTCTTTATCTTCAGTTGGACTTAACTTGAGTCCGGCAATTTTATTGTAGTTGGGCCGTTTAATATTCTATCAACAACAACATTCTATTACAACAACACGTAAATATCCCCCGGTCCCCTACAAGGTAATAGTAGCGTCGGGCGCGAGCGAATAAGACATAGGAGTGGTAAAATGCCATAAATTCGAAGATGGTGCAGTGAAAGCAGTCGTCCACACTTCAAGAAGTTTGACAAATACGGAAAAATGCTACAGTCAAATTGAAAAAGAAGCGCATGATATAATTTTTGCTGTAAAGAAATTTCACAGGATGATATTAAGAAGAAAATTCATACTACAAACTGATCATCGTCCATTATTGAGCATATTCGGTTCTAAGATAGAGATTCCCACGCATACTGCAAACAGACTACAACGTTGGGATACAATTTTATTGTATAATGATTTCAAGATGGAATTTCTATCATCAAAATAATTGGGACACGCAGACGGCTTGTCCAGATTGATATCAAAATGTAAAGATTTTGAAAATATTGTGATTGCTTCGCTGGAATCCGAAAGCAAAATTAAAAGCCAGGTGTGTTACACTATTAAAGAATTGCCGGTCGTGATAGACGCTATCAAAATTAATTCTAAACAGGATACGTTTATTAAAAAAAAAAAAAAAAAAAAAAAAACTATGAATGACGTTGTTGGGTTACAAAAGGCGATTATCTCCCTTTCGTTGAGATAGTCACGAGGGTCACGTGACGGTCGGTGAATGACGGCAGGAGATAGATTCACGAAGGGCAGTTGCGATGTAGAGCCCAGTGAAGGAGGATGTCCCAAGCCTACAATGGTAGGTCTTACAGGAAAAACCACATGGCCTAACATGGTGCGTAGAGAAACCGCTGTAACTCCTGTCGGAGTTACCTCCTCCTTAATTCCCTAATTTTTCACTAGGGGTCCTTCTCCCTACACTATAAATACTGGGCGACTTCTTGCCTCGTTCTCTTTTTCATTTCTTCATTTCAGCGAACACCTCTACAATGTGAGCTCTCACAAAAGTCAGTGTTTCCCATTTGTGGAAAACACCATGAACATTATACACACATACACGTACGTACGAACATTCACCAAAGAACAAGCACAAATGTTCACACACACGCAAAATGTTATTGTTTATGTCCATTGTAAAATTGTGTTGTTTAATGCATATATTTGTTTATATATATATATGTATATATATATATATATCGGTCTTGTTTGTTTTCTTTTTATCTTCGGTTGGACAATTTGAGTCCGCCATTTTTCTTGTAGTTGGACATTCTAACAGGAAATAATAGCACGTGTTCCTAATACAACAACACTCAAACCCAAACGGGTCCTCTACACTCAAGCTTTTCCTTCGGGAAATATTACAAGTAACGTACCCCTTTCTTACATACCGTTTGTTGTTGCATATATGTTATAATTTCTCTGCATGGGGCACGTGTATATGTGTATATATCTAATTGTGTGTATGGCATAGTATTATCAAATTTTCTGAGAACTAAGTTTGTTTGCCATTCTTATTCCATTTGTAGCGGACCTTGCGGGTGAAGATGTGAAGAAATATCAGAAGGTTAAAATTTCCTGCTGGCCGGTCCAGCTACATGGGAATGTTGGACTTTAACTAAGTCCAAAGAAGACAAAGAAAACAAACAAGACCGATATATATGGGTAAACAAATATATATTAATAACAAGTTACACAAAGACATGAACAGTTACATAGTGTTTGCATGGAGAAATTATGTGTGTGTTGTGAGTGTTCGTACGTACGTGTATTGTTCTTAGCGTGTTCCCAGAATTTGGGAAACGCTGTATCTGTGAGAGGTCACATATTGACCTAAGTGAAAAAGAGAGAGATTTTACCTCACCTCCGCACGAGGTAGCGGCCCAAGGCCCAAGTCGAAAAAGGGAATGAGAGAGAGAGAAGGGTCAGCCAGTATTTATAGCCATTGGAGAGAGACCCCTGTTGAAGGATTAAGGAACTGAGGAGGAGCTAATTCCGACACATTCAGCTATTCCGTTACATCTGTGAAATATCAGTGTTGTTATATCACGGAGATAACAATGAGCATAACGAGAGAAACGTAAATGGGAGAATAAATCTTTCTTCCAAGCATTTTCATTACAACGTTAAGTCAAAAAGGAGTAGAACTAAAATGAAACCTGGTAACAACAATGCATCATTTTCTACTTGTGATGGAGTACTTTTTTATGCGGAAAGAGTAGTCAGGAATAGTGAGGATGAACTCCCTGAAGAGAATCTACGTTTATTGGCCAAAGTTTGACAAAGATATTCAAAATACTGTCAGAAAATGTAATAGTTGTAATTCAGCAGCAAAATCACCACCTATAAATGATCAGGCATGGCCAAGCACTGATAAACTGGGAGCAAGACTACATATGGACTTTTCTGGACCACTAAATGGTTCATACTATTTAATTATGGCCGACAGTTTCACAAAATGGTCCGAGATATTAAAGTATATTTGACCTACTATCGCAATAACAATTAAATTCTTACACAAATTTTTTTGCAAGGTTTGGATTACCTGACAGTGTGGTATCTGATAATAGAACACAATTTACTTCTAGTGAGTTTAAAAATTTCTGCAAAACCTCTGTGGTTGAACATTTGACAACACTGATATCTGAGGTCGAATGGTCAAGTTGAGTGGTTTGTTGATACCTTCAAAAGGACATTAAGAAAAGCTAAAGGTTTGGAAGCTGAAGAAATAGCACTATAAGAATTTTTGAATGTATATCGAATAACATCAAATGCAAATGTCACTGCGAAAATATCACCTGCAGAGCTCATGTTTGCTAGGAAAGTTAGATCCGTTTTCAACAAATTACTACCAGAAAATAAAAATAAAATTTAACAATTTAAAACTAAAAGATCATTTAAGATTTCTTTAAAAGCTTTAAGGCTAGAAAGGAAAATTGGCAAAAAGGAAAAATTATTCGACACCTTGGTAGTATGATGTACATTGTCAAAGGTGGACGATTTCAATATAGGAAACATATAAATCAATTGAGGCTTAGATATGCACAGAATAAGCAACCAATACAATTCACCAATGGACACACTTTATGATATCTTTGAAGCACCTATTCCTAAAATTAATATTACAATACAACGCCAGGGTAAGCGAAAACATAATCCAACTGAAACGTTGGTAGTAGACCCATGTCGGGAAAAGTATCTACTAAAGAAAGTGCATATCTAAAAAGGAGGATGCTGTAGAGATGAACACACCTCTCTGGAATATGATTTGGACTCGTCCAAATATCATATATACTGGCACCGAGAATCGTCAACAGAGAGCTTACTGGGAGCAAGCCTTATATCCTTACTACAGAATTCACTAAGACTATGTTGACTCCAAGCAACATTATATTACATGATTGTGTTGTCTTCATTCAATGGAATGAAGACATAACATCAGGACACCAAGGAAAAAAGCTCATCAGAACAGTTGCCATGAAAATATTTATAGAAAAGGCAAAGAGAAGCCACATCACATCAGTGAGAAAGTGACTAAGTTCGAGATGCTAGATCAGACCTTTCTTTGGATTTTGTCAAGAATCTTTCAGTATATAGCAGGAGCACCAGACAAGATATGGCAGCAGTAGTCAATGCATGGATGAATGTACATAGTTATATTATACACAAAAAGGTGTGTTCATATTGATTTACACATTTTTTAATAACTTATTGTTATTTAGTGTTGATAGAAATGACGTTTTTGCAAGAGAGAAAGTTTATGTGAATTAGAAATATTCTTACCTACTGTTTATTTTTCTACATTGAAAGAAGTGGCCATGTCTTTACTTCATTGAAAGGGAAAAAAGGTGTTATTGTTGACATAGATCCATTTTTTAGCACATATCATATTGAAATACTGATCACCAAAGTTAAGCAACATCGAGCCTGGTCAGTACCTAGATGGGTGAGTGCTTGGAAATACCAGGTGCTGTAAACTTGGATGTTTTTTTTTACAGTGATGTTTACCCTGTACAAGGTCCGAGTGCCACTCGTGGTAGATGGTTACCAAGTAAGAGGCACATTTTATGTGGATATATGGGGAAGTTATCGGTTAATTCTAGACTTGAACTTGGTGTAATGGTTAGCAAGCTTGTCTCGCTAGATCAATGAACAGAAATAAATATCTGTAGTGATCTGGAAAGCACCCTCTTGGGAGTCGGTTCCACAAAGTAGCATTTTGGGGGAAGAAGCTGCTTAAATGAAAATCACATCTCACAAATGGAATACAAAGAGAATGTGGGTATGTAACATGGCAGGTCTTAGACATGAAAGATAGAACTGGTGGAACGAAGGGATGTAGTTCATCTGAGCACTTTCCATGGAAATAGTGATAGAGCAGTGAGAGGCTTGTGACATTTTGTCTGCGAGAAAGGGCTTGTAGGGTGGAAAATAATTTGTGACCCACAAAGACGTAAAGATGCTTTTGGACTCTATTGAGACTAGAAAGAGAAACCTGTGTAACTCCTGCCCAAGTATGGCAGCAGTATTCCATTTTAGGCCTGAATTGGCTCCTGTAAAAGTAGAGGATATCACGAGGAGTCAGGTATTTACAGGGAACCAACAATTTTTGTAGCATCTTTAGCAATGGATTGTATGCCTGAGCCCCACGTACGGTCTGGATTAAGTTTAATGCCCAATAGTCACTCGCTCAAGGCAGTGTTTCTCAACCATTTTTAATTCAGGGCGCACTTGTAGAATGACTAAAACTCTGGGATGCACTTTAAATTTTAATAAAGAAAAATAAGTCATGAAATTTGAAAATAATAAAGAAGTCTCCTGAAATAAGGATTTATTTTTAAGACTGCCAACGTATATTTAAGCGGTAGAGTTTTCATTTAAGTGGATTTATAAAAAAATCTGCTGTTTTTCCTTTTAGAGAGGCCAATAATGACTGATTTAAATCCATCAAGGAATGCAAAAGGGAAAGGATTATCCACTCCTTCTTAAAGATTAAGGAATTTACCATCCAGTTTAAATTATCAAATAACAAAGATAGACTTAGACACGGAAGCTATGCCCTTAATGTCTCTAGCTTTTTAAAAATAAAGATTTTTTAGATAAAAAAATAATTAATAAATTATTCTTTTGTTAACTTGGGGCACACCTGGCTATTGTTCAGGACTCGTAAATGTGCTTGGTTGCACCGGTTGAGAAACGCTGGCTTAAGGTATGGGGGCTTCCTTAAGGGAACATTCATTCATCTTGAGCGTACAGAGTCTGATTGCAATGATGGAATGTAACTAGTTTGGTTTTCGAGGCACTGAATGTAACCAGCCAGTCCCCCCCGAAATGTTAGAGGTAGACCAGAGGCGAGATCAGCTGCCAATCTCTGGTCATCTAGAGTTTTGGAGGTGCACCCATATACCTTTGTATCAACAGTATAGATATTCACAAATGTTTGGTGTATACTCTTCGGCAGATCATTTATATAAAGTAGAAAGAGAGTTGATCCGAGAAGCAACGCCTGGGAAACACCTGCATTGATTGCTAGGACCCCTGGAGGACTCACCATTAACAACTACCTTCAAAAACCTACCCATTAGGAAGGACTTTATAACTGAAAAGACTTGTCCAGTGATTCCATAGCTAAGGAGCTTGAGCAGCAATCTTTTATGGCATTCATTGTGAAAGGCCTTTGAAATATCTAATGCTATGGTCCTTGTATTTCTTGTTTAGTACCTCACTGATTCTGTGAGTAATGGTAGTTAGGACATCAGCAGTGGATCAGGCTGATCAAAACCTGTAGTGCTTGTCGCTCAAGAGGTTGTTCTTATTTAGATGCTCAACAATGTTCTTATTGATTATATCCTCAAAAAGCTTGCTAATGACACTGAGACTAGCGGGTCTATACTGAGAGGGGGATCAGAACTCATCTGCATTCCTGAAAGCCAGATATATGCTTAACACCTTCCACAGACTTGGGAAGGATTTCTTCTTCAGTGGTTAAATAATCTCACTAATATGGGGGATAATACTGGGTTGAAATTCTTAAGGATAATCACTGATAAGTCTGTAATAAAAATATTACTGAGATTTTGCTCAGTGAGAGGAAAGAAGTTGGGAAGGTGATGTCATATATCGTCTAATGTTGAGGCAAAGAGGTTCACCTTACCCGGTCAGAAAGAGATGACCTCGCGGACATTTATAATAGTTTGCACAGACACTTTGCTTTTATTCAGAATTTGGTTGATAAGCTTCCAGAACTGTCAGCATCCAATTTGTTTGATTTCAACCGTGATCTGGATCGCTTGTGCATAGCTACACTTTGCATTTTCCAGAACTTTTTTCAGTGATAGTGGGGAGTTCTGAACGCAGCAAGTGTGCAAGCTCACCACTTCTTACGACAGATATTGAAGTAGTGTTGCAGTGAGTTATGACTGCAGAGCACTTTCAGAGGTGAACCAGAGCTGGCTGTTTGGTTTTTGCTAGAATTTTTTTTAGGGCATAAAATTCATTCCAGGAAGGACCCATTTAGAAACGAGGGCAGCAGTTTCGGGGACAGAGTGTATGCGGGTGGTATGATGGATAACAGCTCAGAATGGGAAATCAGAAAACTGAGTTCCAGTTACATTCGAGTTTGTTATATTCACTTGCATGCAAATACCTTTGGGAAAAGTATGAACCCATCTCTTCTTTCCCAACTATGGGTTAAATAGCAGAACAAACTGGGACCTATATACTTGGGTGACAACCAGTCTACTGTAGAAATTAATGATAGCCTACTACTGGAATTTTTCCGTTATGTCAATCATGAATCAAAAAGAGACATGATCACTCAAGCGTGTATCAAGCTGTTATGGGAACTTACCCATAATAATAATAATGGACTATTCCTGACATGATAAATACTGCGCTTCTCAAGAGGGAGGATAGATAATTTTAAGAACATTGGAATAGTGATACTTGTCGAGACAACATAGTTCACTCTAACCAAATCTGATAGTCATTACTAATACTTCTACTTCTTTGTATTATATTTCTGTTGTAATATATCTTTGTTATTCCATACCTGTGTTCGAGTTATTTCTTCATTGGTTCTAACCTTGGACCATCATCGTGGTACAAGGAACTTGGACCATAACAAGTGGCGACGAGGAAACTCCAAAAAAACGAACTCTCTACGCGGAGGACAAACCTTTTTTGCTATCCGTCGCACATAACAGTGTCGACGAGTAAACTGTAAGAAACAAGTTTTACGTGGAGATTTCTAAAAAAAAAAAAAAAAAAGTTCTACGCGAACATATATAAAAAAAAAGTAAATTTTCTTTTTGGACATCAATTTTACTGTGGTAACAAGGGAAATTTCTTTTTGGCGTACACAGATTCCAGAATATCAGGCTACACTAAGGGAAAATACTTACACAAAAGTACGTTAACATGGAAGATTTTAAGTCAACCATTGTGGAACTTATGAAAATCCAATTTGAACAGCAACAAAAAAACGAACAGAAACATCTTGAATTACAAGAATTATTGCTACGTGTAATGTCAAATAAAGGGCAAAATTCCGAAAATGAAACAGTTCTCTCACAAGACGCTATTTGGAGCACTATCGAAGATTTCACGTATGCACCCGACGAAGACAAAACCTTTGCAACTTACTTCCGAAGGTACGAAGATCTATATGAATTTAACTGCAGAAATTGGTCAAACGCAAGAAAAGTACGTCTATTACTAAGAAAATTAGGCACAGGCGAATATACCAAATTCGTAGATTACATCCTACCGAGGAAAACAAATGAGTTAACTTTCAAAGAAGCCATAAAACTGTTAACAGAACTTTTCAGCCCTAATACCTCAAAAATGGAAATGTCTGAACCTAACAAAAAAGAACAGCGAAGATTACATAACTTTCACTTCCATTGTAAACAAATATTGTGATGACTTTAAGTTATTGGAACTCAGCCCGGACAATTTCAAATGTTTAATATACGTCCAAGGCCTGGATTCAACCAAATACGCGGAAATTAGACGCAGAATCCTTACAAAATTGGAGAGTGAACAAGATTTGACACTTCAAAAACTGGCCGAAGACTGTCAGAGATGCATAAGTGTAAAGAAAGACTCAAAAGATATAGAAGCTGGCATCACGCACATACGTAAAGTACGAAGACAAACCAACTTTCCCTCCTCAGAAACAAACCAAACCAATTTTCCCTCCTCAAAAACAGGTAAAACAAATTTTTCTACTTCAAAAGGTCAATATCAGAAAAAACTACCACCCAGTCCATGCTATCGCTGTTGGACTTGGCATTGGTATAAAGACTGTCCATACCATTTTAAAACTTGTCTATCATGCAAAAAGTAGGACATAAAAGTTCTCATTGTTGGACTAGTAGAGAAAGCAAAAGCAGAATAAAGAATCACGAGGACTGACCAAGCAGATGAAACTAACATAAGAAAATATTTGCAAGTAGAAATGCAAAACAGAAAAGTCAAAATTGCTAGATCGGTAACTGGAAGAAAAATAAAATTTGAGGGTCAAGTGATTACAAATGTGACATTTAATGGAATGACCAAAAAATTAAAAATGTACGTGTTAAGAAATACAGAAAACTTATTCGGAACGGACTGGATGCAAAAATTCGAACTTTGGGATTTACCAATAAGTACATACTGCCAAAATGTAAAAAGTTTATCGACCGAGGCAGATAAATTAAAAGAGAAACTTAAAAGAGAGTTTCCCCAATGTATTTTCAGCAGGTCTTGGAAGATGTAAAAAAATGGCAGCAAATATAGAAATAAAAGAAAACGTTCAACCTATCTTCAAGAAAAAAAGGAGCATACCATTTGCGTCAATAGAAAAAATAGATCAAGAATTGGCTAGACTCGAAAACACTGGCATATTGACAAAAAGTAGAATACAGTCAATGGGCCACACCTTCATCAAAAAGAAATCGGGGGAGATTCGAGTATGTGCTGATTTGTCAACGGGTTTGAACGCAGCGATAAAAGACTACCACTATCCTCTACCCTGTCCAGAAGAAGTATTCACAAAAGTAAATGGTGGAAAATTTTTCTCAAAAATAGATTTAAGTGAAGCGTACCTACAAATTCCAATCGATGAGGAAAGTTCAAAATTACTGTGCATAAACACACACAAAGGATTATACAAATACTTGTACTAATGAACAACATATAGTTTTGTACTACTTGCACCCTTGAAGATGATCTTGGAAGAAGATCGAAAGTACTAGGGAAATTAAAATAAAAGAAATTTAAACAGCTTTAGCACATTTCTCTCATCCGTTAACATCAATACACGGAAGGTTAATTGTGAGTATGAATGGATTTTGTTAAAAATTAACAGACAATGTCTGTAATTTATTCAATCAGACATGCCTATATATATATATATATATATATATATATATATATGCACACCAACTGGAGTTTATCTCTCAGGCCAATTTAGTAGTATTGTTAGGTCCTGATCATGTTCTCCACAATGGTGGCCATGTGCCTGACAGAGCTAAGCTTAGTTGTAAATGATCAAAATAATGATAATGTTGAGCAGAAAAGATAGAAAAGACTAGAAATAGAAAATTTTGTATGGAGTTGAATTCTTAAAAATTATGAATTTTGATTCTTTTAATAGTAGCAGTATTTTTATCCATTATTTCATAGGCACATGGATGAGTGGTGAAAACATTTACTTTCCAGCTAAAAGATCTGGGTTTGAATCCCATCATAGTTGATTTATCAAGGCATTGAATTCTTGATAATATTGTTCTGGGAAGATAATTCTAGCATAAGGCACCATTGAGAAGTGGTTAAAAAAACTTGCAATTGAAATTGGTTCGGCAAAACTCTTCAGAATCCATCAATGGTTGTGCAAGCACAAAGTTACAAGTCATCATGACTGAGGGTTTGATCTTACTTGTTCATCTACTGCTTATATTAGCACTTTCTCTCCCCCAAAATGTAACTAACGTTTGCTCAGCATGGTTGTAGTATAAACCATAGGTCAGTGTTGAAGAAACACAATTTGCCTGAAGATTTATTCATATAAAATACAAATTGTGGCACAAGGCCGAAAAAGGGGAGGGTAAGGCTGGTCTTAACTAACTATCCTATACCTAGCTAATCAGATTCGCGACCCATTCATACATTACAATTGACACATTCACCACAAGAATTCGTCCGTCACCACTCAATCCTCCATACACCATAATACCACATCCTCACCAGGGGGACCTACAAAAACGCGCCCCACACCATAAAAATTTGATGATAAAAAAAGTACATAAAAATCTAACCATGAAAAGATGAAAGGGTGGGGGGGAGATGGACCCCATAACAAACTAAATTTCAACAAATTTTTGAACTAAACATAATTTATGTTAGTAGGGCCCGTCCAACCCTCAAAATAGAGAGGCCGCTGTATTCTGCCCAGAGGACAAAATCAAGAAGCACTCTCGCTAAGGGAGTAGGAAAGAGATAAAATAACTTGGACATGGGGAAGTAAAAGGCTGATCCAGTTGAGATGAAAAGGAGGCCAAAACAAACTGGGGAGGTTGGGAATCTCGACTTGGATCATAACTAAAATGATGGCCGGGAAGCAGGCCGGGAACAACACTTACTCATATTAACTAGGTACACTTAAGCTTGTCTAACCTAACCGAGGGGAGGGTTCCACAGGAAACCACCCCGATGTGACTTTGGTTGACCTAGAAAAGAAAACACAATTTGCCTGAGCGGGCATATGCAACTGTGATTAGGTTGTGATCCTAGTAGACTCCATAGTCTCACAAGGCTGATAGATGTCTACATATATGATTAGATGAAGCAGAAGATTTGTTGCTTCCTCTAGTCAAAAAATAATAGCATAAAATATAGCACTGAGAGAGTTTACAGTGATGTAGGTTTGATACCATAGCTTAGGAGTTTCAAGCATCAAAAAGGGGAAATGAGATCAAATCTCACCAAGAGATTATCTTTTATTTCTGATCATCGGTCATCTGCTCAGTGCCATAGATTGATGGCTTGTATCAAGTTTCAATAAAAAGCAACTAGAAAAGTAAAATGAAAGTAAATACCAATAAAAGTCAATGTGATATTTTTTTTATTTGAAAATCATGATTAGAAACCTATAGACAGAGAAACTTATTTCTAAAACTATTAAAATCTTTTTCCATTTTGCATATGTCAGAACCTGAAAATTACTGTGTGTTTGATTTCTAAAATTTTGTATAAATCATACAAATTGTATTTTATGTTGAAACTTGTCTAAGAAATATTAATGTATTTATAGCATTGACTAAGCTTAATTCAGAAGGTCACAAGTGTAGGCCATCCAGTGAGGATCATAGTCATTACAGTAATAATGGTCTAGTTGGTGATTTTATAGGATTAAAGTCTGAAATCTAAAAAAACTGATCCAAGTCACGGAATGCAGAGATAATCCTAAATAATCTCCTCCTGGACACAGAATTTAAATCTCCTGAATTTTCTGGAAACCAAATTTGGTCCTCTCAGTTTATAAATATTCGCATTTTTTATCATCTACACATTAGAAAAAAATAAATAAATAAAAGTTAAAAAAAAAAAAAAATGACCCGGAACATCGAACAGGATTTTCATTTCTGGGGATGCTGATAGTCTTTCCAACAATCAACAAGGTGGTTTGTTTTAAGGAGTAATCACTGTTGTAAATGAAATAAGATGTTATGGAGGTTCCCTTTTAGCAGAAGAAGGTCTAACTACTTCAATGGAAATTATTATAAGTATCTATGGCTACAAGGTACAAATGAAAAGAGGAAATGAGAGAAACTGTGCTATAGCAATAGTAATGATTGAACCTGCCACTTTATAATATTAAGTACTACATAAGTTAATTTCTCAAGACTTATTTTGTGTCCCTATTGTTGCCACTTTTAATTTTATTCTCAGTTATGAACAATAAGGAGAGAACATCTTATTTTCCTTTCGTTTAAAATGCTCTTTTCTATATTTATTACAATAGATCATTCTGAACGAAGAGAGAGTCATATCTCAAGATGAAAAGTTAACAGACTTGGCATCTTCATTATTTGAGCCACAATATTCTTTCCCAAAAGCCAAAAGCACTGAAAATACATATCCACTTAATTTTGTTCCATTTTTAGTATCCAATAAATTACTGGAGTTTCAAGGTTAACCTTTTAATATCCTGACAGAAAACTGGTGTTCAGAATTCTAAACATGACCTTCACAGCTGATGCTATGTTTTAACTTTGTATAAAACGACCTACTTTACAATCAAACAATGAATTTGTAAATTCATTTAGATCATTGCTTGGTGACATTTTGTTAACGTTGTTTTTTTTTTTGTTTTTTTTATCTCTGTACATTAAAATGTGGTTCTGCATAAAGTGATTAAAAAAAAACACTCTCAAGTACACTTGATTTTTTGCTATCAAAGATGTAAAAAATTATCAAGAGTGGATTAAAACTAAGTGAAAATGCTGCCAATTTTGCATAAAAACAATGTTTCTTTAAGTAAAAGCAGTAATTCACAGCATTCTTTTTGGCAAACTACACAGACTAAATATACAATTGAACTGCTGGAAACTTTTGCACACATCTAATGCTTAATCTTGTTTGTGAAATTGATTTAACTGCATCATCTTATTAAAGCATGGAAACAGTATAGATATTTACTGCATGATGCCCTGTGACACATTAGGCCTGTGGGGAAGTTTCTGGAATCAAATTGTTCCATGGAGTGGGGCAATTGGCCTCAAGCCCAACCTTTGTACACGTAGGAAGAATTCTGTTGATGGTTTCATTCCCTTAGACAACCATGTTCCCATATTAATTATTTCTATCTACCTGGATTTGAGAATTCAGAATTTTCCTTCTCTTAGACTGGTTGCCAACCAAAGCTGAAAAGCCCAGTTTGCTTACTATTTAACACATAGCTGGAGGTAGAAGAGATGGATTCATTCCTTTTCTAAGAGTATTTCTATGAAAGTAAATGTAATGAACTCAACTGGAATTTGAACTCAGCTCATGGATTTCTCATTCTAAAACATTAATGATTGTGCCACCAGACTGTCAAATATTATTAGGAAAGAACTTGAACAGCTTAATGTG
The DNA here is from genome assembly GCA_964036315.1 of Acanthosepion esculentum. Lineage (NCBI taxonomy): Eukaryota > Metazoa > Mollusca > Cephalopoda > Sepiida > Sepiidae > Acanthosepion > Acanthosepion esculentum. The sequence continues at coordinate 15,217,634 of OZ038489.1, read as the reverse complement.
TTGTTAAGATTAGTTTTAGTTAAAACTGTGTGAATAGCAGCAAAAAAGATTGTATTGCATCAATTTTCCAAGCAACGTCCATGCCTATTTTGAGAAAGCTATCATGTGAAACTGGCTTTTGACTTGTGACCTGGGCCTCTAAAACAGTTTTTATACATTCAAATGACTAAAGAGAAGATTTATCTATTTTCCACTGCATGTTTTGCACAAAGGTCATTAGATTGTGTGTCAAAGGTCATGACACTGCGTCAAAATGTATTAGGAAAGAACTTGAACAGCTTAATGTGTTGTTAAGCAATGGATCAATTGGAAAATAATAATTTGATGAAAGAAGGTTCAAGATGAAAATTCCTGGTTGGACTTTTAGAAATTGGCAAGCTAAGCTCAAATATTGAATTAATTCCTCATTTGGCATAAAGAATCTTTTTGCAATAAACAGGATCAATTATTGAAAAATTCCTATCATTTTTATCAATATCTATTTTGAAATTGCTGACTACAGTAAAAAAAAACAAAAAACATTTCCTCTGCAATCAGGATTGCACTGTAGATGCAGACTCATCAGTCCTTTCTATCTTCCAACAAGAAGTTCAACAATTTGCCAATATCATGAGAAAAGTTTTTCAAAATGGTTGGGCATCATTTTTTAGTAAAAGGAAAATGGACCAGTTTTACATATGTGATGTTGCATTTTGATTTTGGTGGAAAAGAAGCAAGAGAACTCGGTTTAGAGGTTACATTATTCTTCAAGATTTCAAGGACAAAAACATTTTGTTCAATAAAAGTTGACACTTCTCTGGCAGGAAGTAAAAGAGGCCAATATAAAAGCAAGGCTGTAGATAAATAAGCAACTTCAGGTAACAGCTGGTAGGTTGAGTCAGAATGATAAAATTACAATCAATGCTTCATATATATATATATATATATATATATATATATATATATACACACACTGACCTTGCAGAATGTATACATGTTTGGAATCTAGGTGTATCTTTTGAGGTGGAGTTATTTCTTTTGCATCCCATATGATTGGCCAATAGAAGAATTGTGTTATTTTTGTTGTGTTCATAATCGGGAGAGTAAGTCTGAGGAATCAAAATCGGAAATACAAAGGGAAGTAGAGGGAAAGAAAATAATAGAGAGTAGGCAATAAGGAGATATAAAGGGAAGGAGTAAATAAAGGAGAGAGAATTAAGGCAAACCTGCAAAAAGAAAGAAATAAAACACAAAAGACGTTGTCAGTTACTGAACAGCTTTATTGCACTGTCTGCTAAGACAGATCATGATCTCTAAGTACATAGATTATGGAGAATTATGGGAGCTGCAATAAAGGGATACCAAGTGGCTGGCTGACTGACTGACTGGCTGTTTGACAAACTGACCAATGTGTTGGGCCAATTGAGTGTGCTCACACACAACTGGGCAGTTAAAGAAAACCTACAGGGAGTCAACAAAAAATGTGGCAGAAGTGGACATTGAGGTTGAAGGAAGAATTGCACTTTAATTTGCTAGGTAAATACAGCTAGTCTATGACACACAAATTTACATGCACACACACAGACATACACACTGTTGTGATACTAACTGGGAAGAGGAGGCTGCCACCACTACCATCAACAAAATCACCTTCACCACAACCAAAAACAAATCCCTAAATTTAAAAGCTAAGAAGAGAACTTACTTCTGAATGAGAAAGAAAAGCAGGTAGGGATTGTGGGTTGCCAAGGAGTACTTCCATTGTTGGTTTTGGCAAGTTGAGGGTAGGATTTTAGGTTGAGGTCACTTGCGAATGAAAGGGTATTATTTATGGCAAAAGAGAATGCTGCTGTAATTGACACTCTCGGAAATTTCTCCAGTCGGATATTTGGAAATGAAAGCCAATTAGATGCCAGCAGATGTGAAAAAATTCTTATCCATAAGGATTCTTTTTTTCTTTCTTTTTCCAATAATTACAAAGACTAAAAATGTTAATTCGCAAATAGACTGTCACTTTTATTGATTTGACTACTCTAGACTGGTCAGGTGACTCACCAACATGATTGTTCATTGAAAACGTTTCTCTTGTCACCTGCTCAGATTGATGGGTACCAAGATGTGAATCATGCCTTCAGGAAAGAGTCTGCTGCTGCCACTGCCATTCTGAAAAGACAAGACAAGCCAAGGCCAAAGAATGGCTTGAGCAGCTGAAGACATTCTGCTCATTGCATTCAAGGAATTAGATCTTCCCATTAAAGCTGCCTCCTCAGCCTCAGTTGGTAAACAGGGGGGCCATGAGAATACCTGTCTACACAAGGGGGTGTACATACACCTGTCTACCTATATTCCTTGATTGGTTTACAATTTTTTAACTAAATAGAATTGTATATTATTCATGAGGATGTAATCCTCCTCTGTTTAAATAATGATGTCTTTTATATTCATGGTCAGTTCAAGGGTGTGTGTATAAGTGGCCAGTGGAAAACAGCTTGTCGTCATTGTCATTACAGCCGTCACAGATGGAATCACAGCTTCCCCATTCCTAAACTCAGTCTTAGCTGACAAAGTTCATGACACATTTTTAACAATGAAGAGGTAAATACCAATAAACATGAGAGACTTTGAAAACAACCATCTAAAAGGCAAACCCCAAGGGTCAGCTGTCTTCATCGACACAGCAGCAGCAGGCACGATGGAGGCACACTGAGCAGCCATCGGGCTCACTGGCTGGCGTGGATTGCACAAAACATCGGACTATACTCCACTTATAGAATTTCCACACATCATTGCTTCGTCCAGAGAAACAAACAAATAACAGAAATAATTTGTGTCAGGAGAAGAAAAAAAAAAAAAAATTAGCCAATAACAAGAATTTGGGATTATGAACGAGAACGAGTGAAAATCAAAAGATTTTAAAAGTGAGCAGGGCTCGAAGGGAAATAAGTTAAAATGTCTTTTTGCAAGTTCATAAAATAAAGATTTCAAATATAATAATAATGAAAAAAAACAACAAATTAAGGTCAATGGATTCCTTTTATCATACATACTATATACTCATGTATGCATTTATGTAAGAGAGAGTGTGTGTGTGTGTGTGTGTGTGTGTGTGTGTGTGTGTGTGCATGTGTTTGTATAGACATTTCTACAGGTATGTCGTTCTTGGAAATACACAAAGAAACATGACCACTTTATTCTTGCATGCTGGTCAAGATATGGAAACAGAAAAAAATAAAAAAATAAAAAAGGAGAAAATAAAAAGGCCTTGGGCAAAAGAAGAAGAAGAAGAAAAAAAAGAGGAAATATTGCTTTTCTCTCTCTTTTGGCAGCATGAGGAGGCAACTGCTGGCAATCAACATCATAAAAAGAAAAAAAAAAAATATAAACGGTTAAACTGGTGGAAATTTTATAGATGGATCTGAGATAAAAGAATTTCAGAAACGGTTCACTGTATTCGGTATATCCACTATTTAAACATCATTTCTGATTGATAACAAGTGTAGTAATATGATTTGATGGAAGTTACGGCAAATAGCAGAGAGCAAACATATGTCATAAGTAGTAGTAGTAGTAGTAGTAGTAGTAGTAAAGTGCATGACTGTACAATTAGAATATGTCAGGAGTAGTAGTAAGGGGGAGAAGGAGGAGGAAGAGAAGAAGAGACTCTAGAAGTTTTAGCAGCTGTCCATCTGGCATGGAGCAGAGAGAGGGGAAGGTGCTGGTTGGAGGTAAGGCAGGGGTGGGAAGAGTGACACTGGTAGGATCAAAAGGCTAAAGGTCAGTGCCACAACTAATTGGGGGCCCCAGGTCAGGGTGCAGAAATGAGGAGGGATAAACATTTTTAGCTAGAAACATGAGGTCTAGTTGTGTTTTTATCTAAGTAGGGTAACTTTTTTGTATTTGTTTTAGTTTGTGTGAATATGCAAAAATTTGGCTGTGCAAGGAGAGTAAGGCCTAAGGTCAGGGGCAAATTTCATTGCTAGTTATCAAATCTGTACAATAAAAGAATGGCAACAATTTTATACTTTGATAACCATTCGTGTATGTGAGAAATGGAGAGGTATCCCCAGTAATGGGTGTGGGTCAGCAAAGTTATTAAAAAATGCCTAGGAAGTGAATGTAGGGAATAATGTTAGATATGTCTATACCCCAGTTGCAGCCAGGAATGAAGGGACAAGTCTTTTTTTTGTTTTTTTTTTAGTCAGGTAACTGGGGGGCAAGGGAAGGGAGACCTTCACAACTGAATAGTTCTTCATTGACTGGAAAAGAACTCTAAAGACACATTAGCTTTTTTTTAATTATTTATTGTTTTTTCCTTTTTTTTTCCTTTTTTTTCTTTTTTAAAATTATCATGGCTTTATATAAACATCACTATGATTGGTGTTGTAATCATCAAACCAGAGAAAAATATGACAAACAAACAAAAAAAAAAAAAGAAGCAACAAAAAAGTCCTAAAAGCTTTTGTGGATTTTTGACAATAGCAAACAAAAGAGAGTCTTGGGGGATTCTTAATCAATATTTATTTTATGGAAATAATTTTTTTTGTTTTTGTTGGTCCCATGTAAAATAATCATACAAGTAGTCATGTTTCTATCTAATCTAGACCCCTTCCCCAAATGAACAACAACAACAGTTTGTGGAAATAACATTTCATGTAACAACAACAACAACAACTGTTGGCAGCAGTAAAGATTCAAAGATTAAGGAGCTTCAGCACTTTTTTCTTATTTTTTTTTCTTGATTCTGCTTTTTTTTATTGATACTTTCACAACTGCACAACCTCCAAGATGGAGTTACTTCCCCCTGATGCATCAGACTGGTCCTAGGTGACTCTAGAGGCACCCACTACTCCTGCTATACTTCAGCCAGAGGAGGAGAAGGAGGGAAAAGAAGGAGGAGGAGGAGGAAAAAGGAAGAAAGAATTAGTAGCAGAAGAGGGAAGAGAAAGTGGGAGGGGGACTTCTAACACTGACAGCTACCATTCTGCGGGTTGGGGTTCTCTGTCAGACGAGTTCCCTTAGTCTGGCTGTTCACAAGAGTTGGATCCGTATCCAGACTTTCAGACATCTTCTCACAAATGATGTCCACCAATCGCTCAAACACAGCTTTCACATTGATATTTTCTTTTGCCGACGTTTCAAAGAATTCCAAACCTAAAAAAAAAACAAGAAAAATAAAATTAATCATAATTAAAAAAAAACAAAAAAAACTGGAATTAGTTAAATCTTGAAAAAACAATTTTTTGTTTGACTTTTTCTAAAATATCTTTCAAGTGACTAAAGGATCGGTTGTAATCTTCTTTTATATGCTGGGACGTAGATATACTGTGGGGGCCAACTCCATTTTGCCTGTCAAGATAATTATGAGGTGGCACTATTCAGGACTATACCAAGAGGGACATAAACCCCAATCTTTCTCTTTTCCACTCTAGAATGTGGTAGGTAAAAAATGTGTCTTCTCAATTCTAGGGAAATTACTTTCCCTAAGAAGCCAACTACTAAACTTCAAACTGCCACTTGGGGCAACATAAGGCACACATTTTCCAACAGCAAGGCTGATAAATCTGTACACCCACAAATATCTCATTTTTTAATTATATTATTCTTTATTTATATATATATATATATATATATATATATATATATATATATATATATATATATATATATATATATTCACACATTATGAAATGGACAAAGTCTGACAAGTAAATGCTCTGTTTATAATAAACAGTATTAACAACATTTACTGGCCTGAATTTTCATAGAAAATATGCGTCCTCTGCATATTTTCTATGAAAATTTCTCGGACATTCAGGCCGGTAAATGTTGTTAATACTGTTTATTATAAACAGAGCATTTACTTAAATATTTGTATCTATAAAAAGAACGTATAAACATAAAAAATGTCTTAAAAAAATATATTTATTCCTCAACATTGAAATTCCTTTCTCTTGAAAATATTGAAATCATTTACTTTTAAAGTTTTTCACCTCAGCCATAACAAACTGGTGACCAACAGCAAGCCTCATCCATTTTAAACTTGTAGCACATATTCACTACAGATTGTCATGGCTCTCCACATCTTCCTGTCCTTTGTAGCACTTAGCAATGTTTGTTTTTTTTTACTAGCCCTTGCATTCCCTGTTCTGTCATCCATTTACACAAGCCTGTTAGATAGGTTTTGATGTTTCCCTCTGCCTTTTTTGCTTTCAGTATGTCTTGTGTCTTCACTGTGTCTTCAAGCCCTCTTTTCTGATTATATGTCCCAGAAATTTTGACTGTCTCTAAAGCCAATAAAAGCTGTTGCAAATTAGGATCCATAATGCAACTTGAGTTTCCAAATATATAATTACAAAACATGTCTACGATGCCTGGAAAAACAAGGAAATTTTATTCCTACACTCCAACTTAAAGAGATAAAAAAAGGGAAAAATGTAATAAAGAATCAATAAAGTACCAAAGCTGACAAATTAATTATGGACTCTATAGATATTTTCAACTCCTTTTTTTGTTGTAGATATTCTAATATATTCAGATAAACTCTTTTATATTTGTTAATATGGAGCTATCAAAGAGGATATGTTGTGAATCACGTGATCAACTTAGGACACATCACCATGTGCTGATGTGGATTAAAAAAGTAAACATTTGTCATCAATTTCTCTCTGTATTTTGGGGCGGTTCAAAGTGGCCAGATAATTTAAAAGATTTGTTCTTTACTCAACTTCTTTTCTTTCTCATTTTTACATTGAAATAAAGCAAGCGATGCTTTCAACCACCGAACAGCAAATCATGTACTTTTTCTATTGCTACTATTAACTTAGTGACAAAAATAACATTCGCCATTGGGCAGTTAATTTATACTACATTTGGTAAATTAACTCCACTTATAATATTTTACCGCCATCTGTACATATGAAAAGTTAAAGTGACAATTGATGATCAACTGTAACTTTAAAAGAAGAAATGTACAAATGCTTTAAGTTTCTCATACATAATAATGAAGCCATAAATTTTATGTTTGTCTCTCAATAATCTGTAGTGACTCAATCATTGTTGTAAATTTTTATGTGGCCTGATACTAAAGATGGACTGTTCTATTATTTATCCTTAGCTGGCATGGAGAAGTTGATTCATGCCTTTCCTAAGAGGATTAGTACAAAGTGTCATCATTTGAATTTGGCTTGCCAATTCTAGCCTCTGTGCCACTGATGGTTCACCAGCACCTCCCTTGATGATGATGTACATTAAATAGGAAACTTGGAATATTTAAAGTTGAGATAAGTTTCAACACTTGCCTTGGCAAAAAGTAGCTTAATTAACAAATGAATATATATTATTGGTGTAATGGAATAACCTGTCACCCCCATGAGTAACTACACTATAGGTAATAATTACCTATAAGTATCGGACTACAAAGTATAGCTGGGATCTGTTGAGTACGACTTAGACTGACGCAAAAACTATAAGTGTAAAGTCAATCTACATCTCCAGTTGCCTTGATCTATCCACTTCCCTTCTCCACATCCTTTCCCCTTTCATTCATATCTGCTCTCGCTCCAAATCTTCTGTAACCCCCTTGCCTTGATCGATCCACTATCTTTCTCCACATCCTCTCCTTTACCACTCCTATCTGCTCTTCCTCCAAACCTTCTGTAACCCCTTGCATGCTAGTGGCTTCCAGCCTTACTTGGGGTGAAAAGCTTAAAAAAAACCCAAAAAAACTACCGACCTTCCAATAGTAACACTCACTACTGGATTGACTTGCAAAAAAATCATGTAAAAAAAAAACAATCACTGAAAACAATCACACTAATGAAAATTTGTTAATATAAAATTTCAGGATTGCGGGTCCAGATTCAGCCTGGAATATTTTTAATTTGTTCACAGAGTCAGCTTGATTCCAAAATGGTATGATATATTGGGCTATGGCCTCTAGGAATAAAGTTGAAAAAGTGTGATACACTAACATTCGCATTTATTATATATAAGAATAAAATATTTATTATATGTAAGAATAAAATATTTATTATATAGAAGAATAAAATATTTATTATATAGAAGAATAAAATATTTATTATATAGAAGAATAAAATATTTATTATATAGAAGAATAAAATATTTATTATATAGAAGAATAAAATATTTATTATATAGAAGAATAAAATATTTATTATATAGAAGAATAAAATATTTATTATATAGAAGAATAAAATATTTATTATATAGAAGAATAAAATATTTATTATATAGAAGAATAAAATTTACATTGAGAAACATAAGAGAATTTAATGCAATATCTACTGTATCAGCTTAATCTAAAAATAAATCCTTTTTTTAATAATCTACTCCTGGGTCACATCTTTGTGTTGTCCTCATCATCATCTGTAAAATAAAGCATTCTATGATTATTATTATTATTATTATTAGGAAAATATAATAATTGTTCCCTCAACTGTATATTGCATTCACCTAAGTCCGATGTCTGTCCCTACCAACAATATTAATTTGCAATATATTGTGTATAACTGTTACCTTTATTCTTATTGTATTTGTTTTTACAATAAACCTTTACTTATTTTATCCACCGTGTTCTTCAAGTATATATTCCTATTAGCACATATATATAAATATAACAATTACTTACTGCATAATCTCTGCGAGTTGTAAAGATCACTTATGGAGGTTTGAGTGACTTACCTAACTGATCAGCCAATTGTTTCCCTCGTTCAGTGGACACAACACGCTCTTCTTCCAAGTCACATTTGTTGCCCACTAAAACTACTTGTGCATTATCCCAAGAGTATGTCTTGATCTGTGTGCACCTGCAAGAGATGAAAACAGATGCATCAAGAATTAATGTTCCGAAGGACGAGACAATTGAATATGACTTAATAAAATCTGGAATATTTAAAAAGTTTCAGCCATGGTGAATATCGGAATTTCCATAAGAAAAAAAGACAACCATGAAAAGAAAACAACTCAGGTGCAATCAGATGAAATTCAAATCACAAAATCAAAAGTGACCAAAAAGAAAAAAAAAAAAGCTGGGAAAGTATTTAGAAATTTCTTTCAGTATTTGCTTGTGAACAGTCCTTCCTTGCTCGTTTATAAACATTTGTCTGCATTTTTAGAAATGGTGTTGAAGGTCTTCACATGCTATGTCTTTACAAAACCATTTGCTTCTCAGAGTTCAATAAACTAAATCTGACAAGAGTGGGGGCACCCAATAAGTATTGAACACATTATATAAGAGTAGAAAACTCAAAGTAGCTTATTATGAATTGGTAGCATTGTGCCAATGCTAAAGTTCTCTACAAGCAAAGAAATTTCCATAAAAAAAAAACAAAAAAAAACATTAATTCATTTATTCATAAAGAAACAATATCAAACAATTATTAGTTATTCATTTCAAAGGGAGATAACTTTGCTGATTATATGAGCTATAAATATAAAATAATTATATAAGAAGAACAATGTTGAAGTGTAATTTATTTGGGATCTTGTAGCCATTATTGCTATTATTATGAGATTATTTTACAAAATGGCTGACCATATTTCTCAGTAACCTTTTTTGTAACATTGAGAAAAGTCTACTCTGTATATATAAGGCTGAATTGACACCATTTAATGGTCACTAGCAAAGTTTCCTTTGTCAATCTAACTACAACATAGAAAATAAAACTGTTAATCGTTAATCTAAATACTGAACATTTTCATCTGCTTGTCTTTCCTTCAGTATACAAACATGGAAATAAGTTATTTTCCATTACATTATGACCAGATGTTCTCTTTATATACAAGTCTGGTTCAAGGTCATCTGTATAGAGGACCTATTTAGCAACAACATCATCATTACCTTGTGGCAAACTTGACTCCTCAAATGCCATATCTTTGGGAGTCATAATTGTTTTCTTTAATATTTGTAAATTATGCAATATCATATTTAGAGTGGTTTGACCACCATTTTAAATTCTGAATTTTTCTTCTTCTAAACCAGTTGCCAATCAAGTCTAGTGAGGCCAGTTTGCTCTGCTATTTAATCAATAGTTCAGGTTTCATATTTGCAAATTAACAAAAGTTAAATGAGACAATATCATCATAACTATTATTACATCCATTCAATGGTAATTGGATTAATTTTCAAAAATTGAATTCATTTTCAGAAATAATTTCCTTAATATATGTTATTTTATAAAAAACTTATTTGAATTTATTCGGTCATATGTATTAGATAATTTTTAATATAATCCAAAGTTCGATATAAATGTAACTTTGAGGTGAATGGTAAGTGCAAGCAAATATTCTGTTCTGGATAGGAAAGTGTGTAAAAGGTTTTCTAATTATTGATTTAATTCGAATTCATTCATTTATTTTTACTTATCTATTTACTAACCTAACTCCAATATTATAAACTGTAATTATGCTTACATCAATCCAACAATGATTTTAAATATTACCATGATATACTCAGTTATGTGCCATGCATGATACACACTTAGGCGATCATGTATCTTTCAACACTTGACTGATGAGACAGATTTTTCCCACAGTAGTTTGCCATTTTTTTCTGTGGTAGACCAGTTGCCATCCAAGGTTATAGAACCTGGTCTAGCTGGGAGGAGAAGAAGAGGATTCATACCTTTCCCAAGGGTATTAGCACGTAAATGAATTTCAGTCAGTTATGTGCCATACATGATACACACTTAGGCGATCATGTATCTTTCAACACTTGACTGATGAGGCAGATTTTTCCCCACAGTAGTTTGCCATTTTTTTCTGTGGTAGACCAGTTGCCATCCAAGGTTATAGAACCTGGTCTAGCTGGGGGGAGAAGAAGAGGATTCATACCTTTCCCAAGGGTATTAGCACGTAAATGAATTTCAGTCAGTTATGTGCCATACATGATACACACTTAGGCGATCATGTATCTTTCAACACATGACTGATGAGACAGATTTTTCCCACAGTAGTTTGCCATTTTTTTCTGCGGTAGACCAGTTGCCATCCAAGGTTATAGAACCCACTCTAGCTGGGGGGAGTAGATGATTCATACAAGGGTATTAGCAAGTAAGTGAATGTAATGGATTCGATTGGAATTCAAACTCGGCTCTTTCGATTCCTCAATCCGAGCTGCTATCCATTACTCCACCATAAATCTTTAAATATTTACAGAAGTTAAATATATTTAATATCTAACAAACTATAAATCGAAACCTTGACTATATGTAAACAGAATAGAATAAATAAAACCCTTTGTGGGGTCACTCACATCATACCAGCAGAAATAGCCTGAGGAATAAAAGCATACACAGAAATAACACTAAAAGCATGTTAAATTGTAAATTAAAAATCACACAATTTTATTTATTTTTGAATACTGGTATATTTTAGTTACAAGTGTTTTAAGGTTGCATGTGATAAAAGGAAGAAGTCACTTCATATTATAGCAAGGAATTTCCTGAAGAGAAGAGATGGATGTTTTGACTTTCCAATGGTCAGTGGCGAAGGCAATGAATTCAACGTCTTTTGGTGTAAAGTCTGTTTTTCAGCAGGAAAAGTTTCTGTTGCATGCTGGGTGAACTTTTTATTTTCTGGTTTATTTAATTTATTCTAAAGTTTTAATTTTATTTGTTTCATTCTATTTTTTTTGTTATGATATTTATTATTATTACTTATTTTTTTTTAATAATAATGATGATGATAATAATGATGATGATAATAATAATGATGATGATAATGATGATAATATTAATGATGATGATAATAATGATGATAATGATGATGATGATGATAATGATAATGATGATGATGATAATGATAATGATGATGATGATGATAATGATGATGATGATGATGATGATAATGATGATAATGATGATGATGATGATGATGATGATGATGATAATAATAATAATGTCCCTACACCTTCACTAGATTAACAATTTGCTTACATCCAAGGGGGATGCAATCCCATAAAACTCAGAGGCAGTCATAAGATAAATGAAGAGATTTAATTTATTTTATTTATGATTATCCATACTCTTTCACTTGATATCAAGGATTATAATTGCAAAGACTGCTTGCCTTAAAAGTGATATCTTCCAAAATATACTCTAGTCAATGTTTTTTTTTTTTTTTGTGAAACACAATATATATTATCATTATTACCCAATATATATCATCATTATCCATACCAGGAATGATGATGGTTCATTTTACTAAGGAATGGCATGTGCGAGTGGATTTTAAAAAAATCTCTTTTTAAAGAAGGTGAGTAATGGTGTTGCACAGGTCTAGATTCACCCTCTCAACTCTCCAGGATCCAGCTGCAAGGTGAGGTTAAAGACAGCTTGCAAAGAATGAGTTGTAGTGAATGGCTAAATCATTATTGCACTTCTTTGCACTGATTTAAATTCACAATTTTCCTTCTCCTAGACTGGTTGGCATCCATGGGTAGAGAAGCTAGCCTGATCTGCTACTTACGTCAGATCTTTGGCAAAAGAGAGGGATTCAGGTCTTTCCAAAGTGGCATATATATTTTTACATTCTTCAATTAATCTATTCCTAAATTAAAGATTTTCTTTTTCTTTTCCTTTGATGTCTACAGAGAGAATTCCAAATCCTTTTATTTAAACTAAAAATTACAACTCGTGCTTTGAGTCAGTGTGTAAAAAAAAAAAAAAAAAAAATTCCACAAACTGGGTTTTGAAAGTTTTGCTTTATGTAAATTAAATGTTTACTTATCACAAATGATAACCCGGGAAAAAAAAACTAAGTAAAAAAAAAAAATGACAATTTATAGGCTTGAATTTAAACAATTTTTTTTTTTTTTGAGAGAAAAAAACTTTTTGGAGAGAAAAAATTCTGTGCAGTGAAAAATTATTTTAGCAATTTCTTTTCTTGCATTTGTATATTTGATAATTGTTAATCCTAAGAAGGAAGTAATTATTTGCTGATGTAAAATAAAAATGTTGCTCCCCTCCCAACATCATATCTAGAAAGAAGAAAAGAAATCAATGGTTAATGTAGTATGTGAGAATAAAATAGAGGAATGAGATTGAAGTCTTGCTAGTAAGTGCAGCAGCAATTGTAATAGCAGCTTCTGCAGCAATACAAATCATATTGAACATGTAATTTCTGCAAATTTATAATAATGTCCACAGTGTAATTGCAGTTAAAAAGGAATGATCGTAGTTATAAGATCCATAAATTGAATAATGGCAAGACTACACCTGTCTGACAAACAAGTGTTTATAGACAAATGTTAACTGCTCCCTTATTTTTGTTAGCACTATATTTATGTGCTTATAAAATATTTATAGAGTATAACAGTAATGGTGATTGTGATATCAACATGAATGAATTTAAATTTGAAAATGCTTTGCAATGATGTGACAACTCTTTCCTCTTTGGAAGATTTTTTCAGAAAAAACTGTAATGTGGTATTGACAATAACAATGATTTTGTTGGGTCAATTATTGTGAGCAAAAAATCGAAACAGTATTGATGAGGAGGCAGAACTGGTTTGGATAATAGTCAAAAATAATTGTTGGAGTAAAACTGAAAGAGAAAGAATAATTGGAAACAGTGGTAATGATAATGAGAGTAGCGGTAGTAGTCATAGTAGTTGTAGCAGGAATGATGGAGTCAGCTGATCTATTTTGATTTGAATTCGTTTAACAAAATCAATAAGCCTATATTATTCAGGACCGAGTTGTGGACGTGTATAGGTACAGATGTTCTGGACAGGAGGAGATCAAGATTTACTTTGTTGGGAGAGAAAATGGATTTCAACGACTGAAGGAAAAAAAAAAAAAAAACGTCTACACAGTCGCCTGCCCACAATCTTTTATCAGAAAGAACCGACTGCTGCTGCTGCTTTCTTCCTCCCGATCTTTTCTCTAAACAGAAGGTATTGATTTTCTTTTTTCACAGTGTGTTGATCTCCACCTCCGCAAATGAACTTTCTGCAACAGAATTCAAACTACCATGAAGCACAATTCTAAGTGACAGGAAGAAATGAATATATATTGAAGGGGGAGGAAAAACAAAAATTAAATATGTTGCTAGACTCATTTCCAAAGAGAAAAAAAAAGTATACGGAATAAGGAAAGGTAAAAATCTATGTTGAGAGAGAGAGAAAAAAAAAACATTATAAAAAGAGAAGAGAAAAAGCAAAAGTTAATATAATAAAAATTTAAAAGAATGATCAAGGAGAGAAGGAAGAAAAGTCCGATTGTCTTGTTTTAAATTAGAAAATTATCAATGAAATTGAATTGTGCTTCTCTTCTGAGATGCATAATATCTCACTTTGAAATGCACCTCTTCACAATGAGATTAAAATTCTTCACAAGTTAAAAAAAAAAACAATATTAAAAAAAAAAAATAGTTTTGAAATTCTTTTCATTTCTTGCAACTGTTTCTGCTCCTTCAACCAAAAATAAAAAAAAATTATTGTTGAGGGCAGAAACAAATTTAGTGAAACTGAGAATCATTTTAAAACTGGGTAACAACAGCTTTCAAAATAGTTTCCTACAAGGTTCTCTAAAAATATAATAATTTTGTAACAATTCCAGATTTTCAAAATCTAAATATTGTTTAGGCAAAGTAAGAGTCAGTCATTCAAAGTAAGTCAATAAATAGTTTTATAGTAGTGTCGGTAATTAGCTGTAGTCACAAATAATATCAGTGTGACCCGGATATAAGAGAAACCCGGATATAAGAGAGATTTTCTCTGGTCCCAAACTAGAGCCTGTGTTAATGTATATATAATAGACCAAACCCGGATATAAGAGAAACTCGGATCTAAGAGACTCCCTCTCCGGTCCCGACAACTCTCTTATATCTGGGTTACACTAGTAAATTTTCAATAACTGTGTTAAAATTAAACAACAATTTATTTACATTTTTATAATAAAGATCTTGTATGCTGAAGTTTGAATAAGTTGATGTATGTTTTTGCTCTATTTGTCCATTGTAAACAGTTTTAGCATTTGAAATGCTTGCTGAAAAGGATATGCATAGAGAAAATTTAGACATTTTAGTTAAGGTCCTTACAATTTACTGGAGGAAAAGTAATGACTCAAAGGATCTACTATTTCAGTTCTGTTTTGATCTTGAGTCATTTCTTTGCTTATCTTTTTTTGTCTAAAGGGATTTGCTAGACGTAGCTTTATGTAGATGAGTTGGCATTTTTGAATTGACTGATTACAACCTGTTTCAAAAGCTTGTATTTGTTTTAAAGGATACTGAAAGGTTTTTGAATTTACTTAAAATTTGAATAAAATTTCTTTTATACCATATGAACTGTTTTTGATTACATCTAACAAATTTCCAATTTTAGATCTTAATTCTTCTGGCTATTTTTTTGCAACCTTCCAATTTGATATATGTTTTAAATTTAAAATTTAAAATACTTAAAATTAAATTAATAAAAACATTCTCATTTGAAACAATCTCACCAATAATTTAATATTGCTTTAACCCTAGAACACTAACCATGGGTATATAGTACCCAGTGCAAATTTTCATATTTTTAATTACAATTTTCAGTACCTGATTTTCTTACCTAAATAATGTTTTTCAGTTCCTATTAATGTTAACT
Organism: Acanthosepion esculentum; assembly: GCA_964036315.1. Taxonomy (NCBI): domain Eukaryota; kingdom Metazoa; phylum Mollusca; class Cephalopoda; order Sepiida; family Sepiidae; genus Acanthosepion; species Acanthosepion esculentum. The sequence continues at coordinate 15,202,048 of OZ038489.1, read as the reverse complement.
CAAAGTACAAAGTTTGAAGTGCCTGCATGTAAAATATTTCAAATAAAGATTTATATTTAATATTTTTTTGATATTTTCAAAATCAGGTATGATATACCCATGGTCAGTAGTGTTGTAACTTTAATTGATGGTTAGTGTCCTAGGGTTAAATAATTAAAAGAAAAACAATAATATGTGAAAGACAAAACAAGTGAAAATTAAATTTTCCAAACTTAAAACTTCTGATTATGGTTTAAAGTCATGAAGACCAGCTTAGTTGAATGTACCCCTACCAAATATTTGATTAAAGAATTGACAAAGTTTACGGTTTCAGTCAAGGAGATGAACATCAAAAGATTATTGATTTTTTTTCCCTTACTAATATACCGAGTTCCAAATACTGATTTTCACAGCAAACAGGTTCCTCTCTTGAAACAATGTAGCTAAGTAAATACCTGTATTAAAACAAAAGATTGTCTGTTCTCATTGTTTTTAACTAAACAAATGCTATGAAAATGTTCTTCTATAAAGGCAGAAACAGGTGATTTAAAATGGAGGACAGTTTGGAAAGTAACTTTATATAGAGAATCAATTTCCATGCCATGTATCCACAGTATATTGATCAAGGGTGAAGGTCATCTGACACACTGTTTTGTAGGGGCAGGGGGAGGAGAGATAGGAGTGGTGATTATTGTTGCTGTTTTTGTAGAGATGATTTCTTGTTCATGGTGAGCTGGGGATTACAAACTTAAAACAATCACAATTAACTGTTAAAATAATCTGATTATTTGAGATCCTTTCATTTCTGTTTAGATTGTATTTGAGCGAAGTAGCAGCATTAAACAAATCAGTAGTGGGAGGGAGAGGGAAAGTAAGAGAAAGAGGACGAATGGTGGTAGTGGAACTTAAGAAATGTAAGATTTTGTAAGGTAATGCCTAAACCTCATTTCATATAAATGATTTCAATATTTGTAAAATTTGACTGTGTCAAGTGAGTAAACAATTGATTTTATGTGGCAAGGTTTCAATTGACTTTGTTTTGCTTTTTATAACAAAGTGCAGTTGGTATATTTCTCATCTGATAAAGAAGTTGTATCTTCTGCTGACCAATTTGGTAGAAAAAAAAAAGCAACTACAATAAAGTAGTTGCTTTTTTTTCTACATGATTACTACAGACGATTCGTACACAAGAAATGACCACAATAGAAGTAGTGATTATTATTAAGTATTATTTCATTTTTAATTGCTATCACAAACATTTTAATGAGTGGTAAGATTGATAGAACCTAAGCATGCTAGTAATAAATACTGGCTTTAAGAAAGATTACAAGATTTTAATTTTATAAGTATTTTTATGCTAAAAATATAGAAAAACTAGAAAACAAATCATGCAGACTATGGAAGCCAATAATAATGTTCTTCCATAGAAAAATCTTATGACAAACTATTCTTGAGATTTCAAAAAACAAAAAAATAGAAGGTAAAAAATTAAAAAAACTTTGCCTTAGAGACAAAGTAAAATGTTTTTGGAAATGAAAATGAATTTTACTTGCGTCTCTAAACGTTTGCTAAGAATAGCCATTCCCTTTCATATTTGTTTCTATTAAAAGAATTTGATCAGAATTTTTTGTAATCTCCTTCAGGCTTGTCAATTCAAATCATCAGCCATGAGGAAAAATGATCTATGATTATCAATGAGGAGCATTCCTAGAAATAGGTACTCACTGTTTTGGTAGGTATAAAAAAAGGAGCCCAGAAAAGAGGAGGAGGAGGAGAAAGAGAAAGCCAAGTAATAATGACGAGGAGGAGAAAGAGAGAAAGAGAAAACTAAGTGATGATGATGAGAATGAGGAGTAGAAATAAAGAGAGAGAGAGACAAGGAGGAAAGAGAGAGAAGTGAGGAGGGGATAGAGGGAGAGATTTGTGAGGAGGAGAGAGAGAGAGGGAGAGACGACAGAGGCTGAGAGAGAGAGGGAGATGAGAGAGGCTGAGTGGGAGAGATGAGCGAGGAGAGAGAGAGAGGGAGAGATGAGCAAGGAGGAGAGAGAGAGGGAGAGATGAGCAAGGGGGAGAGAGAGAGGGAGAGATGAGCAAGGAGGAGAGAGAGAGAGGGAGAGATGAGCAAGGAGGAGAGAGAGAGGGAGAGATGAGCAAGGAAGAGAGAGAGGGAGAGACGAGCAAGGAGGAGAGAGAGGGAGAGACGAGCGAGGAGGAAAGAGAGAGACAAGTGAGAAGAAGAGAGAGAGATGAGTGAGAAAAAGAGAGAGAGAGAGACGAGTGAGATGAAGGGAAAGAGAGACAAGTGAGAAGAAGAGAATAAGAGAGATGATTGAGAATAAGAGAGACTAGTGTGACGAAGAGGATAAGAGAGAGGTGAGTGAGACTAAGAGGACAAGAGAGAGATGAGTGAGACAAAAAGGATGAGAGAGAGATGAATGAGAAGAAGAAAAAGAGAGAACAACAAGTAAGAGAAAGAGACAAGTGAGAAGAGAAATAAATAAACATGTGAGGAGAGGAGAAAGAGACAAGTGAGGAGAAGGAGGGAGACAAATGAGGAGGAGAAAGAAAGAGAGAAGAGCGAGGAAGAGAAAAAGAGAGACAGTTGAGGAGGAAAAAGAAAGACAATTGAAGAGAAGAAGCAGAAAGAGAGAGAAATGAGGGGGAGAAAGAGAGAGATGAGAAGGAGGAGAAAGAGAGAGGATGATGATGAGGAGGAGAAAGAGAGATGATGATGAGGAGAAAGAGAGATGAGAAGGAGGAGAAAGAGAGAGAGAGGAGAAAGAGAGAGAGGAGGAGGAGAAAGAGAGAGAGGAGGAGGAGAAAGAGAGAGTGGAGGAGGAGAAAGAGAGAGAGGAGGAGGAGAAAGAGAGAGAGGAGGAGGAGAAAGATAGATGTGAGGAGGAGGAGGAGGAGAGATGAGGAGGAGGAGAAAGATAAAGAGAGTGGGAGATAATTAAGGAGAAGGAAAAAGAAACAATAGACATATTGCCTGAGAAAAAGTTAGTGAGAAATTAAGATCAGGAAGAAATTTTTTCATCTAAATCAATTTGCTTCTTGCTTGCCATGAAGAAGAGTAAGGGTGAAAATAATTTGAATGTTTTGCATCTGCAAATAAAATAAAGAAAAGACAAGGTTTTTTTTTCCAAGTAATAAATTTGGAGATCATGTAAATTTTAAAATAAGCAATGATATTTAGAGAAAAATGAATATTTGAGTTTTATTAAAAATGCAAGTAGCCTTTTATTCTATACATTAAATGACACTTTCAGACGAAAATTGCAATAAGACTTTATACAGTATGACTTCATTATAACATGACTGCTAACGTCCTTAAAATGTTATCATGAAAAAAAAATGTGATGGTGCTAAATCAAGAAAATCTGCTTTCAGCACACACTGGGTCATGAATCACTGAATGTTTCTTTCTCCCTTACACATATACAGCATGGTCCACCATTAGAACGTGATCACTGACCCATTTCATGGTAATCAAGTTCATGATAAACGGAGGTACATCAAATTGGGGTGTTTTAATGTGCTAGAAATATAGAATAAACTTTTTCATTTGTAGTATAGTGTTCAGGGTGCTGCTCCCACAAGACATTGATAGTAACTATTCCAATTTATTTCCATTCTTGCTTTGCAGGAAAAGAAAACTGCGTTTATAGAATCATGAAGCTTATGTACTCACCAGACTAACTGGAGGAAATTCTACTGCATGAGTGCTTCCCAGGAGACTTTAATCTTAACATTGTCATGTCAAAATTTAATTGTTATGTATCCACCTTATCCTAATAATGTTCACTACCTTCTCATTCACTCATATCTCATGCCTCCTTTATCAGAACCGTTTTAACAGTAACACAGTAACACTACCTTGAGTAGCTCTCGAGCCATGTACTAGGTGAAATTTAGTAAAAAAAAAAAAAAAAGTGAAAACACCAATGTTAAAAATCTTGTTCTGTTAGCAATGGATTAATCTTCATTCTTGTAAAATTCACAATTCAAATGTAAGAGAATGGTTTCACCAAGATGAAAAGTTTACCATCAGCAGCAAAATAAAACGGAAACACATCATTGGGAAATAAAGAGGAAACATAACAATGGGGATATGAAGAGGAACCTACCAGTCTTGCACAGCATTGAAAGATTCTTCATTTGTCACATCATACATTAGTATAAATCCCATAGCACCTCTGTAGTAGGCCGTTGTGATGGTCCTATACCGTTCTTGACCAGCTGTGTCCTGTGGAGAAAGCAAAAGACAGAGTATAATTTACAGGAGAATTAGGAATTTCTTTTACCAGAAGCATCCTTTACCAAAGAAATCAACAAGTACATTAAATACAAGTATACCTCACCCTATTTCATTAATTGGTTCCAGAGGTCATGACTTAGGTCGAAAAACAACTTAAGTTAAAATAACTATACAACAAACTGCAAATAAGCACTCCCAATAGTATTTATGATATGTACGTACAGTATTCTTGATTTCCACGTTATCTTCCAGCGATATAGCCTTACACTTAGCATTAATCCTTGCACTGGGATTTTTCTTCAGAGACATGGGCAAAAATGTATTATAAATCACAATTGAAATATAATTGAAAGAACATTAACAGCAGAGCACAGATATAAACAAGTCTGAATTCAAAATCAGTCTTGCAGAGGAAAACAATGCATGAGGCCTGCCTGTTGGCAGAAATTTGCTATTTTTTGTTTTTGATGATATTGTGATTTTATATATATATATATATATATATATATATATATATATATATATATATATATAAGTGAACATTGAAGTCAACACTTAGAGGCGACAGGCTGTTTCATGCTAGACGCAATCATTGTGACCTGACGATTGCGTCTAGCATGAAACAGCCTGTCACCTCTAAGAGTATATTTCTTCATATATAAGAACTCTAAGAGTATATTTCTTCATATATATATGTGTGTGTGTGTGTGTGTGTGTAGTATACATATTATTATTTTTAAATTTATTTAAATATGATTTTATGTGCTTATTGTTATTTTAGTATTTTGATGTATCTAATATTTTAATATTTTAATAACGCAATCATTGTGGCCTGACGATTGCGTCTAGCATGAAACAGCCTGTCGCCTCTAAGTGTTGACTTTAATGTTCACTTTTATATTTACACATGCTCTATCTCTGATATTGAGCACCTGATCACATAAATATAGCACACCTTAAGAGTATATTTCATCATATATATATATATATATATATATGTGTGTGTGTGTGTGTGTATGTAGTATACATATTATTTTTAAATTTATTTAAATATGATTTTATGTGCTTATTGTTATTTTAGTGTTTTGATGTATCTAATATTTTTAACGACCGATGTAAACTCGATTAAAATGACCTGAGGCGAGTTTTGTTTTTCTAAATAATATTTAAGAAAAAACAATGTATTTTCAAGAATGACTTAACCCAAAACAACTTAAGCCAAGGTATCACTGTAGCTCAAACTGGCATCTAAAATTGAAATTGTCATTACAGAAGACAAATCAAGATTCACTTTGGTCGGATGCCTCTTACGATGCAGTGATAAAACAATTTTATAATCCTTATATCAAATACAGAAGGTTTGCCATAAATACATCAATGAAGCTTAGAGTTAATTCAAATCTTACATCATTATTAATTTGATTGAAGAGTCAGAGAGAAAAACAGTTGGCCTTTTATTATATAGAATACTTGAGAAAGAGCCAAAGATTCTCAAGATCAACTCCATTGTATTCAGTAGACATGACCTTTATATTGGTCAGTTGATTTGCAGGTTATTTAAAGACAGAAAATATTTTTACATTGTAGAATTTTTAATTTTTGTCGGGAGATAATTATTTAGTGATACAATTTCTACTAATTAACCCATAGCTGGGGGCAGAAGAGGTGGATTCATACTTTCTCACGGGTTTTTACATGTAGATGAATATAAAAATCCCAACTGAAATTGGGACTTGTCTTCCCAGTTAACAATTCCCATCCATTACACCACTTGCAGCAGCTGGTATTCCCAAGTGGTTATTCATCTAGTTACCGACCAGGCTCGACATTGCTTAACTTCGGTGATTGTACAGAAACTGGTTTTTCAAAGCAATATGGCCATAAATCATTAGTTTTACAGGTTATTTTTCTCAAAATTAAACATTCACTAAAATCAGATATTTCAATTTTAAAAGTAAGTTTCAATTCTTTAAATAAAAAAAAAAGTTTGTTGAAGTACTTTCTGATATCTACTAAATCTGACTTATATAACCTAATTCATACGAAAGTTAGTCTTGTGCATATAAAATATGCAAACCGTAACTGAAAAATTTTCTCAGTACATAAAGATATGTTATTGTGCCACAAATGACACTTTGTAACAAACATTTTTGCTTTGCTTATATATGACAAGGCACAATGGAGTAATGATTAGTGGCTCAGATTACATGCTAATACCCAAAAATACACCAAAAAGATCTCAATCCATCTCCACCCCCTCTCAACTATGGGTCAAATAGCAGGACCAAATGGGTCTCTATAGCCCTGTGTGGCAACCAGCATAGGAGAAAAAACTACTCTGAATTCAAAACCTCCAAGTACAGGTTAAATAGCCTCAACAACCTGCAAATGGCAAAGTGTGGTGGGTAAATCTACATCCCTGAAGACATGGCCAGTCAGGTAGGGGTTCCTCCAACAGTAGCCCCTGGATTTGGATCTGGTGCTTTCCGCAGCCCTGGCAGACTCAAATATGAGACAGACTAAAACCAGAGAGGAGGTGTGGGTAGCTGAGTAGTTAAAGATATGAATGATAGAATCAATGAACATTGTTGAAACTGTTTATGGTTAATTTGCATTAAAGCTTTTGGGAAAGGCATGAACTCAATTCTCCTCTAATCTATGAGTAAATATTAGGGAATTTAGAACCCTTTAGCCCTGTAAGGTAGTCCATTTTGGTCATCAGGCTAACAGAAACTGAAACCGTAATATTTGTTTTTATACATCATCTTGCTTCTGATAAGTTGAAAAAAAAATATATATTAAAAAAGCAAACTGCCAGACAGGATTGACGTTTTTAGTTTTAATTGAAATAGAAACTAGTGCACTCTAAAGTTTGGGCTTTTAGAAATAAAATAAAAGATTAATTAAAAAAAATAATTTATATAGAACAAAATCAATAGAGAAAGAAGCTTTCAAAGTGTATGAATCAATATACAAGGCAAAGCATTCAGTTCACATAAAAGGCAATGTTAGTGCCGCCTGTGTTAGAGAGCAATCTCAGAGACAAAAGAAGAATATCATGTCTATACTAGAATAGTACCAGTCAAAAATGATAGCATTTTTTTTATGTCTGTTTTGTTTGCATTTCATGAGGAATATTTAAAAAGATTGAAATACTTTTTGCTGATTTTTATATTCTCTATTTCTTTCTTTCCATCTTTCATTCAAATCAATGTAAGAAAAAAATTGAGTAGTTTTAAGTTTAACACACCAAAAATATTTAATAATCAAAACAAAATATATAACTAATTCGGTTAATCTGTTGTCCTGTGAAAATGTAATAAAAATTAAAAGAAAATTTTACATTTAGTTTTGAAAAAAAAGAAAGAAGAAAATTGAAATAGTGACAGTTTTTGAAGACGCTTGAATATTATTAAAGGAAAAAAGTTATTTAAAAAAAAAAATTGTCATAGAAACATTCCAGTAAAAGTTGAAAAGCAAGAAATGATTTTAAACATTAAAATGATGACAGTTTTGTTAATGTTTAATAAAATTAGAAAGAAAATGTTAAATTTAATTTTTTTTTGTTTTAAATGAATATTTTCAAAACATATATATGACTCATTGAAATAATTACAACTGCTTTAATCAAATTAATATTCCAAAGCTAATTTTATTCATGTCAACAGTAGTTTGCTGTGCTATTCATATATAGCTTGGTTGACCTGTAGGTCAGAGGTTCAAATTAGGGCAGGAGTCACTTAATTTTATATCTGTTTACTTTAGCATGACAAAAAAAAAAAAAGAAACAACATAAAAACAATATTATTTAATATGAAGATTATCAATCAACCACACACCTGTTACTTTTGCACAAAAGCTGTTTCTCTACTCTCAGGTATTACAAACCTTCAGAATTCAGGTAACAAGAAAAGGATATTTGATATGTCCAAGTTAAATTATATTTAGGAATACAATAACGTTGATTCCAGATGATAAATGCCTGTGAAATTTTAATACAAAAGCTAAAGAAGTAATAAAAAAAAAGTAATGTTGTCATATTTGGAATACAGTTCATAATAATGATGCTGTTAAAGAGAAGAAATTACCTGTCAGGTGATAAGTTGGAAATAAGTAATGTAGTGACTCAAACATCAACTCTTTCGAATCAGGGTTTTCTGGGAGGTCATTTAAATGGAAGGGATTCTTTTGCAATATGCACGCGAAAAAAGAAATGCGCAAAAATATCCGTTTAACAGAAATTGTTTGAAACAGTAGGAAAAAAAGTTTCTTTGAAAAATCCCAGCCAGATTTGCTAATAAGTTGTAAAAAGTTTTTTACATCATAAATGAACATTGCCAAAGAAAGAAAATTCTAAAGTTTAATGCTTTGTTAGTCAAACAATTTTTCTGAAACTTATTTCATACAGTTATAACCTTTGATCAACAGGCAACAAATAATAGTTTCTTAAACTTTTATTCAAATTGTAAAATCATAAAAGAAACATTAATGACTCAATATTTTTATTTATTTTACAAAATGAAAGGCTTCGTTCCATTGATTTGATATTTAATTTCAACAAACCTGAACTTGTTTTAAGTTGCTTAATTAAAAAAATGATAAAAGGAAGTTGATCAAATTTGATCATCAGGCCACAATTGGCATATTAAAATGGTTGCTTGAATTTGTATGTTAAAATCTAATAAAGTTGAATGTATCTGTCTATATTTCTGAGATGAGGTATTATGTACATTATTTACATTATTCAGACTATTGTCCTCATGTTTGTCGCCATATTTATTACGTTTCAGCCATTGTATGCTCCAGCCTTCTTCAGGTGGTTGGAATGTCGAACTGAACCCTTTATTTTGCTCACTCCTGAACCGACCAAGCATAGAAATGAATACAATATGGGAACCAGTAATAAGGAGTGCCAGAGAAAAGTGATAATAACAACAAAAATTGCAATATGAGCTCTGGTAAAAACATGCAATAATAACAGCAAAAATTGCAATATGAGCACTGGTAAAAAACGGTAGCTGAAGACATTAGGTTTATAATACCCAGAAATTCATACACAGATGTCCTCAAGGACACATGGCACAGTGGATAAAGGTGTTAGTTAGATCCAGTGAAAGGACCCAAAGAGTGTGAGTTCAAAGGAAGAGGGAGGAAAAGGCTGGTCATCATTAACTAGCCTACTCCTAGCTAGTTTGATTTGAGTTCAATACCCGGTTAAGGCAGTGGAGAACTTTCAGAGGGAAATTAACAGGAGATAACTGATAACTGACATCCATTAAACATGGCACATAGAACTAGAACAGTCTACCCAAGTGAGCGAAATAAAGGGTTCAGTTCGACATTCCAACCACCTGAAGAAGGCCTGAGCGTACAATGGCCGAAACGTAATAAATATGGCGACAAAGAGTAGTCTGAATAATGTAAATAAAGTTGAATGTGTTTACGTAACTTAATAACAAATCTAATTGACTGTTAAAACGAACATATTTAAAATAAATGTCCTTTGATCATGAACAGTAATTGGAAACTAAATAAGGCATGTTCTTTTTGTTTAGTGAGTAACCTGAACAGCTAGAGTAGTGTATCAGTTATGGGAATGGAAAATGGAGCTGGGGAATTGAGTTCAAGCTTTGGTCTAAGCTATGTTTTGCTCATTCTCACAAATACCTGTGGGAAAGGCATGAATCCACTTTAACCCTTCAGCTATAGGTATAAGTAAATAAACAGGGCAGGTTAACTTGGCTGGCAACTAGTCTAGAAGATAGACAACTGATTCAAACCAAGAGTGAAACTCCAAAGGCAGATTGATGGGGAACTACTTCTTTTTAGCAGTTGTGAAATATTTACTACTGGTGTGAACATACACCCATGAACCCTCTTTGTCTTTCATGGACTGGTCAAATCTCTCTATATTGTTTTGTTTCTCATTTGTGCTGATGTGCAAAGAAACTGGTAAATGTCAGCTGCACATTCACATACAAAAAGAAGGTGTCATTTCCTTTTGCATGTGAATATGCAGGTGGCTATTTATTCACTGGCCAAGTTTCAAGTCAGACCTAGCACACTCTCTTGGGGTAAGTAGGTGGCACTTAGGTCCCTTTTGCCTATTCCTCTTATGTCTGATGAGTGACTGATAACAATGTGACTGGTTGGATGAACAGCTTCTCTCTCCTACTACTCTCACTGGGATTCTACTTATATAAGACAACAAATGGAAATCTGTAACATCCAACTAAGTAGCACTTGACCCCAAAAAATTTCATTTATTTATTATTTTATTCTCTTTTTGGTCAAGTGGGTGGCCACTTTGAAGACTTTGCTTTGTGGATTTTGCTGCTGGTCATAAAAATACTAAACAATTCAGATACAGATAAAACCTTTTAGGATCCACTTGACTTTATTTATGTTCTAAGCCAGTTGTGTGTTGGACCCATTTTGCCAAATTGAAAAAAAAAGATATTGGAAGCAAAGAGAGTGTTATCATCCTTGTACATCAAGCTTCCATAAAAAAAAAGGGAAAAGAATAAATTGGTTGTTGTGCATATATTCTGTTCTACCCAGCTACACACATCATCAAAAACAATGGTCAACCAAGGATAACAATGGGCTGGTCTGTTTAACATGCTGAATATATCATCAGGCCATTAGCAATGTGTTAATGACTTTTTTAGGCGTGACTGCTTGAAACAATATCCTAATTGTTTTCCTAATATGATAAATCATCAGCCTGAAATTGCATTTCACATGTATCTGGACTGCCAGGAGGAACGTCGGATATGAGCAGTGGTAACTGATTTTCAGCTCTGCAGAATAATCAAGTTGCCATTGATAATCATTTAAGCAAGATTCTAAATTGCCCAATATATCTGATCTGCTCATGCTGATCAATGGCTTTTGTTGTCAAAGCAGGGAATGGATAGTCACATCAAAAACAATGAAAGTTACAAGTTTTTTGTTTTTTTTAAGCTTATCACCCCAAGCAAGGCTGGAAGCCACTAGTACGCAAGGGGTTACAGAAGGTTTGGAGGAAGAGCAGATAGGAGTGGTAAAGGAGAGGATGTGGAGAAAGATAGTGGATCGATCAAGGCAAGGGGGTTACAGAAGATTTGGAGCGAGAGCAGATAGGAATGAAAGGTGAAAGGATGTGGAGAAGGGAAGTGGATAGATCAAGGCAGCTGGAGATGTTGATTGACGCTACACTTAAATAGTTGGAGATTGTATTTGTCAGGGAAACAGGAATAAGGAAGGGAGTTCCACAGGCGAGATGTGCGAGACATGAAGCTATTGGAGTAGAAGAGATGTCTACATCTAACAGTTTCAACGGTGAAGGGGTGGGAACGGGATGCCAGCCTCGTAGGACGTTTAAATTCATGAGGCCTAGGAACCAGCGAAAGCAGCTCATTGGAGCAATTACCGTGAAAGTTATTTTTCTCTGTACAAGGAATATTTCAGGTAACAGGAATAGAAGTCACAATTGTTAAAACATCTCCAGGCAGATAAGAACAACTGTATATTCAGCAAAAAAAAACATTTGATTGTCGCATAAGGCCAAAGGGAGAGGGAGGAAAAGGCTGGTCATCATTAAATACCCTACTCTTAGCTAGTTTTATTCACAGCCCATTCAATCTAACAACTGACACGATCATCACAAGAACTCATTCCTCCCTATTCAATCTGAACAAATACCAAAATATAGTATTTTTCACAGGTGACCTAATAATTCATCCATGAAGGTAAAAATTTCTCGATATGTATGTACAATTTTGTTTTGTTTTTTTCCACAAAGATGTGTGGTGGAATATTTATAATGGTATGAAACGGGAGGGAGAGGACCCATTTAATCAAATAAAAGATAAACTAAACATTTTAAAGAAATTATGTCTGTTAGTAAGATATTCAGCCCAATCCACAAAAAAAAAAAAAAAGAGAGTGGCTGCTGTATTCTGCTGACAGACAGAATCAAGAAGCTCACTTACTGGTGGCAGGGAAGGAGCAAAACAATTTGGGAGTTTGAAAATGTAAAAAGCTGGTCATTATCAAGATAAAAAGCAAGAATAAAAAGTTGGGGAAGATATGGTCCTTTTGAAGTTCTCCTAACAAAAGAGGAGACCAAAACAAGACCCTGGAACGACAGTCATTCATTTTAACAAGGAGAACTAAAGAGTCTAGGTTAATCAGAGGTGGAATCTTCCCTTTTGTGGCTTGAAGGGACTAAAAACGTAAATCAAGTTTGGCCTGATTCATGTGAACCAGGCTTGCAATACATACCCACCTTTCGCTGAAAGCAGATGGTAAGAAAGTATAATTTGGTGAGTAATATATTGAACCAAATAGTCCAGTCCAGTCCATTTTCATTAGCAGGTTTGACAAACCTCCTAACTGTTGGAGTCTACTGAGTTGAAGGAGGGGAATTGTTAACTCAAGCACAAGGTTCAAACTATAGGTAAGGCAGTTGGTATTCCTTCTAACAGAATAGATGGACAATTCTATTGAAAGAAACAACTGTCAAAGATTTCTCTTCTTTCATGCAGAATATACAGATTACAAGCTGATCATTACTAAACTTAGCTTAGTGTGGTACAAGGCCAGTTAATTGTGAGCTGAATAGGAAAACTGTTGTAAATAGTGATATATGATGCTCATTAAATGAGCAGGGAGTGGAAGAGTGATACTTCAGTTGGGTATGACAGCTCCGAGCACATTTGAGGGTGACATTTTTATCTGTCTCTGATCATTCCTATTGGTCTGGGGATGAGCATGGCTAGGAGTTGTGATTTGCGACTTTTACTAATTAAGCTGTAGGAGGGAAGAGTTCAAGCACCATAAAAGAGGAATGATTTTGCCTGCAAGCCAACAGACTACAGAAAGTGCTACAAGGAGAGTACGATTTAAAATTCTTTGCTTTATTTCCAGAATCTAGTAGCAGGAATCACATTTTACAGTTGAAGCAATGGAAGAAATCAGAATTACATTTACGATTATCTGCTGCGGTGTCCTTTCAAACAAGAACATCCCAAAATTCAAGTATTTTTTCTTCACCTGTGATTTTTCACAAGATCCATTTTTGATGACACCACTTTTTTTACATCCAGACACAACAATCATTCAAGAAAGCTCACCTAAAATCTAACCAGGTGCTAATACAAGACACAACACAAGAAAATTCCTAAACGTCAGCATCATCATGTTTAGAAATACACAACTATCTCAGTCACCAAGGAATCTCAATCACAAATCTATTGTGTAGGAACATACATGAAATTACATTTTTTAAATTCCAAAGGCACATTGGAATATCAAAAGATGCCTTCCAAAAACTAAGCAAAGAAACAGGAAAATTTAATTAGAAACAAAGAAAAGAGTACTAGATTTTTATATAATATCGTCCTCCTATATAGCAATTGTTGGGCAATCTCTTCATGGAGGAAGAAGAGACTCGAGGCAATATAAATGTGGTTCTACAGAAGGATGCTGAGAATGCAATGGACTGAACATATGAGTGACAAGGGAATTTTAGGACAAAAAGGATTCTTATACTTCAAATCAAAAAGATATAGTTGAAATTTGTAAGGCAGATAAGAAAGCAGGCTTTGAGTGTGACAGTCACAGGACATATTGAGGGCAAGAAGGGACGGGGGGGGGGGGAAAGCAGCATATAACCTACCCAACAAGTTTGTGTAAATGATTGGCAGAAAAGGAATCAGGAGAGATAGGAAAAAGCCTTATTTAGAACTATAAAGAGCAGGAAATTGTGGAAAGCCACGATCGCCTAAATTATGAAAGGATATGTGGGTACATAGAAGAAGAAGAAGACGACTCTGTAATAAAGTTATGCAGCAGAAACAGAGTCGACCAATAAAATGTACTGAAATCTAAAATGCAATTATGCAGAGACAAGTACAAGCACGACACTGCATATTGCTTAGTGCCATTCCACATTTGTGTCTGTGGAAATGGAATCAATAGAAAAAGCAAATAGGAAATGATTCTGGCTGCTGAGTAGAATCCATCAATAATAATGGATTCTGCCCTGCATTGTCGCATCCACTAATCTTGGGATGTTCTTATTTGAATGGACACCATGGTAGACATACATCATAAATGTAATTGTTTCATTTTCTCCATCAGGATAGTAATTCTCTCAGCTCTCACAGCAAAACATGTCGAGTCAGGTATTAATGTTCATTACTGATTGTACAGAATTTAGTCGTTTTTAATGCGAATATCAATCAATCAATTCTAATGCATTTTGTATTGAAGACTTGCTTGCTCTCATAACAGAGTGACTGTTATTCCTTCCACATTGTTACAGCATCCAGCAAAGGGTTTAACCAATAATTCTTAACTATTTGGTCAAAGATGCTAAACCATTGATTCCCAACATGGGGCGCATGCCCCACTTATGGGGCATGATAATATTTTGGTGGGACATGCGTAGGATGTGCACCCTTTGACTTACTATACCAATGTGAGCTCAAATTTCATTCTACATTATTATTTCATGATTAAAATGATCAAAGTATATTACAGAATAAGCTTTCATTCAAATATTTTATATTTCTGCCTTTCAGTTCTCTATTATATGTTTTGAAACTATATATATTTAACTGCCATTTTGTTTTGTTTTGTTTTTTAATTTCTCTCTTTCATGGACGCCATGGTCTTTGGAGGCTTGTTTAGAGACCAAGTTAATGGACTTTTAAGCTTCCTTCATGCGAATTGCAGTAAAATTTTGAATATGTAAGAATATTACAGGGGGGGCACCAGAATTTTAGAAATACCAAAGTGGGGCATGGCACCAAATTGGTTGGGAACCACTACGCTAAACAGTCGTCTTCTCTGTTATGCTCAATTCTATGATTTCTTAATTGTATTTCTTTAATTGTTGCAGAGTTCCTTTCATCAGTGGAAACTGTATTTGGACTAAATTCGGTCCTAAATAGGTTCAACGTACAAAAACTTTAGGAACTTGTTATAATAAGTATTACGCAGAGTAATCTAGTTGTGGTAGCTGACTACTTTCGTATTCGACTCCCGTTGACCCTCACTGACTCCTACTTATATTAGATGGGAGAGTCTATTATCTATAGACTAGGTGTGTTTCACCATAACATTAATCAAATAGAACAATTTGTTTTCTTGTTAAGAACAATCTAAAAATTGTTACATTGAATTGTACTGTGCAAGACGCACACATGTCATTGCCCACAATATCAATTTGAACTAAACAGAAACAAAACACAATTTTCTATCATTATTTTGATTGATTTATTAAATTCCTATTTATTATTTAAAGCTTTAATTAGAAGACATAAAAGGAAAAAAATAGAGTAAAAGATTTGTCCATCTTGTCATATTATGAACAGATAATCGTAAAAGATATGGGCCTGCCAGAAACTGCCCAAAACTGAATATGTAATACCTTAAGATATATTTTAATTTTATTTCTTCTTATTTATTAAATCCTGGGTAATTTATTTGAAAACCTTTGCTTAGAAATAAGTTGAAAAGAAAAACGAATGTCTCTTCAAAGCATTTCTACAATATGCATAATGGTTCACTAAAATAATGGTACTCTTTTGGGAAGAGTAAATACCAGTAAGTGATAATGTGCATTTTCCAAAGCCTTAAAAAAGGTAAGTAGGCTATATCATAAGTTATACTACGTTTAAACTTTAACCTTATTGCTTACCTTTTGCTGTTTTCCATAAAATTTGGATATAGATCATGCAATCAAATTCAACCAATTTTATTATTGGTAACACTTAAAGAGTGAGAAACCTCTCAAAACCATTTGCCTGTCTGTCACCTAAGTCCTTGTTGCATAATGAAATGGATTCATCTTTACCCAGGGTTTTTATAAGCCATCCTATCTTCCAAGTTTTTGCCCTTACCACTTCCTCTAATGGACATATATAAATAAAGGCTTGTAACACAGACATCCAGCTGGGTGTGTTCCATTGCCAAATATGGAATTATAGCAATCATGCAAGTAAGGCCTTAGTTTAATAAACTACACAAATGATGTACCCACATAAAAAATTAGTTTGTGCAGATTTGAGGACTTAGAATCAATTTGCATTATACATTTATCATGTAAGAACTTGCTGGTATCTCACAAGCCACCACTGGCAGAATTACAATTTCCTCCCAAATCTTTCTAACATTATTTTGATTGATTTATTAAATTCCTATTTATTATTTAAAGCTTTAATTAGAAGACATAAAAGGAAAAAAGTAGAGTAAAAGATTTGTCCATCTTGTTATATTATGAACAGATAATCGTAAAAGATATGGGCCTGCCAGAAACTGCCCAAAACTGAATATGTAATACCTTAAAATATATTTTAATTTTATTTCTTCTTATTTATTAAATCCTGGGTAATTTATTTGAAAACCTTTGCTTAGAAATAAGTTGAATAGAAAAACATTTCAAGAGTTGACAGATTTTTGTGAACCTCTTTAACACTGAATGTATTCATTTTTTTTTTTCAGTGAGTCGCAGAACTTACAAGATTTCTGCATTTTCTGATATGAGTAAAGGGTTAAGAGTTAAACATTGTTTCATTTACACTATCTTCTTCATAACTAAATTTTCATTTACCGCTGTATCAATTCGCTTGTAAAATTAATTTATTTCTACTTTCCAAGCCTAACTCAGTAAAAGAATTGAGGATCATTATGTCAAGAATTTTATCTTTATGTAAAACTTTGTAATTATGGAAAAACTAAATGTTTTACAAATAACTCAGTAAAAGTGGTTTTCAAATGTCAAGTATAAAAAAAATGTACATTTTAAAAGAATCACTGTAAAAAAGTAGTTCTTTATTTATCACAGTGAAAATAGATTTTAAACAACTTGAATCAAGATTTTTATCATAATGTCTCAAGTGACCAAAGAAACAATATCAGAGAATGACTCATGTTCCTTCTAATGAGAAAACCAAGTCTCTTTTCACACAAGATTGGTCTACATTAAATTCCATGACAATAATCTAATAAATTTTCCAGTGACGTTCGAAGAAAAGGTAATCTTTATTATAATTAAACTATTTTCATAGAATTTGTATATATAATCAGCTCTTTGCATTGTTGGTGTTAAGAGAGGTGATGTTATTTTCTTTTTCTATATGAATAATGCAAAATTGAAGCTCAATTCCCCCACAGGATTCTGGGGTTAAAAGGGCATCAACTCTATAGTAATTTACATACGGTATTTACTCTGTCTCCCCACTGAGACGAGATGTGACACAAGGTCTTTTTTAAGCTGGGGACCCGAGCGTGAACACCTGGGCGAGGAACAAAAATTGCTTGCAGCTCCCGCAACTGTCGGTTGTGCTGGCCTCAGTGCGAGCACCAATCCCTGTCTCTGGTGACATGAGAGGGTGTGACCTCAGGCAGCTGGCACCTCTCAGTATAATTTTCCTCAGTTGCAACTCTGTCCTTTGACAGAGTCACCCCTGTGTACTCTGCCTAACAACAGAGACACAACTGAGAGATGATAAAAAGATGTGTTAGAAACTACTCAAAAGAGTAATTTACACACGGTATTTACTCTGCCCCCCGACTAGGATGAGATGTGGCACAAGATCTATTTTTAGGTGGGGATCCGAGCATGTATGCCTGGGACAGGAAGAAAAATTCCTCTCTTCTCCCACAACTGTCGGTTGCACTGGCCTCGGTGCGAGCACCGATCATTCCCTCTTGTGCAATGGGAGGGCGTGGCCTCAGGCAGCTGTTCCCCAGGGCTGGGCACCTCTCAGTATTATTTTCTCAGTTGCCCCTCTGTCCTTCGACAGAGAATCCCGAGCGCACTCTGTCCAAGGACAGAGACGCAACTGAGAGTTGATAAATAATACGTACAAATTACTTAATAGTAATTTACATGGTATTTAATCATTCCCCCACGAGAATGTGATGTGACACAAAGTCTTTTTAAAGTGGGGACCCGAGCGTGTGCACTCAGGCGGGGACAAAAATTGCCCACAGCTCCTGCAACCGTCAGTTGAGCTGGCCTCGGTGTGAGCATCGGTCTCTCCCTCTTGTGCAATGAGAGGGTGCAGCCTCGGGCAGCTGTTCCCCAGGGCTGGGCACCTCTCAGTATTATTTTCTCAGTTGCCCCTCTGCTCTTTGACAGAGAAGCCCCTGAGCACCCTCTATCCAAGGACAGAGACGCAACTGACAGATGATAACTAATGCGCAAATTACTGATAGTAATTTACGTGCTTAAATGCTAAATATCTGTATTATATATTATTGACTTCTAGACAATATCAGTTTTCAGGTTTAACTAATTTGCATACTGATTTAAAAAAAAATATATTTCATTAATTGTCCTTCATTACTGCTCTTTTATTTGAGGATTGTTTTGATTTTTATATAAAAAATAGTTCTGTTTAGAAATATTGTCTTATATAGTGCAGAAAAGTGTTCAAAATTTGCATTTTACTTAGCCTTCAACAAGTTGGCATCTATTTGTAAAACTTTCCTTAACTATAACAAGCCTGCCCTCACATCCAACTAATTGATTTCTTCTGTCTTTACAGTCTTTGAACAAATATTGAACGTCCACAACCCCTTCAACATTTCATAAATAGTGAACATTAGTTCCATAGAAAAACAACTAATTTTCCAAGAAATATTACCAGGTTATGTTTTCATTCATGCAAATACATGTATTTTATTTCTGTCAACACCTGTTAAGTGTTATTCAGTTTCACGAGGTTTTATTTGTTTAAAAATTGCTAAAATTTTAATGTTTAGCAATCTGAATAAATATAAATGTTCTTTCATGTTTACAACCAATTCATGAATGAAATGTTCATTTAAAATTTTTGTTTCAAAGATTTCAAGTAGTAAATATATCTTATTTTGCAAAGCGATAGCAAGTGGACGAAGCCTGCTAGTTTTGAATAAAATCTAAAAGGTGACAGCCTTTGGCTTTTTACCAAAGATTTTGAAATGAAGAAAATAAATAACTCAATTTCAAATCCAAATATTCCATATTATTTATGAGGGATTGTTGAAAAGTTTTCAGCCTCATCCACTTCCCAAAGAAGAGCTATTTTTTTTCTTGATTGAGTCAAGAACTTTTCAGCACTTCAGATATTCCAAATGGCTTAGCCAAATTAATAGTCAGGCCTGTTGATAGCCTTTTGTTTCTAAGTAGGAATAAAAACTACTTTATCGTTAGAGCCCAAAGATGTCATGTATCTAATTAATCAACTACTTCCAGATAAAGCTAATGACTATCATTAGAGACTTTGCTCAGTTAAATTACTCCCTTAAACGTTTGCCCTTTGCTGTAAAAAAAAAAATACAAAAAATGATAGTAACCATTTATCTCTTGTTTGTATGTCTCCAACCTTTGCAAACACCTTTTGCTAACCTGACCCAATTTTGTCAAAAGTCATTCTGTCTAAAAGTAAAATCCTTCAAAATAGTCTAATAGTCCAAAGTTTTTTGAATACAGTAAAGAATTTATTTTAATATTCACAGGCTTATATAAAATGTCTTCTCACGCACACAGAGTTTATAACAAAACTCATAATTATTAGAGAATGGTAGATTAAAAGATTTCATTTATGCAAGAAAAGTCAGTTTTTGTCCAAAAGCGCTTTACATGCTTAAGCCACTTATGACAACTGGTTATGCAGTATGATTTTAGAAATCTACAACTTTCACAAAAGTAACCTGAACAAAATAAACTATGAAATCTCCAAAAATATCCTTAAATGCCTATAATTAGTAACAGAAGTCATTGGTTCATACCAACGGCTTTCCATACTCAATACTCATCGGATTCACTCTCGCGTGGTCATGTGTGACGTCATGAGCTGTCGTGCGATTTTCGCTTTCAGCGTTTTATATGCACGTGTTTATCGTTGCTTGGAAATCATCCATGTAAACAAATAATACTATCATCAATTTCTTGTTCGTGTATTGCATAAATATATTGTGTAATTGTCATCTTTGATAATGGCTTATGTAAGCCGAAAGCTCAGATCGGATTAAATAAAAAAAAAAAAAAAAAAAAAAGTATGTATCAATATTGTGATTTTCTTTCATTATTTAATGATAATGTTATTAAGATTATCAGACTATATGAAAAAAACTTGCATAAAATATATAGACAACGCTTATCTATATTATTTAATGAGACATGTATTAATGAAAAAATGCTGCCTAAATACACACAATATATATATATATATATATATATGGTTCAAATTTGTTAGCAGGAAAGGTCTGTTTCAGTTACAGATGAAAGCTGGTTGTTTCCCACAGTTGATGAACATCATCTCCTCTTTCATGAGAACATGCAGGATGTAGAGTCAGCTGTAATTGTGAAACTTCAATGCCTTTCACTTGTGTGGTGTAAAACAAGGATGCATTTTAACACCAACTTTGTTTGGCATCTTCTTTTCTAAGTTATTGATCTTTGCTTTCAGATAATCCAAAGAAAGTATATACTTATGCACAAGACACAAAGGTAAATTATTCAAGTGCGTTCAGTAGTCAGAGAAATGCTGTTTGCTGATGATGCGGCTCTAACCATGTACATGGAACACGACCCCCAACAATCGATGAGTTAGTTCAACCATGCCTGTAAGGTATTCAGGCTGACTATTAACATAAAAAAACAAATGTCATGGCTAAAGATGTTTCTGCATCTCCATCAATTAGCATTGATGACAGTGTTTGAACTCACAGATCACTTTACATATCTGGGCTCTGCCATCACCAACAACTTATTGCTTGACATGGAAATTGACAAACACATTGCTAAAGTGGCCACAGTGTTGGCCAAATTGAGCAAGGGAGTATGGACAACAGTCAGCTGACCTTGCGCACCAAATGAAAGGTAATCCAGGCATGTTTCCTTAGTACTCTGCTTTACGACACAGAAACCTGGCTGACATAGGTTTCCATCACCCATTCTCATCCTGAGTTATTTTGGCAGTTGATCACATGGTGCACCCTTACTGACAACAAGATGAAAAAAAAAAAAAAAAAAAAATGGATGCTCTGAAGGATTATGGAAAGCAGATCTAATTTTTTTCTCTTTCTAAATTGAAAGAAACATATCAGGAGAAAATATGAGGATGCCAAAGAAATTCTAAGAAAGAATGAACAACTGCCTGGAAAACTTCTATCTTTGTTGCCTATGATGTATCCTTGACATCACATGGAGAAGCAAAATTACCAACACTGGTGTTTTGGAGCAAGCAAACTCCTGGAGTGTGCATCATCTCCTTTATCAACATTTTCTTTGATGGCTGAAGCACGTACATTGAATGAATGCGACATATTTCAAAAGATATAATGTATGATGAACTGGCCATGGGACACTTTCTGGTAGGCCGCTCTGCACTATGCTTCAAGATCATTTCCAAGAAAGACCAGAAACACAGACATCAATTCTGGTAGATTAGAACTGCTAGTAGTTGATCAAAGAATTGGCACATATGCTTTTGAATAAATTTATATAAAAATATCTAAATATTTTGTAATTCATTAATAAAAAAAAAAAGAAATTGCCATAAAATTTTGTTCTGATCCGATGATTTTTCATATTTTAGTTGTAAGAATTCTTTAAAGAAGTTGTATTAAATTCAACTATTAAGGTCTTTCTGTTCATTTTTAATTGTATTTTTCATATTTAATTGTAAGAATTCTTTAAAGAAGTTGTATTAAATTCAACTATTAAGGTCTTTCTGTTCATTTTTAATTGTATTTTTCATATTTAATTGTAAGAATTCTTTAAAGAAGTTGTATTAAATTCAACTATCAAGGTTTTTCTGTTCATTTTTAATTGTACTTTTCAAACTTTGATAGCTGCAGCCTGGCATTTTGTTTTTAAATGTTATGCTTCAAATTCAAAATGTAAAATGATTTCCCAGAAATTGACAACACTGGAAAGGAGTATATAAATATTTTATACCATTAATATTAAAACTGATACACATTTTACATATTTTATACACATTTTAAAATGCTTTCTCCTGTGACAAAAGATATTTAATGCAGATTGTTTCTTTTCTATGATAATAACCACAAGGGGCAGAATTTTAAAATGCATATTAAATAATTATAATACAGTTCAAAAAATTGACAGGCTCATTTCTACTGTTGTCAAGTCGTGTTAAAATGTTCTACATACTACATCACTTGATAGATACATATTTGAATTTGAAATGTAATGTTTCAAAAATGCCGAGATGTAACTAATAAAATTTTTTATCTACAATACTGACAACAATGAGTTCTTGATAATGACTGAGATATTAATAATAATCAAACAAAAATATGAACTTCAGACAGTTTATTCATAATTTTGATCTGGATCTACAACAACCTATTTGAAAAATTAGAAAAAAGACAATAAGAAAATGAAACATGCCTTCGATATCTGTCTATATTTCTGAGATGAGGTATTATGTACATTATTTACATTATTTGGACTATTGTCCTCATCTTTGTCGCCATATTTATTACAACATTTCGGTCGTTGTACGCTCCGGCCTTCTTCAGGTGTTTGGAATGTCGAACTGAACCCTTTATTTCGCTCACTGGCACATGGAACTAGAACAGTCTACCCCAGTGAGCGAAATAAAGCGTTCAGTTCGACATTCCAAACACCTGAAGAAGGCCGGAGTGTACAACGACCGAAACGTTGTAATAAATATGGCGACAAAGATGAGGACAATAGTTCGAATAATGTAAACATACCTTGTCAGTTAAATTTAACACAACTTATATATACAGGGCATGGTAGAAATATCTTCGACATAGATATTAGTAAGATATTAGTGGCAATAATGTCTTCATCAAGTTAATGTCTTATTATATAGGAGGTATTTCTACCATATCCTGTATATTAGTCAATTGAATATTATTAATTTATTGACATATCTTTCAACTGGTTTCAATGTGTTGCGTAGATACTGCTCATCAGGGTCAGATAAATCTATTGAATTATTACTAGATGTCATTTATATTCTACATAAGGAACACTAATCAGACTCAAAATGAAAAAATTCAAATTTGAAATTTGTACTGTGATAAAACCCATTAATAATGTGAGAACATTTAAATATTTTTTATACTCTGCTCTACTCAGAGTATTGAGCACTTTATGTTTTTTCTTATTTTATTCAATTGGGCTTTTTTTTCTTTTGGTTACGCATTGTGGTGTTGGGCAATTTTTTTCGACCAACTCGGATGTTTTTAGTTTTTTCTTTTTTTTTTCCAAATTTTTCCAGATACCAGTTTGTTTAAATATATTTTTATTGGCAAATATTACTATCTGTGTTTTTTTATATCAGTCAAGTATCAGTATTAAAATATATATATATATATATATATATATATATATATATATATATATATATATATATATATTGCATATATTTTGGCAGCATATATGATCAAAGAATTGGCACATATGCTTTTGAATAAATTTATATAAAAATATCTAAATATTTTGTAATTCATTAATAAAAAAAGAAAGAAAGAAATTGCCATAAAATTTTGTTCTGATCCGATGATTTTTCATATTTTAGTTATAAGAATTCTTTAAAGAAGTTGTATTAAATTCAACTATTAAGATTTTTCTGTTCATTTTTAATTGTATGACACAGAAAACGATGAGTTAGTTCAACCATGTCTGTGACATGTCTTATTAAATAATTTAGACAAGCTTTGTCTACTTATTCTCTCATATTTATGGACAACTTTCTTAGTATCCTTATTAAAGGAAGAAAAAAAAATTGTACAGTACATAAGTTTAGCATTTTTCACTTCACAAGTAAAATATTTAATTTTCAGATGAACAATGTTATCTTAGATAAAACAATATATATGCATATGCCCCCTTTCATAAGTTGAACACTTTGGTGGAAAGGGAATTTGTCGGCTGCTACTAATTAATACTAAAAGCTCTTTGCTATGAATTAAGCACTCTGGTAGCCGATAATACTTATATCTCGTATATAATGCGTTAAAAATTCCCTTTCTCCACTGCGTGCACTGATAGCCTAAGGGTGAGAGACTCCGACTGATGTCGGATTAGTTGGGCTTCAATCTTGGCTTGAAGTAATCACGTCTAGCCACACTGATGAGCTGTGATACAGTGAAACAGTCTGTCTGTGGATGACATATATATATATATATATATATATAAAAGTGAACATAGATGTCAACACTTAGAGGCGACAGTCTGTTTCATGCTAGATGCAATCTTCAGGCAACTAGTTTTCCTTTTTGCATCTATGTTCACTTTTATATTTACACACGCTCTATCTCTGATATTGAGCACTTTATCCCATAAATATAGCACACTTTAAGATTATATTTCTTCATATATATATATATATATATATATATATATGAAGATTTTGAAAAATTTTCTACAGTTGTTACAAGCCTTTCTGTGTGTGTCAAGCCAAATGGCTGGAGAAGTCATTACTGATGCCTTAAAGTGGCAATCAACTTCATCATTTAAATAAGGTGTTTATACACTGTAGCCTATGTAGAATGTTGGCTGTAAGGTCCCATAGTCAGAGAAGTAGGCTCCTCTTGGGCAGATAGTGTGGCAGAGCCAGGTTGGCTGTCTCCAAAGAAGCATTTCAACATAAGATTGCACTCCTTGTCCTGGTCTCACCACATTAGTTTTTATTTACTATTAAGTTAGTAACTTAAGTTAAATTTCCATTTTCTACTCAGTGCATTTAGCTTCTCCCCTATTGGAAACTGGGTGATAGTTGCCTACTTACTGATGTACAAAAGAGCCAGGTCGTGGTATAGGCAGATGATTTGATAATTATAATATGTGTAAGGATGGACAAATAATCATTTTAAACATAATCAAATTTTTTGGTTTTCTTGTTGAGTTGGACCACTACAGAATTTCTATAGCCTTGTTGTTATCTGAATATTACAGAATAACCAAAATAAAAAAAAGCTTTTTGACAATGTCAAATCAAGTAGAATTTTATAATTTTTAAATGATAATGGACTTTGTAAAAATATTGATAGTTTTTAAATCTATATGCACATAATATTAATTCTGTGACTTCCATTGGTCTGTCTGTCTGTCCATCCATCACATCCTCTAAAATAGTCATACATTGAGCGATCAAAATCAAATTTTGTGGAGAAGTGCAAACAGGTAAGTAGGTACAAAGTACAGTTGGTTTTACTAGAGTGCATAGCTTAGTACAATAAACTTTCATTCACTTTTTTGGAATAATTAAAAGTTTTATTATTTAACATACAAAATACTCAACTCCCACTATTTTAAAAACAATTTAATGATTAAAATGAGAAATACTTATTTAACAAAAATGCAATATTGTTGCAATATTTTTTCTTTAAGTTTTTATATACAAAAATCCAGTTTCCAGTTTGCAAGCACTATAAACAAATCACAAGACCAAATGCTTCAAAAAGTTGAAATTTGGCTCCAGAAAGAAATATTTACACATAACTAGTTGTATGTTGCATGCTCAAGAGTAAGAAATCCTAAAAAAATATTCTTTGCTGTTAAAATAAGGTAAGAACAAAAAAATCAGCGCAATACTTAAAGAACTGCCATGACACTTTTCAAAGGGAATTTTAGTTCGCATTAAAACAAATATAATTTTCTTGAAGTCAATATCAATAACAGACTTCATGGACTGCAAAGAAAAAGAAGATCTAAGATTTTCCACAAGTGTTTGGCAGATATGATGCTGCTTCATCTCTATTTTCATATCAATGTTTTTTCGTATAAATGATCAAAATAAATATCTACTTGATTCAATTCTTGTTGCCTAACATAAAATGTGTTTTGTATTCATACAAAATTATCCAGAAAAAATATAAAAAAATAGAGAGAATATTTGCTTCAATTCTTCATGACAACAATGTTTTGAGAGAGAGAGAGAGAGAGAGAGAGAGAAGGATGTAACAGAAAGAGGGAGAGAGAAGGATGGCAATAGACATAAACATAGTGAGAGAGAGAGAGGCAAAGAGTAATAGACATGAACAGAAAGTAAGTGAAAGAGAGAGACAAAAAGTAATAGAGATGAACAGAGAGAGGGAGAGAGAGACAAATAGATATAAACAGAAAGAAAGATAGAGAGAGAAAAAGTGCAATATACATGAACAGAGAGAGCCAGAGAAAAAAATGACAGTCAGGAACAGTGAGAGGGAGAATAATAGATGAGCAGGGAGAGTTTTGAGAGAGACAGTGCAACAGGCATGAACAGAGAGAGAGGGGAAGAGTGAGACAAAGAGCAATATACATAAACAAAAAGGGAGATAGAAAAAGACATGAACAGAGAGTGGGCGAGAGTGAATCAAGGAGTAACAGACACAGTGAGTGAAAGAGGGCAATAGACTTGAGCAGAGAGAGAGAAAAAGAAGACAATAGACATGAAGAGAGAGAGAGAGAAAGAGGGCAATAGACATGAGTAGAGTGAGAGAGAAAGAGGGCAATAGACATGAGTAGAGTGAGAGAGAAAGAGGACAATAGACATGAGTAGAGTGAGAGAGAAAGAGGGCAGTAGATATGAACAGAGAGAGCACAAAAGAGGGCAATAAACAAGAATAGAGAGAGAGAGAGAAAGAGGGCAGCAGACATGAGCGGAGAGAAAGAGGGCAACAGACAAGAGCGGAGAGAAAGAGGGCAACAGACAAGAGCGGAGAGAAAGAGGGCAACAGACAAGAGCGGAGAGAAAGAGGGCAACAGACAAGAGCGGAGAGAAAGAGGGCAACAGACAAGAGCGGAGAGAAAGAGGGCAACAGACAAGAGCGGAGAGAAAGAGGGCAACAGACATGAGCGGAGAGAAAGAGGGCAACAGACATGAGCGGAGAGAAAGAGGGCAACAGACAAGAGCGGAGAGAAAGAGGGCAACAGACAAGAGCGGAGAGAAAGAGGGCAACAGACATGAGCGGAGAGAAAGAGGGCAACAGACAAGAGCGGAGAGAAAGAGGGCAACAGACATGAGCGGAGAGAAAGAGGGCAACAGACATGAGCGGAGAGAAAGAGGGCAACAGACAAGAGCGGAGAGAAAGAGGGCAACAGACATGAGCGGAGAGAAAGAGGGCAACAGACATGAGCGGAGAGAAAGAGGGCAACAGACATGAGCGGAGAGAAAGAGGGCAACAGACATGAGCGGAGAGAAAGAGGGCAACAGACAAGAGCGGAGAGAAAGAGGGCAACAGACATGAGCGGAGAGAAAGAGGGCAACAGACAAGAGCGGAGAGAAAGAGGGCAACAGACATGAGTAGAGTGAGAGAGAAAGAGGGCAATAGACATGAGTAGAGTGAGAGAGAAAGAGGGCAATAGACATGAGTAGAGTGAGAGAGAAAGAGGGCAGTAGATATGAACAGAGAGAGCACAAAAGAGGGCAATAAACAAGAATAGAGAGAGAGAGAGAAAGAGGGCAACAGACATGAGCGGAGAGAAAGAGGGCAACAGACATGAGCGGAGAGAAAGAGGGCAACAGACAAGAGCGGAGAGAAAGAGGGCAACAGACAAGAGCGGAGAGAAAGAGGGCAACAGACATGAGCGGAGAGAAAGAGGGCAACAGACAAGAGCGGAGAGAAAGAGGGCAACGGACATGAGCGGAGAGAAAGAGGGCAACAGACATGAACAGAGAAAGTGAGAAAGAGGGCAATAGACATAAATAGAGAGAGAGAGGGTGAAAGAGGGCAATAGACATGAGTAGAGAGAGAGAAAGAGGACAATAGTTATGAGCAGAGAGAGAGAGAGAGAGAGAAAGAGAGCAACAGACAGAGAGAGAGAAAGAGGGAAATAGACATGAGTAGAGAGAGAGAGTGAGAGAAAGAGGGCAATAAACATGAATAGAAAGAGTGAGAGGAAGAAGGCAATAGACATGAGTAGAAAGAGAGCAACAGAGATGAACTGAGAGAGAAAGAGAAAAGAAAAGGAATAATTTTACAAAACTCATAAGGCTCCAAGAGATCTTTTGATGACTTCATGCACTGTAAAGTATTTTTAGAAAAGTTTGTTATCACTCTCAGACAAATGCCTTAAAACTTAACCAGACCCCACATGTGTTTGTGTGCCTCTCTCTTTCTTTCCATCCAGATTCATAGACATTTTTGTCCCCATCTTATAAGCAATCATCAAAAGCAAGTTAAAAATCAATTCATTTTTTACTTACCCATATCTGTAGTTTTACCCGTTTATCTTGCCTAAACACTGTCTTGACTTTGAAATCTATTCCCACTGTGCTAACAAAAGCAGACGTGAAGGAATCATCAGCATATCGGAATAAAAATGAGGTTTTGCCGACACTACTGTTGCCAATGATAAGCAGCTTGAACATGTAATCAAAATTCTGGTCAGCTGCATCTTTCTGCCATTTGGAGTCATTTGCTGATGCCATCTGCAACAAGAAAGACATTTAGTAACATTAGATGACTTTTTTAAAAATCAACAAAACAATCATTTTAAACATTTTTCACATCAAAAGAAAAAATGGTGCTTCAAAAACATACACGGTCATTGAAGCATCACATATCTTTTTAGCATGGAGTCATTTTTATACTTTTGATAATTGCATGGTAACAAAAAAACATTTGGAAACAAGCAAAAATATTAAAAAAAAATACAACTTTGAATCTGCAATCTAAATTGATACAAATTCCAATGTACACACCTTAAAAAATTGATTATCATTATTACTGTTGCATCTCGAGTTTAACTAAAGTCGCATATCTATCATATCACAAAATCATCTCTGCTTACTAACCTCAACATTTCCTCTATAATCTGAACAAACCTTGAACCTTATTCCAAATACAAAACTGAATACTCTAGGCAAAAAAAATCTAATTTCAAGAAACTCCGATCAAATATTGATTTTTTATATAATTTATCCAATTTTTTTCTGAATGAAACAAACTTTAAAAGAATCCACAAATAGAATCCTTCTTCCAATTGACTTGATAAATTTTAACTTGAAAAATTAAACCTGTTTAAGAATTAATTTTGAATCCCAAACAATTCACAATCAAAATATGAATCTAAAATTATGAAAAATAAACAGGACTGAATAGAAAGATTTAGTTTGAGGCATAAATGAGCAGGAATGACGATCAAAGTATTTCAAGGCTTATCTGGGAATGGCGTAAATAAAAAATTGTATTATTTAACTCTTATGGCAACAAAAAATATATACAGACTATTAAACACTTCATTTGAATATAAATGTCTACATCCACATAAGGTGAGAGATGTCAGAGTTGTTAAAGCAATGAACTGCTGTGTTTCTGAATCAAATCATTGAGTAAGCTAAAAGAAAGATTAGGTTAGATTCTGTTAGGTATGAAATTATGGTCAGGGAAAACAATGTGTTTACACAATCCTTATAAGAATGGCTTGTGATGAAAAGGGATTTTTTGTTGCTGTTACTAGTCCAATGGTTTACATTTTCCTCTTAAATAAATCATGATGCTTCAAGCAGGCAGTGTTCTTCTCTTTAGATTCCAAGGAAAATGTCCAAGAGAAGATGGCTTCAATCTGTTGCAGTGACTATTATTAGAAGGCAGGAAGAAACAAGAATAATTGTCAGAAGAAAATGAGAAGATCAAATTGAAAATTTGTCAAGCAATAGAAAAAAATAGCCAAAACAAAATGGATGATGCAAGTAGAAATTTAAGAGAGCAAAGCATGCATAGACATGAAGAACTGCCTTCGAAAAAAGCAACCATATGAGAGAAGAAGCTGTCAATGGAGTATAAACTCAAACACAGACTCACCATTTTATAGACTTCCATTCTAAAGAGAGACGGAGAATGGGTGGTGGTGATGTGGTGGTGGTTGTTGTTGTTGTTGGTGGTGGTGGTGGTGGTGGAGCAAAATATTAAAGCCAAAGGAAGGTTGTATCTGCGTGGGTACCAGGATGTTTTTTAACTACAGTTGATCCTTCTCTGCAACAACAGCAGCAACAACAGCAGCAGTTCTACACTACAAAGGAAGGGGGCGCCCAAATCATGTGGGGGTAATTATAAACACAAAAGCCACACAAAAGGGGGCAAGGCTCGAGGAAGTCAAAGGAAGAAGATTTGATGTTTATGCAGTAACCAACCCCAAATATCACTGCAGAATATGGAACTCTTTAATTAAGTTTCATATATTTTTTTTAGAAGCTAATTAAAGTTTCTCATTAATTTTTAACACAGAAAAGATAAAGAATTTTGTTCTAATTTCTTTATATAATATTCTTCATTATATAGTCATCTTCTTCTATGTGCCATGTCCCTTCAGGACACTGGTGATCATGGCTCTCCACAATTTCCTGTCCTTTGTAGCTCTTAATAAATTTTGTCTTTTTGTTCAGTACTAATGTCAAAAGGAACATTTTCCATATAAACTGCTTTTTAAAAAATGCAGTCAAGAAAATTCAAAAATTATTTCATTAATGAAAAAAAAAAACAAATGATATTCTTTTCAGATTAAATGACGTTGCCTTGAAAATATTATCAGTATGAGACGAAAATATTCTCTTGATTGCATGCAAATCTATTGATGCTGTTAAATACAAGCTAGAGAAAAACCACTTTATGAACAATGCAAATAACTCCAATGTAATTGGAAAAATGACAAAAGTATTTTCAAAAAAACTTATGACCATTTGAACCGACACTGACCCTCAAGAGTAGAGGAGGACCCAGAAGAATGGAAGAGGAGAAATGCGCATGTGTATGCGAAACAATGTGAAATATGTAAACCTTAAAATAAGTGAATAAATAAAAATAAAAATAAAAACCGAGTTGGAATTATAACTTAATTTCTATAATGTCAAAAGAAATAAAAATTTCTGAAGTAAAAATCAAGCATTAAAATGCTTAACAGGAGACACATTTTACCTCACTAATGGAGAGTTTGTTGAAATAAAATTCTTCTTCTGAGGAAGTAAAATATGTCAAATAGAAATTTTCTTAATTGTTTTATTTTAAAACAGATACATCTTTAAAAAAGTTAATAGATTTAGCTCACCCCTGATGTGTGGATTTATATCTATGAAATTGAGTTGGAAGATAAGTCTTTGACTTGATTTATTTATTCATTCACTCAAATATATATATATGTGTGTGTGTAAAAATTTCAAATAGAATATATGTATAAAAAGATAATATACAAACTTAGCTAATGCGTTTCATCCTCTGTGGGGCTTTATCAAGGAAAATAGATTTTTATTTTTTTAACAAGTATTATATATATATATAAATACTTGTTACAAAAATCAAATCATTGTATTTGCTTTGATAAAGTCCCAGAGAGGATGAAATGTGTTGGCTAAGGTAAGTTTTCCTTTTGTCATTATTATTCATATTTTAAAATTTGCCATATTTATGGGGGAAGAGTATTTAATATCAGAGATAAAGTGTTTATGTACACACACACACACACACATATATATATATATATATATATATATATATATATGAGAGAGAAAGATATTAAAAATGAAACAGCAGTTGATTGCCTATATTTTGTTGTGATCATTGCTTGCATTCCAAAACAATGTAGATGCAAACACATGTCTCCATTGAAATATATTTTATTGTGTAACAGTTCAAGGCTGAGTCTTTTCACATTTAATGTTTTAGAAAAAGTATTTGATGAAGGATCAATTTTAAAAGCCAAACGTGAAGGCTTTTAAAACTAAACACTGTCTGCAGTTGGTGGCTCAAGGAGTTGACCTTTAGACATTAAAGCAGAAACTGACAAATGTGTCGGTGAATGAGCCAAAATCTTTATTTTTATGTGCCGGGTCCTTTCAGGATGTAGGACATCATGTCTCCCCCCCCCCTGTAGCTCTCAATAAGTTTTGTGCCTTTGCCACCTCCCCGAGACTACGTTCTTTCATCCATGTGCTTAAGTCCACCAGGTATGTCATGCGTTGCTTTCCCTTGTCTCTTTTTCCCCTCTATTCGACCTGTGAGTATCAGATTCTCCAGGCCCTCCTTTCTCATTACGTGTCCCAGAAATTTAATCTGCCTCTTCCTGATGTTAAGTATAAGCTTCCTCTTTGTTTGCATCATGAGTCAAATAGCAAACAAAAACATAGAAAAAAAAAAAAAAAATTTTTAGGAAAAAGTTCAGGCCTCGAAAAAGAATTCAAGAAAAGACTAGTTTTTTGGGGTTTTTTTTTAACTCTTAATGCTTTGCTTAGAGTAAAAATGGATTCTGTATTTATTGTATAATTTGGAAGCAATTTATAAGAAAGATATTTCTTTTCCCACATGAATATTAGCAGAACATTCATCATAAATAGAATAAACAAATTGACATCCTTTGAAGCTCCACAACTTAAACTAACATTTGGTTTGGCATATTATATATATATATATATATATATATATATATACATACACACACACATAAAAATGAGAGAAAGAACAGATGTTGTAAAATTCGGAGCATTTACTTTTAAAAAAAGGGCTCAATACAAAGTAGAGAAATATATTATTATTATAAGAGATTATAATAAAAACATGTTGAAATCACTACGCAAAAGCTTTCATGTTTCAATACTATGATTGTATTTCTTCAGGTGATAGTAACTGTGATCACCAGTTATTTACCATCGCCTGAAGAAGTACAATTGTAGTATTGAAACATGAAAGCTTTTGTGTAGCGATTTCAACATGTTTTTTTTTATAATCTCTTATAATATTTCTAAAGACTCAACAATAAAAAGAAAATTAGAGTTTAACTATTGAAGAATAACAATGCTGTCAAAAAAAAATAACAGCTGGAGTCAATTAGACAGAATGACTTGCATGAATTATGAGCAATGAAAAATATTCAAAGAAAATGGAATTTATGAACAAAAAACATTTTGTTGTTTCCATCTCCATGTTAATGAGCTACAAAAAGTTGAAAATTCATCTCCCAAAAAGTTTTAACTTTTGTGAAATAAACAAAAATCTTTATTACTAGCCTTCATTTTTGCTGTTGGGTTTTCTCTTTATTTAAAAAAGGAATCCAAAAATCATGACATCAAGGAAGATGAATTCGACTGAAAATAAATGGTACAGACAACAATGTCAAAAGAAATTGCATTCTTGACCAACATTTTTATTCATTTAACATTTGTTGCTTTCTTTACACCAAAAGTTGGGCTTCTTTTATGTTTCTTTTTCCTTGCAAAACAGATTTCAGTTCAACAGGGATTGACTTCAGTGTAGGAATTTTATTGTGGAATCAACATAAAGTTCTCATTTATCTTTTGCCTTTTTATCATCAAAACTTCTGAATTGCAACATGAATCAAGTCAGTTAGACATGGAAATTCTAATGGGGCCAATAAAGAAAAAAAAAAGCCAATGCATGTCAAAAAAAACTTCCATTTGAAAACTCAAGGTTATCACAGCAATTTCAAAGCAGAAGTTAGTGAGAAGATAATTTCTTGCTGGGGATTTGATACGCTTTATCAAACAATAATTACAAATGGCAAATCCAAGCAATTAAGACAGCACATGTTTTAACTGTGCTTAACAATACAACAGATCAATGTGTGAATCTTTAACCCCTTCCATCACCCATTCTCATCCTGAGTTATTTTGGCAGTTGATCACATGGTGCACCCTTACTGACAACAAGATGAAAAAAAAAAAAATGATTGCTCTGAAGGATTATGGAAAGCAGATTTAATTTTTTTCTCTTTCTAAATTGAAAGAAACACATCAGGAGAAAATATGAGGATGCCAAAGAAATTCTAAGAAAGAATGAACAACTGATGAGAAGATAAATTCAGAGACAAAACAAAAAATTTAGATGCAAAGAAATCAATTCTATAGTCAAAAAGGAAATGAATTTGTACTAAAAAAGACTTTGTACTAAAAGAAAAAAAAAAATGAACTTGCAGTTAAAAATAATTGGGGATAAGAAACCCTTTGTGAAAATTGAGTTCTTATCAAGACTGAAAGCAAACAAACAGGAAGATATATTACTTATTAATTAAAAACTTTCTCTTTTAAGTATTTACAATGAATCTAACTTTGAAAATTTCCTTCCAGAAAAAAACATTAACTCAAATAACTGATAAAAAATAGTTACAATGAGAACTAATAACACAACAACTACTACTTCTACTATGAGAGACTGATGAAAAGTTTTAAGCCTGACTAAGCACTTAAAAAAATAAATAAAATAAATTCTAATGTTTGTTAATTTGATCATATTTTGTGAAGTGCTTCAAGTTATGAACTTTTCAGCAGCCCTGACACTGAAAATTACTAGTTTGTATATTTTTTATACAGAAGTTGGACAATTGTAGCTAGTAGCTTTGTATTCATATCAGCTCTGAATTAAAGTCAGTCAACATTCACAATAATTCATCAAAATTAATTTTAATTTCTTTCAGAGAAAGTGAAAGTGAAAGTAGTGAGGAGAAGGAAAATGGCCGAATCCATTTCAGAAGAAGAGATTGGGGGGGGATGATTGGAATGAAAGCTGGCAATGTAGTTTCTACGGCAACAATCAATGAAGCAGTAGTATTTATTTAAACCACTAAAATAAGGGAAAAAAACAATGACGAAAAAAGAAGAAAAAGTAAAAAGAAGAATTAAACAAGAAATGACAAACGTTCAAGATAAAAATAGTTTAAGTAGAAGATTTTCATAAAAAAGGGAATTATTATGCATGGGTGATTGGTTTTAATTATACAAATACTTCAACTTCATATGACAACTGCACTAACACAAACACACACAAAC
The DNA here is from genome assembly GCA_964036315.1 of Acanthosepion esculentum. Lineage (NCBI taxonomy): Eukaryota > Metazoa > Mollusca > Cephalopoda > Sepiida > Sepiidae > Acanthosepion > Acanthosepion esculentum. The sequence continues at coordinate 15,167,068 of OZ038489.1, read as the reverse complement.
ACACATACAGATAACGACAGTTTCAAGTGAAATGGAAGAAAATAACTTCCTGTAATTATTCAATTCATAAAAAAATAAAAATGAATTTAAGAAAAAATAAAAAGGGGTAAATTTGTGTTTGGTACTACATACCAGTTACCATTGGTGGGTATGGTAGGAGGAGGGACTCTAAAATGGAAGCCAAATACATGATTAACATTTCTTGATCGACTGTTGAACAGAATCTAAAAATGGCCAAAGCTTACCGTACAGTTGGGATAGAACCTTTTTCCTGGCAAGGATCACAGTTGCTAGGAAGTTGAGAGAAAATGGGGGAGACAGAATAATAAAGGAAATATAGAGAGAGAAATATTTGGCGTGTAATTCCCTCCCTGAGACTATATAGCAGTAGAAGGTGATAAAAGTGTAAAGGACGTAACTAAATCCTCTTTACTGACACTGCTGCTATGACTATTATTACTGCTACTTTAGTTGGCCCGTGACTACTAGACACAACTGCTACTGCCACTACTATTACCACTGATCAAATTATAACATAATAACCACTTTAAACAGCTGTGGTACTATTGGAGAATAATGTGATGCAGGAGAAGGAGGAATGATAATTATACTGTGCTGGAGAGAGGAAGGGGAGTGGTGTGTGTGTGTGTGTGTATATATATATATATATATATATATATATATATATATGTGTGTGTGTGTGTGTGTGTACAGCATAGCCATTACTAGCCATCACCCCCCATATATATATATATATATATATATATATATATATATATATATATATATATGTGTGTGTGTGTGTGTGTGTGTGTGTGTGTGTAAGTGTGCACAGCATAGCCATTACTAGCCATCACCCCCCCCCATATATATATATATATATATAATATGGATAAAACAACTGAAAAGTTGCAAATTAAAAGAAAAAAATTAAAAAAAGTATTTATTTATGTTTTTATATATTTGATATTTCAGACCACCTCGGTCCTTCCCCGGAATTTATTTAAAAAACACCCAATTTTTTTCTTTTAATTTGCAACTTTTCAGTTGTTTTATCCATATTATATACATATCAAGAAAGTATACGTGGCTTCTCATTATGCTATATATATATATGTGTGTGTGTGTGTGTGTGTACAGCATAGCCATTACTAGCCATCACCCCCCCCCATATATATGTGTGTGTGTGTGTAAAACTATCAAGCATTGAACTTAGATGCAGGATCAATATTTGTCATTAAATGACTTTCTGACCCAAATCAAAGTTCTGCTTCCTGCCACCCACTATGTTGATACCCAGAGATGGTGAAAAGATGATGGACAGTAATGATATAAATGTCAACAGGACTCTCTTAAAATATTGTAAATGCATTTGATTTGCATAATTAAAGTCACTCTGTAGAAGCAGGTTAATTAACAAAAATAATTTTACACTTTTAATTATTTAATTTACAAATGTTCAAAATATAAAGTAAAAAAAACAAAAAACAAAAAAATCAACAATTTTCGTTTGGTAACCCTAACCCTGCCTGATCCTGAAATACTACAAAATAAAATAAAAATATTGACTTATTTATTTATTTGCTGATCAAAATATAAACAATCTTTTTGACTGGAAATCGATTTTTAAAAAAAGGATGAATCTTTTAAATGCGTTTTTTGCTTGTAAAAAACCAAAAGGCTGTTGAAAGAAAACAATACTTACTCAATAATAAAAAGAAGTGAATATATTGAACTTAAATGGAAATCTCAACAAATAATAAAAATATGCAAATTTATGCAAATTAATCCATCAAATACAAAAAGTTTACAACTTTTTTTCTATTCTCATATCTCATTGAATTAGATTTTCCAGCACTTCTGGAAATTAATCTAATTAGCAATACTAACGAATGATGAAATTAATGCTTATTTTAAAACTTCAAGAATGAATAGGTCAATAAATGAATGAACGAGTAAATAAATAGGCCACTGAATGAATAAATGAATGAGTAGGCCAATACTTATTCATTCATTATATAGTTTTATTATACAATAGATTGTTAATATTTTGTGCCCAAAACTGTCTAACATCTTTGCTTCATAAAAATAGGGTGTGTAATGTATGCAAAATAGGTGGGCGTAATCTATGCAAAATCTTCAAAATCCTAAATGTTTATAAAAAAAATAAATAAAAACAATTAGACTTCCTCAGTTTTATTTTTTAAACTGTTTTTTTTTTTGAAAACCAGTTAAATTAAATATTTAATGTTTAATTTGTTTCATTGGAAACATTTGAACCTCTGATAATTTTTCGAGTTTTTATATACCATGTAAAATATCCAAGAAAAGCACAAAGAAACAACTGAAAGTGTGGTATAACAGAAATTCAATTCAGGCAAAAATTCAAATTAATATAAATGCTCTTGATTGCTCAAAATGTTGAAAGGTTGAGGCAAGTTGATGAGATTTGAATCTCTTGGTAAAAAGAACCAGTTTTCTCTTTTCTTTAATATGTGTGTGTGTGCATGTTTGTGGATTCAAATAACCTCAATGGCAGACAATGCTTTAGACAATAAAGAAAAGAAAAAAAGGGTTTAGCTTTTTAATTCTCTTTTTAAATGAAAACCAAATACATGTATAATTTTGCTGCATAGTTTATGCTTATATTAAAAAGTAATTTTGTTTTAATGGATGTTTAACCATAAGCCAATAATTTGGAATTGTGGGATATATTCTCTTAAGCAATACAAATACAATACCATGGCTGTCAAGGAAAACCATTTCAGTTAAACTTGTATGAAAAACAAATATAAACCATAAAAGGGTGAGATCATGTGACCCAATCTCATTTGAATTGCTTAGAATTGAAGTTGAAAGAATCCTCAAAATTGCTTCTTGAAACAAAGGATTAAAAACTTACTAACAGAGAAAGAACTGGCTTCTGTCTTTTGACAAAGCCTTCCAGGTAAAAGGCTCCTCTCCCAAATCTTAGGAATAATTTTATAACAGGAAAAGGTTTTAATAAAGGAATTCATGTATAAATCTTACAAGCCATGCATTTTTCTAAGCAAGCACTCCAACAAAGCTGAATGGCTCACAACTGCAGTACAACACCAGGTTGAATTGACAAATAAAAAGTTTTTTTTTTAAAATCCAGAGTACGGTGGTTAACAAACCACTCCAAGGAGTTTATTCCTTAGAGAAAATTCTCGAAATGTATTGGCTTCTTCATGTAAAATAATGGCCATAAATGAAATCCTTGATCCTAAATCTGATATTTAGTAACTAGGTTTTTTTTTTTTTTTTACAGGGTGAGATTGATAGCCCCTAGCTTTTGCTATTTTTAACCATATCTGAAAGAGGGCATTTAACTCCTAGTTTTGAAGTCAGAATTCTACTTGCAGACTGGTTACCAACTAAGGCTAGAGAGCCGAGTCTGCCTGGCTATTTTATCCATAGCTGATGGGACAAAGAGATGAATACACATATTTCTCCAGAGTATTAATAAACATAAACTCCTTCCAGTGTAATTTGAACTCTGCTCACCAATTTTACATCTTATTGATCGTTCACCACTGTACTTCCTTATAACTCAAATATTTAAATAAATTTCATTTGAAAGCAAGCCAAGATGTGATGCACCACAGGTCTTATGACCTTTGAACCTGGGGCAAATGTCAAAATCAAAATATAAAGCTTACTTTATTTCACTCTGTCAGAGAAGCTGTCATATTTTGTCGGAATCGAGAGCAGGTTTTCTGTTTGAAATGAAAGAGAGATACGGAGAGAATGAAAAGAAAAAAAACAGAAATTTTATGAACAGGACACACAAGCATGAGAAAAGAATGATGAAACCTGTATCTTAGCCTAAGTAACTTTGAGAATCGAAAACAAAACAATGAGTCACATAAAATGAAGAGTTTTAAGAATGTTCTTTCAGTAAAAGAAAACTCCTTGTTTAAGGATCATGTGAAAAAGAACTCCAGCTTGCTTTATTTACATTATTTGGACTGTTATCCTAATTTTCAGTGTCATATTCACATTTCAGCTGTTTTATGCTCCATCCTTCTTCAGGTGTTTGGAATTTCAAACCAAACCCTTCATTTCATCCACTGGGGGTAGATTGTTCTAGTTCCACATGCCATGCCTCTTCCATATGTCTCATTTATTTCCCTTTACCTCAACTGTCCAAGTTTTGGTTCACCACTGCTGTGGCCTGGTACTGAACTCACAACTCTTTGGGTCTAGTCACTGGATCTAACCAACCACTGGGCCATGTGTACTGAAGTTGTGAACGAAAACTTGGAGAAAATTGCAAATTGCAATATGAGCACACGGTAAAAAATGGTTGCTGAGACATTAGGTTTATAAGTCTCAAAAATTCATACACCGATGTCCTCAAGGACACATGGATAAAGACATTGGTTAGATCCAGAGACTAGACCCAAACAGTTGTGAGTTCAATACCAGGACACAGCAGTGGCAAACCAAAAAACTTGGAAAGTTCAGTTAAAGGGAAATAACCAAGACATCCAGAAGAGGCATGGCACGTGGAACTAGAACAATCTACCCTGGTGGACGAAATAAAGGGTTTGGTTCAAAATTTTGATCACCTGAAGTAGGCTGGAGCATACAACAGCTGAAATGTTATGAATATGGCAATGAAGATGAGGATAACAGTCTGAATAATGTAAATAATGCAAGCAATCATAATACCTCATCTCAGAGATATAGAGGCTGAAACGTTGTGAATGTGGCAATGAAGATGAGGATAACAGTTCGAAGAATGTAAATAATCCTAGTAATCATAATATCTCATCTCAGAGATATAGACATATACTGAAGAACTCCAACCTTCAAAAGTGGTTGTATGCATAACTGTACACATACAACAATTCTGATCACAGTTGGGAAATGAGAAAATTCAGCAAAAAGCAGATATTTCACAACCAACATAAATGGACAAAAATTCCATAACACATAAAAATAATTATTGGGTGATTTTTAGCCTTTCAACAGACAAATGTTCTAAGTACTTCATTTTTTGATGCATAATTAGTGTAGCATATTGGCATGGAAAGTGGACTCAGCAAGTCAACTTCAAATTCCAGTAATGTTTGCTTCCACATTAACACCTGATGCAAAGGCACAAATCCCCCTCTTCTTCTCCTAGTTATGGATTATATATCAAAATAGACTGGGTTCTCTAGATTTAAATTTGAGTAGCAACCAGTCAAAAACTCTGAATTCCAAACTGTGGAGAAGGTAACAGGAAAGCACTCCACTATCTTTCCAATGAAGTTGTAGCAATTCACAGATAATAAAGTAAAAAGGAATCTGTGGAGAGTCATGATCGTTTATGTCCTGAACAAACACAGCATTAAAAAAAATCATTTTTACATATATTGATATTTATAAATACTTACCATATATGTTGACCCCTAAATTTCAAAGGCGTAAATTCAGAGTTACACCAAAATTTGTCTGATAAGTTGATCCCTTCTAAAAACAAAAAGTCACAAGTTAATCTGACTCAAGATTAAAATGTCAAAATGGATTAACAGCTCCTAATTTTTTCTATACTTTTTAAAAGATAAATTATGTAATGGGGTACATATGGTATACACAAAAATATATATTTTATTCCAAACAAGATGTACAATAAGTGGATACGCAAAAGGATTCGCATAAATAAAAACTATCCTCTATAATTACTGTTTACTGATATATATGCACCCATGCACTGACTGAGTTTTTAATACATTAACCCTCTACTGCACAATTATATCTTATTTTAAACTTTATTATAGTGGATGCTCTGTATTTGAAATAGACAACCCATTTTTTATTTATTAAACAGTGTGTATTATGTTTACCTATTATGTCTATCATCTTCTTCAGCCAGAGGCTTCCTTAAAAAAGGAAAATAGAAACATGATTACTGCATTGTTCTCCATGGATGAGCAGTTAAAGCACACTGGATCAAATGGTGGTCTCTTCCACAAGGGGGGGGGGGTGTGCAGGTTTGATCCCTTCTTAGGAACACATGTTTGTTTATTAAGATTTCTTAAATACACAGATCAGTAGGCATAATACAAACAGTTTAATAAATAACAATGTGGTGTCTATCTCAAATATGGAATATATCCACTATAATATCATCAGAAGTAATGAAAATGTTGAATTAGAAATAAATTCATTAATTCCTTAGAAATATATATATATATATATATATATATATATATATATATATAAATAAATAAATAATGATTTGATACCACAGAATGCATAAATAGACTTAAAGAGACACAATTTTGTGGTCATTTTTTTCCCCCCCTTATAGGCCTAGGTACCTTTCGGCCAACACTTTGAAGTGTTAGCCAAAAGGTACTTAGGTCCATAAGGAAAAAAAATGAACACAAAATTTGTGTTTCTTTAAGTTTATATATATATATATATATATATATATATATATATATATATATATATATATATATAGATAGATAGATAGATAGAGAAAATCAGAGAAAAAGTGTAAATGTTTTTAATGACAATGCATGTGTCTGATGTAGGTGTTTTCAGGTAAGAAGAACAAAATTAATTTGCCATTAAAATTCTTTCCCACTTTGCTTTACTTCTCTATTTTAATTCAGACTATTTCCTACACACACACACACGTGTGTGTGTGTGTTTTAAGTGTATGCTATATTTATAGGGTAAAAGTACTAATATCCTGGATAGAGCATATGTAAATATAAGCAGAGTGGACAGTGTTCAATAATCTTCAGGCCATATATGTGTGTGTGTGTGTGTGTGTATTAAATTAATTAAATTTAATGTTTGCATAAAAAGTGCAAATGTAGTAAAACAAATATACTTAATGTAAAAACATCATCATAATCCCCTTGTCTTTTGTAATTGTAAGAGCAATCTGAATGCAGACGCCATATTGAATCTCCTCCACAACAGTCTATCAATGGCAGCCATCAGCAATTCTGGTATAGTCATACCTGTCCATCGTTTGACAGTGTCCAACCAGTTTTTGTATTGGCATCCTCTCCTACGTCCACCTTCAATGGTGCCTTGCATGGTGGTCTTGCACAGGCTGTTGTGCCTAGTGACATGTTCAAAGCACGCCATTTTTTTCCCATTTGACAGTAGTGAGAAGAGATTCCTGGTGGCCCACAAAACTTTCAACCCTTTTCCCCACAAACTCATTTGTTTTAGGTTCCCAGTAGAAGATGGCCAAGGAGTTTTCTCATGCATTTGTTCTCAAAGACTTGGATCCTTCTCTCTGTTTCTGACAACAGTGAGGAGGATCCAAAATATAAAACAAAATAAAGAAATGTCTTAAATTTGATATAGCAATGTTACTGCACTCTTATACAAGACAGAAAATACATTTATCATTAGGAGATAGATAAGTAGAAGAAAGACTAGCAGTGAGCAGATCTATCTTTATTATAGGTGATTACTCTCCTCACGCACAAACTGATTATGTTTTGTATTTTCAATTTATAATCTACTGAACATGGCCATTTGGATTTTAACAGAAATTTCATTCCACATCTTCTTTTGTCAATTCGAATAACTAAAATATTTCTGCACCCCCCCTACACACATACATACATAGAAAATACACACACACACAATGCGATGGGTAAATTGTTGTCATTTTATATTTTTAATTTTGCGCATACACATTGTTTGTTTTACATTTTGTCAACTACACAGTATAGTGGGGTCAGTTGGGCACCGGCTGTGAGAAAAAGAGCACCATTATGCAATTCATTTTGGAAATGGCATATTGTACTCCTTGTCATTCACACCGGAAGCTCCAATATGAGCATTTCAGAATGTTTGGGTGTCAATCTGAGGACAGTGCAGAGGATTTGGAAAGAGTTGGATGAGTTGAATGGCGATTATGAAGGTACAGTAGTTCGGAAAATGCACTGATTATTCTCATAAGAAAAGAACTCCCAAATTTGTTGGCAAGGGCTTCAAACTCAACACAGAAGCTTACATGAAGTGCCTTGAGGAGATAGTGCTGCCCAAGATCAAAAAGGTGGCTGCTGGAAGACCCTATCTCTGGCAACAGGACCCTGCACCATGCCACACAAGCAGGAGAACCCAGTCATGGCTGTCAGACAATTTCTACCAACTATATCACCCCTTACATCTAGCCACCTAACTCCCCAGACTGCAACCCCCTTGATTATTATGTGTGGGGCGCAGTTGAGTGAGAGACCAGCAAAACTTCTTGCAACACCATAGATGCACTGAAGGCAAGGATTATGGCTGCATTCACCAAATTAAACAAGGAGACCATACAGAAGAGGTGCAGGAGATTCTGAAGTCGTCTGGAGGCCGTGGCTGAAGCCAATGGCAATTTTATTGAATAAATTTACTCTTTAGTATTTTAAGATATCTTTATGTAATTTTGGTAAATATATCTGTTAAAATGATATGTCAGTGTTATTTTCATTTTTGCACAATTTAGATAATTTATTCATTTCACCCTGTATATATATATATATATATGCTAAAAATATAGTTTTAAGGTATGCTATATTTATGAGTTAAAGTTCTCAATATTAGGGATAGAGCGTATGTAAATGTAAAAGTGGACATTGAGATCAACATTCAGTGGCAATAGTCTGTTTCATGCTTTTAAACATGAAACGGACTGCTGTTGCTGGGTGTTGACCTCTTTTGTGTCTGTGTGTGTGTTATATAATATTCAGTCATTTCAACCAACTTCAAAGTTTTCCAGACAAACCACTCATCGGGGTCAGATAAATCTATTGAATTATTACCAGATGTTATATTTATACTCTACATAAGAAATTCCAATTATAGATTCCAAACAAATTTCTACTCGAGTCGGTTATGAACATGACAACATCTAAATATACAGAATTGTATGATAATAATATGATAATATTGAAGTCAAAATGTTTGATATTTTGTATAATTATGCTGATATAAAATATATTTTTGTAAAAAATCTTTAAGAATAAACTCAGCCAATTCACTAATGATGATATAATTGAAAACTTTGAAGTTAGTTGAAATATAAGTCAAGTGATCTTTTAATTTATTAACTTGTTAAAAATTCTGCTAGTCTTGAAATACATTAAATTTATGTAATTTTACATATTTTGGTGTTACTCAGATATATATATATATATATATCAGTTCTTCAAATCTATCTATCTATCAGTTCTTCAAATCTATCTATCTATCAGTTCTTCAAATCTATCTATCTATCAGTTCTTCAAATCTATCTATCTATCAGTTCTTCAAATCTATCTATCTATCAGTTCTTCAAATCTATCTATCTATCTATCTATCAGTTCTTCAAATCTATCTATCTATCTATCAGTTCTTCAAATCTATCTATCTATCTATCTATCAGTTCTTCAAATCTATCTATCTATCTATCTATCAGTTCTTCAAATCTATCTATCAGTTCTTCAAATCTATCTATCTATCAGTTCTTCAAATCTATCTATCTATCTATCAGTTCTTCAAATCTATCTATCTATCTATCAGTTCTTCAAATCTATCTATCTATCTATCAGTTCTTCAAATCTATCTATCTATCTATACATACATACATACATACATACATACATGCATACATATATATAATGTGTGTGTGTGTGTGTGTGTGTGTTTCTATGTCCAAAAGGTTTTGGTCAATTTTATTAAAAATTAGTAAAGATTCAGTAAAATAAATGTCAAATTATTAAATCAACATTTAAAATTATAATAATCTGTTAGAACAATTAAAAGATTTTATAATTAATCTAATAAGAGTTCCTAGTTACTCTGCAGTGCCTATATATATAATGTCTCTATCTATCATTCTCATATACACATGCAGTGGATTTTGATCTAACCTTTAACTGTATAATGTTTGATTTAAATCATTTAAGGAAAAAGCAATTGGCTAAGTAAAGGAAGGAGATAATGTTGAAAAATAAATATTGTTTAAAATGCTTTTTAGACTACAGACTTATTGACAGACAAACACTCAAGGCGGTGCTCAAAAGTTCTCAATCCAACACACTTCCCTAAATCAATATTTCAATAATGAATCATCAGAATATTGATCTCAGGAACTGGGTGGGACCAAAAACTTTTTAGTGTCTTCACATATCTACACAACCTTGTGATAACAACTGGAAGTATGGTTGAAATTGCTCAGAGTATCTCCATTCTTTAGTGCTACCAGTTCAGACCTTCACTACTAGGACATCCTATGCTATGTCCATATATTCAAATCACCCTCATTTCCCCCGTATACCATTTGTAAGGAGGACGTTCTACCCAGAGAGATTCTTCCCCAGAACAGTCACTTCATGGAACAGATTCCCACATGGATGTGTGAACGTTACAATCTTAACTTTTTCAAGTCAAATTTCAATCATTATGTATCCTTCCTATCCTCAAAATCTTCACTTCCTATTTCCGCCTCTTACATTCATACCTCACACCACATTTAGTGACCATCAACACTGATCTTGAGTCTTGTATTGTCTGAATATAAGTAAAAAGAAAAAAAAACAAAAACTATTAGTCATTTCAACGAAATGTAAACAAGGGGGCCAAGACTATATAAAAGACAGATACATGCACACATTTCCTATAATTCAGATGTGAAATTGATTGTTATCAAATAATAAAAAAGTTTTAAAATCTGGTTTTATGTAAATGCACTTGGAAATAAAATCATAAATTTGAAATTAAGAGTAAGATTAGTGTGTGTGTGTGTGAGAGAGAGAGAGAGAGAGAAGTGTTTGTGTAAGTATGTGTGAATGTGAGAGAGAGAGTGCATGAATGTAAGTGAGAGAAAGTGTGTGTGTAAGAGAAATTGTGAAAGAAGGAAAGTGTGTGTATCTGAAAGAGAGAAAAGGTATGTGTGTGTGTATAAATGTAGAAAAGAGTAAAAACAAAATGAATGGAAAAGTGAGAAAACTTACACACTAATTATGTAATTATTAATATGTAAGTCAGCAGTTTATCAATGAAACTGAATGAAGCAAATGGTGTCGGATTTTTCATCAGCTGCCCTTCCCAAATAACATTGGACATATTTGGTTAGAGGTGAGGGAACAACAGGTGCTATTTCTCACCTCCTGCAAAAACCTTAGCAACAGGAGGACAATAGGAAAAAGTAATTAGATAGATAGATAGATAGATAGATAGAAAGAAAGAGAGAGGTGGGGAATTTCCTGTTTAGTGTCTGCAATAATCCTGAATGGAACAAAAGAAAGAAAGAAAGAAAGAAAAAAGAAAGAAAGAAAGAAAAAAGAAAGAAAGAAGAAAGAAAAAAGAAAGAAAAAAGAAAGAAAAAAGAAAGAAAAAAGAAAGAAAAAAAAGCGAAAAGCTTCATTTGTTCTTTTCTGTTTATGAACAAGAAACTTGACACTTGCCTTCTCATCAATCAGCTGATGTGCTTTGATTGAAATCAAGAAATAAATTAAACTTTTGACTGAGAAATTGAAAGGTTAGATCTTTAATTCTAATGTAAATAATTAGAAAAAGATACCTTGGCTTCGAGGATTTAATCACAGCTAAATCCTTTGAGCCAAATCCAACAAATGCAAAGGCAGGTGGAAACTTGCCATAGAGCAATGATTAGCTAGTCATGCAAATCATTTTTTTTTTTTTTTTACTAAAGGATCACCAGATACAAGCCCCAAGAGCCATTCAAGGTAGATGGTTACTAAATGAGTTTCTTTTAAGAGTAGGAGGTAAGAAGTGCAGACTATCAGGATGTGTCGGAAAGTCAATTGATTTGAGACTTGAAGAGGTTAAGATTATAGCAATCGGGGGAGAACATTCGGGAGTATGTTCTGAGGTGTAATTATCAATATGTGATGCATCTTTTTTGTTAAGATAATTGTACATTGTTCACTAGAAAAAAAGAAAGAAAAAAAGAAAAAAAAAGAAAGAAAAAAGAAAGAAAAAAAGAAAGAAAAAAGATTATAAAAAAACCAAGGTTAGTGCTTTCCATTAATAACTGGTGCAACACAATCTTTCCAGACCTCTTCCCCACCAATCTAGCCTTATGTAATAGCAGGTCATTCTTAGTGAAAGTTTTCAGTTTGTCATTTTCAACTCGATCAATTGTGAAGACATTAAGAAATTCAAGATTATTTCACTTGATTAACAAATACTTCACTTTTCAACAGGAGATTAATTTCAGTCCTTTGCAGGTCATTTTTCAAGATATAACTTTATCACAAATCTAATATTTGGCCAAAATTGTGACCTGAAATCTACAAAGACAATAACGAGGCTAAAAATAGTTCACAGACCAAAACCATTCTCTCTGTGACAAGATTGCCAAAGTAAAATAGCCTTTGTGTATAGAATAGTGATATGCGTAAAGATCACTGGTAATAAGAATAAAAGATATGATTTGTAAAATGGAAAAAACAAGAATAAACAAATAGTGATTGTCAAGGAGACTTGTACTAACCCAAGTGTCAAAACAATTTTGACAAGAAATTAGAAATGAAAGAAAGACTGTAAGAGTTGCATGTAACAAACAAGAGACAATGTCCATGTCCAATTGGGAGGAGATGAAAGATAAAAAAATAAATATATTCATGTTATTCATACAAAACCGGTTATGACAAACCTTGGACATTAACAATAGATGACAAGATTTTACAACGAGAAAAAAAAAAGTAATCAAGAAAATAAACGAGAAAGAGTTGTGTCGTAATGTAGATTCCCATAAACTCTAATTAAATCAGTCGACTTAGCGAACACAGTCAACCTCTATTTCGGACCCAAAAGGATATCGGTGCATAAAAGGGGGAAAAAAGAAAATCCAACCTGACCTACCTTTAACAAAATATGTGCAAATGGTATCACGTAACGCAAGACTGGTCCTGTTTTGTTGAAACACAAATCTAACTGAATGACTGACTGTCAGGAAGCACTAGTTTCCTCTCTGAATGTGTGGTGTGTCCAAGATGTCAGCCTACACATTCTCTCACAACTAACAGTCGTTATGGTGTAGCAAAAAGAGAGAGACTATGTATGAGTAATGAATGCTTACCTATCAACAGATGGTGACCAGGTAAATCAATAATGCAACGAGTTAGAAAAGCAAGAGATTATGAGACTTCTTCACCAAGGTCTTTTTACGAGGTTGTCCTCAAACGAGACAGAAGGAAGTTTATTATATAGGAGAGTCAAGGGTGGAGGACAAGAATAATTAAAGGCATTCACTTGGAAATTCATTTTTATAAAATAGATTAATGCGGGTGTGTAAAAAAGAAAAATTAAAATTCTTTCTAGTAGATATTTTTGAGAGACAATGTATAAAGATATTTAGAAGCAACTATTAGATTAACAAAAATGCACTTACTCACACACACACACACACACAAACATGCTATTTACTTTTAAGGTATGCTATATTAATGGGTAAAAGCGCTCAATATCAGGAGTATAATATACATAAATATAAAAGTGGACACTGAGGTCAGCACCGAGCAGCGACAGTCTGTTTCATGTCTGGACACAATCTTTGTGTTTAAGCATGAAACAGACAGTTGTTGCTCGATGTTGACCTCAGTGTCCACTTTTATATTTACGTATACCAATCTTCAAATTGTGGTCAGATCACTAGGCTTGACATGTGAAACTGACTGTTGGCATGTAGTGTTGATTCAACACTATTTATAGCCATAAGAGATCCATCTCTAACACTCTGCCCCTCTAAAAATTCCACATTTGAAACTATATATATGTATATATGATTTAAAAAAAAATTAAAGTTTATTTTCATAAAAGTTTTGCACAGCGAGGAATCAGACAGACATCAGATTTTTGCAAATAATATGATTTTCACCAGAAAATGAACCATCTACAAAAACATCTGTCAATGAGTAATTCCCATTTCTCTGTTTATTTCTCGCTCTGCTGATGAAGGACGCAGGCGTGTCCGAAAATTCTGAACTTAAAACCTTTCTTTCCATGCTTCTGTCATATTGTTAATAATTAATATTTAATAAATGTTTTTTGTCTTGATTATATTGATATCCTTTCGTTTGTCCTTGTTTTATTAACTAACCTATTTTATATATATATATATATATATATATATATATATATATATATATATAACCATATGGTGAGGGTTGGTGCAATGGATAACAGTTTGAAATGGGAAATTGGAGAATCAAATTTGAATTTCAGTTGAGTTTGTTACATCCATTTATATACAAATATCCTTGGGAAAGGTATGAACTCATTTCTTCATCTTCCCCTAGCTATGGGTTAAATAGTAAGGTAGGCTGGGTTAAATAGTAAGGTAGGCTGGGTTCTTTAGCCTGGGTCTGTCTGGTTCTAAGAATTGAGCTGCTGGATCCTCATATGTTGAAAATGACAGAAGAGTCCATCACATACACATAGCCACACAAGTTAAAAAATTTTCAGCAACAATCATATTTGTCAGATTGGTGCAAAAAGATATAGAATTTAATGTGCTTTGTCAACATTTTTTTAAATCTATTAACTAAACTAAACATTAAGGGAATTTCCATTGATTTGTTAACACTAAGAGTTAACTATTATTGAATGTAAAGATTTTAAAATCATTGCATGCATATATTTTAACCAAACATTTTCAGCTGTCTATAAGAGCAAAACGTTTTCATGGATCTCTACATTTAAGACTGTGGGTAGGTGTCCTTAAAGTCCTGGAGTCAAACGAACAAGTTTTCGAACAGTATTTAGCTAAACTGTTGTTTCAAATGGTAAAAAAAAAAAAAAAAAAAAATTAAAAAGTAAGTTTTCATTCTTAAAGAATGAATTCTGTCCTGAATGTAATTTATGAGGTAAAATCAGAGTAATGATAATAACTGCCTGGTAACTATGTCCCAAAAAGGGGGAACATTATTGTTAATGAACATTCACCCAATTTCATTTGGCTTAAAAGTTGAGCAATTCAAAAATACAGGTGTTTGTGTGCATTTAATGAAAAGTTGACATTTTGTTGTTTCACAATGTAAACAAAAAAATGCTTAAATTCTGACTCAGATAAAAATGTATTAAAAAAATGGCTGATAAAATTCAGCTGCTGTAAGGAAAAGAAACTATTTTTCCAAATCCACTAAATATATTCATATATTATTCATCCCCAAAACAAGTATATTCATTATCTCATCTCGAAAACAAGCGATGTAGTCTGTGTTTTTGCAGTTCTCCATATTTTTTTCCCTCCATGAATAAAACAAATGACCCAAACACAAAACATCCTGTACTTAAGTTAGTGTTACCATTTTCTCTTATGTGTGTCTTTTTCATTCATATTGAAGCTATTTAAATATACTTTAATATTAAACAAGGTAATTTCATAAGATATCTTTTTTTCCCTTAAGAAATCAATAACAAATGTTATACTTTTTAATTGCTTGATTGTACTTCTGGGCTTATATATATATATATATATTTTGAACGATAAAAATTATTAAAAAAATCAATTAAAATCTTCAGACATACTGGGTTGTAGATTAATATTCTTATGCTTTTATTATTATTATTTCATTTATATTCCTCAACTAGTTTCGGCCAACATGGCAATCATCGGGAGAAAAAAATGTTTCTGCTTGTTGTAGCAGTAAACTACAGAAATGAATGTCTTGATGAAGAAAACAAACTTTTGTCTGTAGTTTTCATTTGTTTTTTTATTATTTATTTATTTATTTGTTTTTTTATCTTTTTAGCATGAGTTTATTAACATTCCTTGTGTTGGTCAAACAGTCTCTTTTAAGTTGTCATTTGAGATAAGAGCTATGTTCCCTTTTTTTTTTTCTCCGGTCAGTTCAGCAGTTTTATTGGTATCTGGGGAGGGGATGGTAAGTGTGTGTGTGTGTGTGTGTGTGTGTGTTATTTAGTTGTTTAGTCTCTGGTAAGTGTGTGTGTGTGTTATTCATATATATATATATATATATATATATATATATATATATATTCATTATATATTCATCACAATACATTTTCTTCTGAAGAAACAGGGATATTTGGATTTTATTTTAAAGGTTACAATCATTTCCAAAATTTTAATCAAGTCATTCTATCTTTTTTCTATTTTTATTCATAATTAGGGCATAATTGCTTTTATTCATAATTAGGGCATAATCAATAATCACGCAGTGTGGAGGTTTGCTCTATTTTTATCTGCTCCTCAAATATGTCCATGGTCATTTATACCCAAGAATATAATTAAGACATTGGATATGGATTTCTAAGCACTATTTGCAGACAATATCAAGCTAACATTTTGTTTACACAATAGCTTCTAAGAAAAACAGATTGGTAACATCTGGTATCAGTGATTGGTCAAATAAGATGTTTGGAGACTCAGATTTACAATCATGTGGCAGAGAAAGACCTAACCAAGAATATATAGGCCTTCCTGTTATTTTAAGATAGCTTAGATATTAGTGAACTAGGCTG
Source organism: Acanthosepion esculentum (assembly GCA_964036315.1). Classification (NCBI taxonomy): domain Eukaryota; kingdom Metazoa; phylum Mollusca; class Cephalopoda; order Sepiida; family Sepiidae; genus Acanthosepion; species Acanthosepion esculentum. Next base: position 15,150,598 of record OZ038489.1, on the reverse strand, counting down.
ATACCCATTCCTATCATTAAAATCGAAAATTTAGAGGACAAGAATAATATTTAATAACAGACACGTTAAATTTCTTTCGTCTGCCAAAAAACCCACAAAAATAGATAAATATTTTTGTTCATAAAAATGTATATTTTCAGACCAATAAACTGTAAACAAAGATACAATTATCAAATATGGCCAACTGATAGAGAGGCAGACAATAGAATTTTCCCTTTCAACAATCGCTTTTTATGATTAAACGTTTTTGAAAAATGGGTTTCAAATGTTGTGAAATGTGGTCTTCAATAATTTACATTTTTTTCCTACCACTTTCAAAATTATTAGAAACGGCTTTAAAAAAAATAAAGGGCAATAACTCAGAGGATTTATTAAGAGTTGTTTCCCTTGGAATACTGACTTTTAGCAAAATTAAAAATTTGGGAACTATGGTTAAAATTTTTTTAATCCAACAATCTGACGAATACTGAGTGAAATATAGTTAATATTTGAAATTAAAATAGAATTAGGGCGAAAATGAAAATCAATTCGCTGTACAAAAAACGAAGATAAAACCGTGAATATATTGTCTGATAAAAACAATTACATTTGAACTTAACTGGATCTTTGGTAAACAGTTTTATATCCAATGCTTTTCATGACAACATATCAACATACCAAGACTTGCGAGAGCTTGAAAAATATTGTCCATCACTTAACTGAAATAAAAAAATGTATACTCACAAAAAGAGAGTGATGAGGCTATTATAAATTCTCTCTCAAAAGACAATGTTTTTTTTTGACACCTGGATTGCCAATTGAAGAAATGTCTTCAGAGAAGGCAAAAATGGAGGCCATACCAGAGATACAGTAATAAAGACAGAAAGTTAGTTAAAGCAATTTCAGTCACTTTTTACATCCACTTACATTTCTTTCTCTTTCATTACTCCACAATAATATCGAAAATTCACACAGGTAAAGACAATTTGTTTATTCCTCTTAATTTCCCAATAGAAATCGAATTAGGGACACACACATTAATGAATTTTATATTTCAACTATTATTTGATATTTAACATTAAATAAATCAATTTACAAGATAAAATTGTTTGAAAGATTTGTTAATACCTTTTAGATACAGAATTTTTTTATTTAATGGAAGATTTTTCATGCTAGATTTGACAACATTAAACAAGAATAATAATTTTTTTCAAGTATTAACCAATTTTTTTGATGATTTAAAAATTAAAATCAAAGGGTAGAAATTAAGATTTTCTGTCCAATTTTTAATCCTTTAACTTTGTCATTTTTTGGCAATAAATACTAAATTCCTTTTTAAAATAAATCAGACAACATAAGTTAACCAATTATAAAAGATAATTACTAAAAATGAAAGAAGAGTGATGAATATTGATTTCTTTAAAAGGCAAAGAAATCTTATTATCAAAATGAGAGCCATAAATGAGAGGGAATGAACAAATCAAGATCAAAGCCAGCCAAACAAGAAGCAGTCTGACTGATTCGAGAGTGTGGAGATGCTCATCAAAACCTGAAATAATATCTATTTTTTTCTTCTTTTCAATATTTCTACCATCTTTTACATTTTTTATAAACATATTCAATAAAAACTGAATGGAAAAAAAAGGATCATTTGATGAATACAATTTTTTTTTTCATTTGCCATCAATTCAATTGATCTTAACAGTGGCATTTATCAGACAGAAAGAAATACACTCAATCAATGGCCAATACATCCAAGCACTTTCAACTGGTGGTTAGGTTTTTTCTTTTATATTATTTACTTTATACAGATCAACTACAATAGAGTAATGGGTTAACGAGCTTATCTTATATAATCCCCAAAGAGAAAGGTCCAAGATCCCCAAAGGATACCTGAAACAATGCATGGTGCCACGCCCAATATATGCTAGGTTCTTTTCTATAGATATACCTATGATAATGTTTTAAGTGATAAATTCTATATGATAAGAAACTGAGAAAAATAAATCAATCAAACAATTATATAATGTAATGGAAATGTTATAATATTATATTATAATTATGTAATGTAATGGAAATATTATAATATTATATTATAATTATATAATGTAATGGAAATATTATAATATTATATTATAATTATATAATGTAATGGAAATATTATAATATTATATTATAATTATATAATGTAATGGAAATATTATAATATTATATTATAATTATATAATGTAATGGAAATATTATAATATATTATAATTATATAATGTAATGAAAATGTTATAATATTATATTATAATTATATAATGTAATACAAATGTTACATTACATTATAATTATATAATGTAATGGAAATGTTATATTACATTATAATTATATAATGTAATGGAAATGTTATACACTATTTACATTATTCGGACTATTGTCCTCATCTTTGTTGCCATATTTATCACAATGTTTTGGCTGTTGTACACTCCGGCCTTCTTCAGATGGTTGGAATGTCAAACTGAACCCTTTATTTAACTTGCTGGGGTAGACTGTTCTAGTTCCACGTGCCATGTCTAATGGATGTCATTTTTCAGTTATTTCCTGTTAATTTCCCTCTCCAATTTCTCCACCGCCTTAACCAGGTATTGAACTCACATAATCTCCTTTATCCACTGTGCCATGTGTCATTGAAGACATCTGTGTATGAATTGTCTGGGTATTATAAACCTAATATCTTCAGCTATCATTTTTTACCAGTGCTCATATTGCAATTTTTGCTGTTATCATTGCATGTTTTTTTAATAATAAAAAATGTAAATAGTGTACATAATACTTCATCTCAGAAATATAGAGAGAAAATGTTATAATATTACATTATAATTATATAATGTAATGAAAATGTTATAATATTACATTATAATTATATAACACAATGAAAATGTTATAATATTACATTATAATTATATAATGCAATGAAAATGTTAAAATATTACATTATAATTATATAATGCAATGAAAATGTTAAAATATTACATTATAATTATGTAATGCAATAAAAATAAATGATAGAATATTTATTCTTAATGAAGATCTCAGCAACCTCTGCATACATTAATTTTTTGTTTTTCCTTCTTAAGTTGGGAACTTTTACATTTTAATTTAAAGTTTTATCTTTGGTAGTTCAGAATCATTGAACTAGCATTGTAAGACCATTATTTAGGAAGACATTATTTCTGGGGCAGCTGAAATTGAAGAATGAAAAAACCATGCATAAATGAGGACTATTATCTCGTGAATTCAATTTAAAATTACAACACAATCTATTACTATTATATCCAGCCTGATTTCACTTGCAATCTATGCTACAAAGTGTGCAGGCTTGTGAGTGGACTTACCCAGCATTACAAGTCACAACACCTGAACAAGCAAGTGGTAAGCTTGATGGCAAAACTTATGGCTTATAGCATTCTTTATTCCCTGGGCTAATGAATCAACAGAGATGTCATCAATGCCAACAGAAACAGCAATAAAGTTATGCAAGTGACAATACTCAGACACAAGTTAACTTTTCATCATGCTCCCCTATAGTGTCTTTGTGCTAGACTAGGTTAAACTAAATAACTATTAAGGATGATAGTTTACAAATGAGATAGACCAATTCACAAGTGAGGTAAGATTGATCCTTACTGAGAAGACTCACTATGATATATCCTTTTGCCAGACTAAGCCATTACAGAAATGTTCAAGTTTAGATATGGTTTAAGTTGAAGCTTGACTTTAGAAAATGTTTTGCCCACATTTAAAGAAATCTTTATTTAGGGAAGAATTATTCTTGCTTTCACCAAGGTTGGCATTTTCATTTTGTAGCAGGAATTCAACACGGAATTAACTGAACATTTCACATTGATTTTATCTGTTGTGAATTAATGTTGCATTTCCAGCAAAAGCTTTCCTTTAACAATCTGCTGAAAGCCTTCTTCCTTACTTAATGCCTTATGAGACAGATATTCACTGTTTATAAAACATCATAATCAACTGTAGTCACAGCATAAATAACAAAGAACTTGGTATTAAATAATTGCTTATTAATATTAATTGATTATTAATATTAATTGCTTATTAATATTAATTTTGCATTGAGCTTTTGGAAAATGTTAATAAGGATATTTAAATGATCAAATTTTTAATTTTGTTTGTATCAAGAAGAAATATATGCAAAAGAATATAACTTTAAACAGTAGGAAAACTACTTTTAGTCAATAAGAAACATGACTGACAGCAATGTATATATTGAAATATTAAAATAAATCACTCAGCTGACCGATGAAAAAGAAAATGCCACAAGTTGAAAGATGTCTAAAACTGGTAACATTTGCACATTGAAAATTAAAATGACTTGTTGGCAAAGTTAAACTGCAAAACTAATGAAATTTCCAAAGTCATTTTGAAAGCAACATCCATTTAACCATAAGTGTAAATATAAAAGAACAAAACAATTTGCCCCCAACTTAGATTGGAGAAATCATACATAAATGATTGTTATGATTTTATACTGACAATTGATGTTACTACTATATTTCCTCTCATATAAAGTATACTAAAAAATTAAATTAAATAAAAAAAATTCTCCAATAGTCACTCTGCATTTTTTACCCCAGCTATTGGATGGCTAAAACCTAAATTCTCACATTTGAGACAAAGTAGACTCACAACTCCAGAATCAAATATACACTATTAAATCAAGTTTACAAAACAAAATTTTAAAATATTAAAAAAGTGACATAATAAATAAATCATTAGGGAAATTTTCTTTTCATCAATATTCCTTGCCAAATTGCACATTGTGTGGAAATATTGTATATTCTGTCTTTGAGCATTATGCAGATGGTTGGATTGTCATGAATTTATTACAAACGGATCTACTTAGGAATAATTGGAAAACTTCTTTTGGTCAAACATTTCTATGTAGAAATAAGATTTCTTTAGAAAAAGTCTACCATTTAAATTTTATAAAAATAATAAATAAATCCACTTATTTAAAAAAATAAGTGGATTTATTTTCATTGTAGCTAATTCCTTGAAATCTAAATTAACATGACTCAAGTTTCACTGCAATTATTAGGTTGGTGCAAAAATAATGTCGTTTTCTCACATATGTTACTAATGTAAATAACAACATTAATATTGCACCAACCTAATAATTCTAAAATTTGACAAGTCCCGGTTTCTCTGACATAATGTCTTGACATGATTTGCTTTTCGTTTATTAGGTGAAGGCAAAAATTTCTAGCGACTTCTTTTTTTGAAGACTGAAGGTACAAGAATGAATGATCTTTTTTTCTTTAATTTCTTTTCCTTGTGCTTAACCGACTTTCACACAATTGTCATAATTTGCAGGATTAAAGAGTGCGACAATAATTGAAGGAAAGAAGAGGAAGGAAGTTGAAGGAAGAGGAACCATGAAAGAAACAAATCCAGTTGGCTGAGGGGAGGGGGTCAATGAAGCTGATCCATTGCGCAGAAATAGTAAATGATGAGGCTGTGGAATGATGGAAGATGTCAAAAATAGATATGGGAAAAAAGTGAGAAGAGGAGAAAGAAAGAAAGAAAGAAAGAAAGGGAAGAGAGAAAGGAGGAGAAAGAAAGGGAAGAGAGAAAGGAGGAGAAAGAAAGGGAAGAGAGAAAGGAGGAGAAAGAAAGGGAAGAGAGAAAGGAGGAGAAAGAAAGGGAAGAGAGAAAGGAGGAGAAAGAAAGGGAAGAGAGAAAGGAGGAGAAAGAAAGGGAAGAGAGAAAGGAGGAGAAAGAAAGGGAAGAGAGAAAGGAGGAGAAAGAAAGGGAAGAGAGAAAGGAGGAGAAAGAAAGGGAAGAGAGAAAGGAGGAGAAAGAAAGGGAAGAGAGAAAGGAGGAGAAAGAAAGGGAAGAGAGAAAGGAGGAGAAAGAAAGGGAAGAGAGAAAGGAGGAGAAAGAAAGGGAAGAGAGAAAGGAGGAGAAAGAAAGGGAAGAGAGAAAGGAGGAGAAAGAAAGGGAAGAAAAGAAGAGAAAGAAAGGAGGAGAAAGAAAGGAGGAGAAAGAAAGGAGGAGAAAGAAAAGAAAGAAAGAAAAGAAAGAAAGGAGGAGAAAGAAAGGAGGAGAAAGAAAGAGAAGAAAGAAAGGAGGAGAAAGAAAGGAGGAGAAAGAAAGGAGGAGAAAGAAAGAAGGAGAAAGAAAGAGAAGAAAGAAAGGAGGAGAAAGAAAGAGAAGAAAGAAAGGAGGAGAAAGAAAGAGAAGAAAGAAAGGAGGAGAAAGAAAGAGAAGAAAGAAAGGAGGAGAAAGAAAGAGAAGAAAGAAAGGAGGAGAAAGAAAGGAGGAGAAAGAAAGAGAAGAAAGAAAGGAGGAGAAAGAAAGAAAAAACTGAGAAAAGAGAACTGAAAGAAGGAATGCAGGAAGGAGAAAGAAATAAAGACAGAAAAAGAAAGAAAGAGAAAAAAGAAAAGAAAAGAAATAAATAAAGAAAGAAACCGAGAAAAGAGAAGTGAAAGAATAAAGAAGAAGAAAGAAAAAAATTGAGAAAAGAAAGATGAAAGAAGGAGTGAAGGAAGGAGAGATAGATAAATAAAAGAGAAGTGAAGAAAGAAAGAAAAAACAGAGAAAAAACAAATGAAAGAAAAGTGAAAGAAAGAAATGAAAAGACAAAAAAAAATCAATGATTGCTAAGTATTAAAGCAAAGATCTGTTCAACAAGAAATGGCAGCTTCTGACTACAGCTGCTGGCAAATAGACATTTAAGAACAGCAGTAAAAATATTCCGCACACATTCCTGTACGCTTATAGAGAAGCAACATTTCCTGAGAGACATTCATTATGCCAAGTCTTGGCCAAATTTATCAGTTTTTATGATTACAACATATAGATAAGTAATATTAAATGATTTATTTAATGTTTATGTTTTGTATTCTGCCAATTGGAGAAGATTCTGATTACAACAATTCACTGCCAATCTTCTCTGGCCATTTTATAAGTGAACAACCAACATAGTCTTGTAGCAACAAATATAGAAAAAAAAAATGATACCAAAACGATCATTATCGCAACAAACATTTGAAAAAAAAATGATTTAAATTTTATTGTTTCTTTAGATAAAGAATTAATTTACAGGAAATTAGAAGCTTTCACAGATTCAACAGACAAATTCTAAGAAATTAAGTTGTCAGAAATTTTATTTTGTTGAAACCAATTTATGTTGGAACAAAGTCAAAAGAAAAAAGAAAATGGTAGATAGGGCTAAGATTGAAAAGTTCAAATATTTTTGTGGTCTTCAAAAGTTCAAAAGTCTACTGAAAATACGAAATAACTATATATCTCAGATTAATACAAATATAAAACGTTATATTCAGCACCTATACTTCAGAGTTTCATAGATGAACCTTTGAGTAATTGTTTGGTCCACTCATCAGGAGGTATTATATATAAGTACAGATGATCCTTAAAAATCCATTCAGCTATAACTTTTTTCATGAATCTATACAAATATTCATCTCTTCAGACTGAAGTTTTTTAATAAACCTAATTTATTAAAAAACTTCGGTCTGAAGAGATAAATATTTGTATAGTCTCATGAAATAAATTATAACCGAATGAATTTTTAAGGATCGTCTGTACTTATTATTATTATATTGCTTTGTTTCTCACATTGAGCTCTCTTTGGATTCATGTCCTCCTTTGAATTATTCCAACCAATTATCAACGGATATTATATATATAATTTATTTGAGAATTATAACATAAATATGTTATATAATCACTACCAAAATAGCCATTTTTGTTTCAACACTTCTGGTGTCTTATCAAGTGATGGTGTTGTTCTACATTCAACACCATCACTTGATAAGACACCAGAAGTGTTGAAACAAAATGGCTATTTTGGTAATGATTATATAATATATTTATGTTATAACTCTCAAATAAATTATATTTGCTCTACTCTGTATTGAGCACACTTTTAAGAATAGCATTTTTTGGTTATTGGAATTCATTCTGCATACACCAATCCTATACTTGGAGATATATATATATATATATATATATATATATATATATAGTGATTTTCTAAGCGTAGCTTAGATGTGGCACAAGGCTGAAAGTATGGTGTACCCAGTGAGGATCGAACTCAATACTCAGTCATAATTGTTCTAGCGAGACAAGCTTGCTAAACATTACACCGCCTTGATGTGCCCAATATATATATATATATATATATATATATATATATGTGTGTGTGTGTGTGTAAAATGAAAAGATGTCATAACAGAACAATTCTTCTTTTGTATGGCACTACCCTTCAGGATATAGCCTATAAAGGCTCTCCACCACTTCCTATTCCTTGTGGTGTTTTCTAGTTTGTCTCTCTTTACTAAGTTTCCTGGCCCCATTCTATCATCCATTCACCCAAACTTGCTAGGTAAGTAGCTTGCTGTTTTCCCTATTTCTCTTACCCTCAATGTGCTCAGTGAAGGTTATATTTTTCAAGACACCCCTCCTCATGCGCCCAAGGAATTCCACCTGGCCTTTTCCTGATTCTGAGTACAAGTGTTCTTCCTGTTGCCATTTTCTTTAAGACTTTCTCACTGCTTACTCACTCCATAAAACGATTGCTCAAGTAAAAATCAAGGGGGTTAATAAATTCAATAATAAAAATTGGTCTGACTAAATCTTTCAATTTAGTGTATATTAAGACTATAAAGTAATATGTAGACAGAACTTAGGTCCCTTGGTCAAAATATAATCAGCACTTTAACCTCTGCAACAACCAAAACTTGAATAACAAATTAAAAAAAAAAAAATTTGAAAGCATAAAAATATATTAGACTAAAACAAATAATGTATTAAAAAGTTTTAAACTTTTTATTCTGGTTCAAGCTAAACCATTTAAAAGATATTAAGTAATATTAAAAAGAAGGATTGGGTTTGATGCCGAGATGGCAATTCTGTTTAAAAATATGTAGGAGTTGATGCTCATCAAATACCAGGAGAACACAGGTTGCTATAAAATAATTATACTTAATTAAATCAAAAGAAAAAGATAGATCTAAAATAAAATCATGTCTTCAAGCAAGAGAAATGTCAAGGTGAATTGTTTGGCAAAACAAATGACTCATGTAACAGTGAAGACAAATAACAAGGAAAATAAAATAAAACCTGATACATTTGTGAAATCAAATTTTTCATATAGCATTTTGTCTATTTTACTGAAACTGATTATTCTATCTTAGTGTGTTACTTAAAAAGTCTTTCAAGTGTGAAAGGTAGGAAAAATCTAACCATGAAAACAGTTCGAGCTGAAAACAGACATTTTGTCAGATGTAGATTATTTATTTTGTGTAACAAAAAGTGTTCATCAAGTAGATAAAAGCCTAAAATGGCGAACATTGGAAAAAACAGAAAGCAAAAGATAAAAAAATCTAGCCTGCTTTGTTGGAGTAAAAAGAGTAAGAAATCGAAAGAGGATTTTACATTCTATGTGGGTGGACAGCATAGTTAAGGAGAGAGCCAGATATCACATTGCCTTGCTGTGTAGGCGGTAAAGAGGTGAACTAAAAATGCCTCTTAAATAATATTCAATATTAAATGACTATTATTCTGCAGAAACAAGAACTGACAGATTCTGACATCAAAGGAAAATTCAAAGTGTAAATTATGATTTTATGTTAAATAACAGAGAAAAGTACGAAAAAAAAATGCTTCCTGCAATTTGTCATTTTTGCCGTTGGCTTTCTTACTGCATTCACCAATGCCTCTTGGGGGGTAAGAACAATACAAACAGAAAATTATCTCTCTATTACTCATCTTTATCTTTCTCAGTGATGGAATTTCAGACCGGGATTGAATCAGATAAAACATTTGCAATTCATTTGAAAAGTTATCTTAGTTCTTAGGATTATTTTAATCCAACTTACTGCATTTCCTTTGATCATTATATAGAAAATGTTGTAATATTTTCATGTACACAAACACTAATATATATATATATATATGTATGTATATATATATATATATATATATATATATATATATATATTAAATAAAAACAGACCACTTTAAGGTTCCATGTAATAAATTGTTTCACCACAACCTTTTTAAAGGACTGCGGATCATCAGACTTTGCTTCCAAAGGTTGAAACGAAAAATGAAAAGAAATTTACACATTTTTGATGGGCAGTACTAAGCATATGTAAATTGAGGAAGTGAGGGGGGAGAGAGACATGATTGAGTTAGATGTAACATTTCTATTCTTTCAAATTTAAAATGTTTGAGGAAATCCAGACATTGACACATTAAATCGGTTAACTTAACGGAAGTTATATATTGATATGGAAGGAGGAGAGGAGAAAGTACTGCCCGTCAAAAATGTGTAAATTTTTTTTCATTTTTCGTTTCAACCTTTGGAAGTAAAGTCTGATGATCCGCGGTCCTTTAAAAGGGCTGTGGTGAAATAATTTATTACATGGAACCTTAAAGTGGTCTGTTTTTATTTTTATTTAAATTATTAGCTCTGATTTACATTGAGCTCTCTGGATTTTATCCTCCTTGGGTCTACCCATACGGATTGCCTAGTTTTTCGTAAACTATATATATATATATATATATAGTTTACGAAAAACTATATATATATATATAATGACCAAGGGAATTCAGAGTAGCATGAATCTATCCAGCCTCTATCTTAAAAAAAAAAAATTAAAAGAAGCCGTTTGATCAACACAAGGACTGACCAAAATTAACGATAAAGAACAAATGAAAACTAAAGATAAAGCTCATTTTCTTCATAAAGTCATTCATTCCTGTAGTACACTGCTACTAACAAGCAGAAAATTGTTTCTCCTGATGATGGCCATGCTGGCTGAAACTAAGTCGAGGAACCTAATTAAAATAATGAAACAAAAAAATAGTAATATACAACCCAGTGTGTCTGAAAAATTTAATTTTTTAATTTCTCAATATTTTTATTGTTCAAAACACACATACACATATGTGTGTGTGTGTGTGTGTGTGTGTATTATACATGTTTCATTAAAGACGACAGACAAGGTGTTGTGATTAAGCTTTTTATTTAATTTTTCTTGTGTTTGAAAAAATGTTTTCTTTTCCCGGCACAGAGAATGTAGAAACTGTCCAAATTGCTCTGAATTACAAAACATTTGGACAGTTTCTACACATTCTGTGTCCAGAAAAGAAAACACTTTGTTTGAACACAAGAAAAATTAAATAAAAAGCTTAATCACAGTATCTTGTCTGTTGCCTTTAATGAAACATGTATACATGATGGATTGCTGCCTAAATACACAATATATATATATATATATATATGTATATATATATATATATATAAAAATAGGTTACTCCAAAATTCGCTTGATGAGGAAATGGAACTAATGTCTTTAGTTTAATAACAAAATGAAATTCGAAGGCTTTAGCTTCCATTTTTGAAACATGGTTATCACTGTGTAGCGAAAAAAAAATCATATTTTAAATCAATTAATTTATAATATTAATGCTCTGTAAATTTACATTGAGCACTATTGTGTAAAAATAAAAATATCTATAAGAACACCGGATTTTATATCTTACTGTTCTTTCTTTTTATTTATATATATATATATATATATATATATATATATATATATATATATATATATTTGGGCAGCAATCCCTCTTTTATACAAGTTTCATTAAAGACAACTAACAAGGTACTGCAATTATGCTTGTGTTCAATTTTTCTTGTGTTCATATAAGTGATTTCTTTTCTGGACATAAAGCGTGTAAAAATTGTCCAAATGTTCTGCATATCTGAGCAGTTTGGCTATTTTTTTAGCCATTATCAAGGGTGATTTTTATTTTTAACTGAATGTATGGATTTTTTATGTTTGTATCTAGAGTCATAGGAATGTCTTTTTTGTTTATTTTTTTAACCAACAACACAGCACAAAAGAGATTCACTTCAAATTGCTAATCAGTTTCTCGCAACACAATTGTCAGGTGACAAGAACCTAAATCCTAGTTTTTGTCACCTGACAGGGTTACTACTCTGTCTTAGCAGATTTCATTTAGACATTGAGCCCTTTGGATTATTGTGTCGGTAGATGTTTATCTTTTGGTCAGATTTTTCTCTTTATGTTTCTTTGCCCTTGTTTGTCATTTTTTTTGTTGGTTTCTTTGTTCATTGCTTCTTAATTTTGCTTTTTGTTTCTTTCTTATTTTCTTGTGTTGTTTCAAGACTTTCAGTCAGTAGATTTACATTTGCAATTTTTACTAATACTTTGGTTTGTTTTATCTATCAAACTTTTATATATAACAAAGATTGTGTTTTACCAAAAAATGGTTAACTGACCAGTGTGTTTCTGGAGGATAATGCTTTTGAGGTAAGCAATCTTTCTAAGTAAAGAGCTCTATAAAAAAATAGTAAACAAATGATATAAAAACGTTCAAAAAATATTTCATCCGAATTTCAAGTTTTGCAAATGTAATGCACTCACCAGAGAGATAGTTCCATTGAATTTACTAACATATATCCTTAATTAATAAATTAATATCTGTTAATAAATTCACTTGGACTATTTAAGCCCCTGATGAGCAGATAACATTTATGAAACATGGAGTGGTAAGTTTTTGAAAGTTTTATTTATTTACTATATATATATATATATATATATATATATATATTTGTGTATTTAGGCAGCAAATGTGCATAATATATATATATATATATATATATAAAAAATGATGAATGTGGATACTCCACTTTCAAAGTGTATCTGTATATATATATATATATATATATATATATATATATATATATATATATATATATATATATATAGAGAGAGAGAGAGAGAGAGAGAGAGAATTCATTTAAATGAGTTTCACTAAATTCAACCAACAGTGTGTTTGATTATTTTTTTTTTTATTTCATTTTTTTAAATTTTCAATTAAGTAGTTGTAATTACAAATAAAAATTGTGGATAAACTGATTGTTTTTTCAGTCCTGTTTTTGTTTTAATAATTCTGTCTGCGATACTAACAACCTTTAACTCTTGATAATTACCAAGATGGTCAAAAATACTTGAATAGAAAAACATGAACTTTGACACAGTTTAGACACAATTTTGATCCAGATGTACAACTTATTTGAAAATCAGAAAATACAAAAAAAAGAGACATCTTGCTGATCAATTAAAGTCCACTGAGTCCAGTGTGTGTGTGCGTATATATATATATATATATATATATATATATATATATTAGTTTAATTAAAATTGATCAGCAAGATGTCTCTGTTTCATTTTTTTTTGTATTTTCTGATTTTCAAATAAGCGTAAAAATTGCGACTCAATTAAACTCTCTCTCTCTCTCTCTATATATATATATATACACACACACACACTGTTTTAAATGGACCAGGTCTGAACTCTCCTGTCGATTTTCGACATATGAGTGTCAAGCAACTCAGTTCCTAGAAACTGACAAGACCACCCGCACAAATCATTAGATTATAGTAGTGAAAGCTTTTTGCAAAGCCGAATACAGACCTAGTGAACAACGTGCCACTAGGTCCCCAAACGACCCTCTGCAGGTTTTGAATTCAGAGTTTTTCTTCTAGACCAGTTGCCATCCAAGGCTATAGAACCCAGTCTGTCCTGCTATTTACTATCTCAGAATGGCTTGTAAAAGTTTGAGCCTTTCTTTGTGATGAGTCTTATATAATATTTTGGCGTTTTCTATTAAAATTTGACTTATTTTAATATTATTTTGGTTGTTTGTGATGTGATGATTTAACATATGATCAATTTTCATAGATAACACCAAAGCAGGAGTCCTTGCAAAATTTTAAAACCATTATAATACAAAAGAAACAACCATCATTTTATATATATTTTCTGTTTATACGTTATTTTTATAGATACAAATATTTAAGTAAATGTTCTGTTTATAATAAGCAATATTAACAACATTTACCAGTTTGATTGTCAGAGAAATCACAAAGAAAATATGTGTCCTCCGACAGGAATTGAACCTGTATCCTACATGGAACTGCCATGTAGGATACAGGTTCAATTTCAATTATTAAAATAACATATAAACAGAAAATATATTAAAATAATTGGCGGACTTAGTCCATTTCATAATATATATATATATATATATATATATATATATATATATATATATATATATATAAAAATGATGTCAAGAAAATGTTGTATCCCTGTCATCAATCTGAATGTGGCTTTTCATATACATCACTGTTGCAACTAGTAAAATGCATTACCAACTGCTTAAATGTAATTTTATGTCAGACACCATTTTACCAGACTGCTGCTTAGCTACTATCTGTAACTATGCAAAAAGTTAAAAGCATTATGGAGGTATTAAGAGGAAGGTTCAACCTCTACAGCTGTAACACCAACATCTACCTCTGATAATAAAATAGGAGGTATTACTTTTGTAGTAAATTTTGTACAAGACCTAAAACTAGTGACAAAAAAAATGTAACTAAAGGAAGCTTTCATTAATTTAAAATTATTCTTTTAAAAATTTCTTTTGCCATAAGAATTTTCTATAAAAGATATCCAGGAAAAATTTGCTTTTAACAGAGACTCAGGGAGGCACAGTGGAGTAATGGATAGCAGCTTGGATTGAAGAATCGGAGAGCCGAGTTCAAATTCCAGTCAAATCCATTACATTCACATACGTGCTAATACCCTTGGGAAAGGTATGAATCCGCTTCTCCTTCCTGCCAGCTATGGGTAAATAGCAGTACAGACCAGGTTCTATAGCTTTGGATGGCAAGTAGTCTACTGCAGAAAGAAATGGCAACCTACTGGGGGAAAAAAATCTGCCTTGTCAGTCATGTATCAAAAGATACATGATCGCCTACACATATTATGCATGGCACATAACTGACTGAATTATCTTCATAAAAATGTAACCAACCATCTCCACAAATTCAAGGAAAAGATTGAAATGAATTTTAAATTCCTTTTAGAAACATTATCATATTATTGAAAGGCGAAAATAATTTTATGTGTTGGTCTCATTAAAAATATATCTAAAAAATATTGACCAAATTAAGTGATTGAATTCCGATGTTTTTAAAATCTAAAACTAATTGTGAATCTTCCTTTTTGTGAGAATTTATAACTTTGAATACACATTCAACATTCTACAAATGAACAAATGTATATAAAAATTGACCGTCATGGCTAAACAAAACCATAATGTGGTGTTTTTGTTTTTTTAAAGAATAAACACTATTGAACGTCATGACAACATTCTTCACCCCCCCCCAAAAAAAAAACCCCGATAAGTCAAATCATCTCTTGTAATACCCAGGTGAATCAACTAACAGTATCAGCAACCCTCACTCTCCCGACATTTAAATGTGTCTTGCTTCAACATTTTCAAGGATTATCAGTTGTGTTAATAGAGCAAGACATGAAAAGCAAGTTGTGTGGTTGTGTGGGTGTTTGGCTGGGACAAGGGACACTCCTTTTCTTCTTCACCACGGGGCGTGCGTACACACACACACACACACACACACACACAATGTGGCTTGCTCCTCCCAGTATTAAAAGTAAGTTTTTTCAAAGTTAAGTATGCAAATCAAATTAGATTAAAACACTAATAAACAAGTAAAAAATGATAGTTTATATCAAAGTCATAAGCAAGTTCATTTAACAGTCAGAAAAAACAAAAACAAGAAATGGTTGAAAAGTGTCATGGCTACATGAAAAGCAAGTAAGAGAAAAGAATGGATTTTATCAAAAACATCTTGGTAAAACTAGATTCAGATTAAAAACAAAGAAATCAAAAGCAAAACTGTACCAGAAAAATGAATTTTTTTTTTTATTAATTTTAATATATTTATCAAGAATATTTTAATATTTTTAATATATTTATCAAGACATTTTTATTTATCAGTAATATTTTTTCCTTGTGAAGATTAGAACTGTAAATTATATCAAAGTAAATAATATTTGAAAAAAATAAATGTTTCAATTCTGTTAATCCTTATAAACAACTGGAGGGTATGAATATTTAACAACTTGAATATTATATGCAGAAGTCATGACAGTTAAACCATGAGAACAGCTTTTGGCTTTAAAATTCTCATTTATCAAATGGAAAAAGTTACAGTAGGTTACATTCAAAAAGAGGCTCAGAAATAAAGATTATAAGGTGGGGGAAGGTGACGACAGAAATGCATAATGGTAAGACATTAGTGGCAATGGTGTCTTTGTCTAGTAAATGTCTTATCATTATGTGGGAGGTATTTCTGCCACACGGTGTATAATATTTTATTAAAATGTTTTTTTTTGTCTGCTTTAAACGCACCAAAGAAAAAAAAAACAATATAAGTAGTAAATTGCTGATACCCCCTGAAGAGTGGACGGACAGGTTCACCTATGAAATTCTGGAATTGGGATGCTGAACGTAACATCAATCAGCTGAGTGACAAACTTTACTCGCATTAGTCCTTTATATATATATATATATATATATATATAGTAATAGTTTGTGCCTGATGAGTTGGTAAAATCATGAAACTTTAAATTGCACTTTGAACATAGGTATATGTATATTTATAAATATATACTTCTTAGCTTTGTCTAACCAGCTTGAGCACTGTTTTGTTTACACCTTATATTTAATTAAGTAAATATTTATTCGCTTACCTGTGTTTGCATGCTAATGCATGTATATATAATTGCGAATATTATTTAATAATTATTTGGTTTATATCATTTATACCTATATATATTACACAATAAAATCCCAAATTACCTCATATGAGGTAACTTGGGATTTTATTGTCTACTAATTATTTGCTCCATAATAAATACATTGAGCTCTTTTTATGGACCAGTTTTTATATCTTATATTACTATGATCCACTTGGATTATGTACCAACAGATTTGTTACCTTTATTATACACACACACACATTCAGTTGTATAGATATTAGTTTTACAAACTACTATACATACAACTGAATATGTTAGCTCTATCACAAATATTCAGCACTTTCCACTAAGAACCGTGCATATATATATATATGGCCTGAAGATTGTGTTCAAGCATAAAACAGACTATCGCCACTTGGTATTGAGCTCAGTATCAACTCTTATATTTACACATGCTCTATCTCTGATATTAATCAATTTTACCCCAAAATATGTCATATGTTAAAACAATATTTTTATCATATGTGTGTAAATATATAGAAAAATAGGAAAGAACACTTTAGGTAAATAATCCAAAGTTCTTTAGTATTTTTGTTTTTATCTTTAAAAAAACAGTGCTCAATACAAAAGTAAAGCCTAAATTATATGTAGGGAATATTTTTAATGTACAAATATATATATATATATATATATATATATATATATAGGGAATATAATATATATAATGTACAAATAATATATATTGGGAATATTTTTAATGTACAAATTATTATTATTATTATTATATATATATATATATATATATATATATATATATCTCTCTCAAGTATGTGGTGAAATTCAATTTACATTACATGAATCATTCATACAAAAAGCAGATAGTGAAGTTAATGATATAAATGTCAAGAATCACTCTCGCAAACTTGATTCTTACCATTTATATCATTAACTTATATATATAGGATTGGTGTATAAATTACAATAACCAAGAAATACTATTCTTAAAAGAGTGCTCAATACAGAGTAGAGCAAATCTAATTATTTATTCGAAAATTATAACATAAATATGTTACAAAATCACTACAAAAATAGCCATTTTGTTTCAACACTTCTGGTGTTTTATCAAGTGATGATGTTGAATGTAGAATAAAGGGTCCCTTTATAATATATTTATGTTATAATTTTCGAATAAATAATTATATATATATATATATATATATATATATATATATATATATATATATATATATATATGGTAATGTTTTTTATATGTCAATCTTTAATAATTTAATGCTAATATCTGAAAAAAATATTATGCAAAGAACTTTCAAATGGTGAATTCATAATAATGATATTGTTGACCCACAAATTGACATGAGGTTTTAATGATGAAAAAACAATTTAGCATTTAATAATCTTTGCAAAAGCTGGCTCAAAATTTTGGTACCCGACTCCATAAATTGTAATGACTAGTTCCAGAAGACCCAATCCCTTATGCTGAAACTCTTCAAAGCATTAAGAGGAACAGAGTCAGGACATTCCCTGATGTCTGCAGCATACTGAAAGTGCTTGGGAACAATTTTTATCACTACCATAATGTATGCATATAAGCTCCCCATTTTAAACGAACCCTGTGTCAGATTTATTCCACTGAGGAAACAGATTTTACAAAACCTGGAAAGTAATAAGTCTAGTTCCTTATTGTCAAAAAAAAGTGTTATGAGTATGAAATATTCATCATAAAAGGAAATATTTTAAAGGCTGTAAAGGTGTCTGTAAAAATGTCTATTAAACATGTTTTTTGTGATAGGATGACCAATTTTTTAATTTGAAGCATTAACAATTAAATCTATTTTGCATTAATTGAATAGAAAAAGAACAACTTCTATTTATTGGTAAAGGACTCAAAATAATTAATTGAATTTTGAGGGTTGTATCTTTTAAATGTCTAAGAAATACTATGAAATAAAACTGTTATACTTATCAGCCTTGAGAAGTTTGCCTAAGTGGTACTAAAAAGTGTTTTTGCATTTAAATCAGTTTTAATATGGCATTGATATTGGTATCCTTACAAAATTAGTAATGATACTCATTCCAAACTTAAAGTAATCTTATCCCGGTATGAAAATTATTTTCAGAACTTTTTTCCCAAAGAGAATCTCTAAAATGAGTATCTTTAATTTAATAAAATGAATATGGATTCATTATTTTTAAAAGATTGCCGAGTCACAGTCTTGTTTTAAATGAAACATTATACATCAGCAACATGGCAAGATCAATGACACCTGGTGTGAGTCTACAGGAAGACATTTACCATTGCGTAAGGTGTGTAAAAAAGTTAAAAAGTTCTATAATAAGTTCTGTGTCTGTAAAATAATCAGTCCCCTTTGTCCACCCCCAAAAAGTTGAATATTTTATGTTTGTATAAAGAACAATTGAAGACAGGAAATATTTTTAATGTACAAAGTCTGCTGCAAAAATGACGTGGGGATAAACAAAAAAGATGAAAAATGAAGTTTGTGATTCCAGAAATATTTTGCTGATTGAAATTTATATGCAGTTTCTACACCCTTGTGCAAATTAATTGAAACAAAACAAATAATTCCGTTATTATTTAATTTTTTTTGTATTTTTCCAATGAAACATGACCCAGTGCACATGTTAGAACTTTGTATGTGTAGTATTGTATGCAAATTAGATAGACAAATATAAATAGAGAATAACTGGTGAACATAGGGTGGCTATGCCTAGCAAACCCAGTTACTATTCAGGACATGGAGAACTGTACTACAACTACTACTATGCAGAGAGATATGTAAAATATAACAGTATGTCCATTCCACAAAGTCGTTCCTTGAAGACTGACCACAGATTCTCGATTGGATTTAAATCAGGAGAGTTTCCAGGCCAGTCTACAGTACTTTGATTTGCTCACTGGTAAGGCTTGCCAGTGTGTTTGTGAAGTGTTATAATTTTTGTATGCTTCCTTGAAGTAACGTCCCTCGCAGACAATGGCTGTAGGACAACTAATCGACAGTTGGGACAATAGTGTCTGGGAGTGATAAAAATCTGATGCAATCACAGATGATGCAATATTTTTCAAGGCCAAACAAATTTCATCATACACCCCAAAAATAGATTCATATTACTGTACACCATTGCAAATGACCTAATCTGAGAAAAAAAATAGAAATCGACTGCACACTGTCATCCAGGGGGTCTAAAACTGATGGTATGGTGAAAGAAAGGAAACTAAAGCAGTCGCTTCAATTAATTTGCACAAATGTGTATGTTGCAGATGGATTGAAGGAAAAATCACTAGAATAAGAAAACAATGTTATGGTTTATATTACTTAACATGAATGGGCATGTGGCTGAGTGGTTAAAATGTTCGCATTCTGACCATGAGACCCTGGTTCGAATCTCACTAGGGTTGATTTGTCAGGAAGGAGACTTCCTGATATTAGTGGACTGAAGTGGTCGATCCCAGCATGTAGCACCTTTGTAAAGTGCCTGAAAACCATACCACAGTTGACCCAAGCCTTGTGAGTGAAATTGGGTAGATGGAAACCTTGGGGGCCGTTAATAGCTGTGCTAGCACAAAGTCACAAGTCATCATGGCCGAGGGCTTGAGCGTGCTGGCTTTGTTCAAATTATTGATCACACTAGATAACACACTCTTCCCCAGAAACTTTAACTAAGGTCTGCTCAGAATAGTTGCAGTATAAACCACAGGTGGGCTCTGTGGGTGTTGGATAAACACAAATGCGCCTGAGCAAATGTCTGCAATAGGGAATGGCTAGCCGCCCTAGTAGACGGGTGTCCTTGAATACGAGTGGCCAGCTATACATACTTAACGTGAAGTGTTCCTTAAAAAAAAAAAAAAAAAAAAAAGTAGAGAAGTAACCTTTTTAGCTTGAATGGAGAGATTTATATTAATTGGAGTAAGAATGTTCATTCTAAAATGCCAGTCTTGATATTGTTTAGATCTCATCTGTAATTTCCTACTGGAGGAGGAGTTATGAAGGAGTTATGAAATAATAGCATCCATTGACCAATTATTCAAAGATTGTTTTTCAATTGCATTGCCATGGCACAAATGGTTCTACTTTAATGTCTAATGTTTCTCTGTTCAATAAACAATCGTAATCAGTAATGGTTCATTTCATCATGTATATCTAATAAGGAATTTTGAACAAGGACGAGAGCATAAAATCCATAAGAAAGTGGTTGTTGGTGAAACAAACTAAAAACAATAATTAATCAAGTCATAAAAATAATGAAATAAATATAAAAAAGGACTTAGAATTATTTGTATAAGAAAACGTTAAGAATTTCTTTTTCATATGTTAATTCAATTGCTTGGTTCATTTATGAAATCCAGATTTTTTAATTTATGAAGTGATGCCTTAGAAAATATAAACATTGCTATATAAAAAATTGTTACCATATAAAAAATTATGTTAGTATACAAAAAATTTAATATCTAAGCTAACCTAGATGTTATTAAAACCATGAGTATATTAAAAATTCAAAATAAACCTCTCCTTACCAATCAACAAAGTCATAGAAATTTCTTGATTTGATACAAAAATCAATATTTTTTTCACATTCAATAAATAGTTTTTACCAACAAAAATTTCATCTGTCTACAGGTTCTCTTATCAATGGTGTTTTAGACCATTTTTAGAATTCTTACAATCTGGCTCATTCCATAATATCTTACCCAAAAATGCTGAATACTTTTGCTATATAGATGACACTTTATTAATATTTCTATAGAAAATTAAAATCTAGATCTCATAAATAAACTAAGCAAAATCAATCCCGTAATTGAATTCATATATGAAATATGCCACATGTATTTGTATCTTTTTTGTCTGTAACTTTTTGCTGTATAGAGTTATTTCCCTTCCACTAGCAATGATAGGTGACAGTGTCTTTGCTATGACAATGGCACAATTATGAAGCTAGGAGGTGAAAAGATGAAATTCATGAAAAAGCCAGCTCAACAATAATAACTGGAAATGAATATATTTAAAAATTCAAATGTAATGACCATGAGGATATAACAAAATATATTGTCATTTTTGATAGTATGAGTAAACTAGTATTAACATATTATTCAACTGAACTTAAAGTGGGAGCCAGTTTTCCATTGTTATTATTTAATAATCCCCCCCCTCCGCAAGAAAAAGAACATATTAAAAATAGATTTAATGACTCACATGTAAAAACCTAATATAGCAAAGACTTAATACAATTGTCATCATTTTTTATATCATGGGTAAACAAGTGTGTGTGTGTGTGTGTGTATATATATATATATATATATATATATATATATATATATATATATATATATATATATATATTCTTTAATGTCAATATTTTTTTTTTGCATGGATACACCTGTAATCAGTAAGATAAATCACCTACGTAGGTATATCTTTAGCCTAATATTAAATTCAGATAAGAACTATGTATGAGGCTACAAACTTATTGATTCACCCTCATACATATTATGATGAAAGGAAAAACAAAATTGAGACTAGTATTGAAAAAAATAATTTTTCAAACACAGGTATTTTTTAGTCTTTTTATTTCGAAACTAGAATAAAAAAGAAAAAATTTTAGTTACAACTTAATCATTTATCATCACAGTAAATTCTTCCAAGTCAAGATTTTTTCAGTGATCAGTTGATTCCCAAAGATAACACAAAACAGAATAAGCAAATTGAACAAAATTAAAAGAAAGTATTAATCATGGAAGTAAACTTTTGTTATAAATCCTCCAGTAACCTAGTTTCTTTGCCTTTTCTATAAATATTTTCATGGTAATTATTCTAATGAACTTTCCTCTTTGGTACCTCAACTTTATGAATTTAAGTAATTTATTTAAGTGCAGTACTAGATTGGCAGGTAGGTCTCATCATTTTACAGTTAAATTTCCTAGATGTAACCATAAGTTCTATGCTAACAGTTTCTTCTCTTACACTTCTTCTGGAACTCTCTTCCAGCTTTCCAGTCAATTTCAATCTTCAAAAATTTTAATGCAATGTCATCTGTTTTCTTAATTTTTTTATTTTTTTATTGTTCTCTCTCTCTCTCACACACACACATGCAATAATATTTTCCTTTTTCTTATATTTCTTCACACTCAGTAATCTCTTGTGTCTTAGTTGCTTTATTGCCTTGCTTGGGGTGAAATTATTAAAAAAATTTAGAGAAATACTTTTAAAATTGGTCAATAAATTTGATAAAGAAAATATGTAGATCAAAATATGTCAAGGATGAAATTTACATTTTTTTTTAACCAAGAAAAAACTAAAAACAAGAATGCTTATCTACTGCATCAGAAATATTCTGGGTTTTATTGACCAATAAATATTCCTGTTTTATTGCCCAATCAAAACAAAATCCATCACAAAGTGAAAGAATTATAGATGGAAGCAAAGCAAAATGGAGTTGTTTGAAAATTGAAATAAGGAATCAAATTTGGTTCACTAATTCCGCAATCTTTTATTTTATACCTCTTCAGATGATCTTTGCATTTATTACCTTCTACAAACACAAGTAATTAAAACAGGTTTATTACACCAAAATAGAAAAAAAATGAAGAAAAGATATTATTAACCATTTGATTGAGAAATGAAATATCACTTTTCTTAATCGGCGGTTGGACTAATATACACCAAATAATGAATCAACCTCAGCACTCACACATACCGTCACTGTCAGATGGCTTTATGTGATAGATGAGCAAAAGTTTGCAGCATTTTTAAAACTAAATACATCTTTTGCACAGCATCTTTGTTGTTAGTGTAGATAAGGAAAACCATTAATAGAATGGTGAGAAAAGGAAAGTAAAAATGATGGAAGAAATTTTAAAGAAAGTAATCCAGAAAAAGAGAATAAGCCAAAAATAAGTTAAATAAAAGATAAATAGCATAATTCTATTTATATAGAAAAGGGAAACGTTACTATTTACAAAAAAGTGGAACACTGTTATTTATAAAAATAAGGAACACTGTTATTTGTAAAAATAAGGAACACTGTTATTTGTAAAAATAAGGAACACTAACATTTATAAAAAGGGAAACACTACTAATTACAAAAAGATGGAACATTTATAAAAAAAAAAGAGGAAGATGGCTACTTTTTAAAAAAAGAGAAACACTGCCATTTATAAAAAGAGGAACACTAACATTTATAAAAAAGGGGACACTCCCATTTATGAAAAAAGAGGAACACTGCCATTTATAAAAGGAGAGAAACACTACTTTTTTAAAAATCATGAACAATGCAATTTATAAAAAAGAACACTGCTATTTATAAAAATGATGAACACTAATTTATAAAAAAAACAAAGAAACACTGCATTTTATAAAAATAAAGGCAAAACACTGCCATTTATAAAAATAAAAGAAGAACACTGCCATTTATAAAAATAAAGGAAGAAGACTGCCATTTATAACAAATATGAAACACTGCTTTTTTTAACGAATGAGGACAATGTCATTTATAAAAAGAGAGGCACATTGCCATTTATAAAAAGGAGAGGCACATAGCCATTTATAAAAAGGAGAGGAACACTGACAGTTATAGAAAGGCGAGGAACACTGACATTTATAAAAAGAAGAGGAACACTGACATTTATAAAAAGGAAAATAAAATAACAATCTTTACCCTATGCAAGTGGCCTGGCTTTTTTATTTGTTAGATAGATTTGAATTTAAACCCAGAAATTTGTCTATTGCTTCAAACTCAATCATATTCAGAGAACGTGAGAATCCGTTTACTACAAACAAATACAAGTTGCACAAAACTAAAATGAACAATTAAATCTGGTTACAATTATTTTATATTCAATTCAAAAATAAGTGATAAATTCAATAAATAGGATTTAAATAGAAATTAAATTATAAAACTTCCCAATATCTACAATTTTGGAGTGAATCTATACTGTACAGGAAATAATTTTTCCTTGAAGATGAATATTGATGTAACTATTTTAAGAAAGTACATCTGCTATCTTTGTATTTCTATTATATATTTATCTCCCTTGATTTCCCTTAAAAAGCTTGAGAATGAAGAGGTTATGTATTCTTATCATTAAAAATGTATATTTGTAATAAACAAACTACTTTTACTTTACAGGAATTTTTAGGCTACTTGTGATAATTTTAGAAAGATTTTACAAGTTTGTTGAATATCCATAAGGAAATTTCATTTATAAATGAAAAAAGAAGCTGGTTTTTACTTGATACATATTAGTTTCTTTCTTTGGCTGATGTTGAATTGAATCTTGGAGATTATGTGATAAAAGTTTGAGTACAAAAAAAAAAAGATGTTAGCAATCCTGTCCATTGTTGCAAGATAAATGATTAATGAAAAATGGTAAAAAAGAAGGAAAGGGAGAGTTCACACATTGAAACAATGAACTAAGGAGACAAGGTGAAGAATAAATTTTTTTCTAAAATTCAAGAAGCCAAACCATAAAATAGCCAACTGAATAGACAGTATCAAACTTGACTAAAGCAGTTTGCTCTCAATTCCCAAGAAAAATAATTATTCAGCTGGTTAATATGATAAAAAATATCCTAATATGCAAATGAATATCAACCATTTTAATATAACTCAACAATCTAGTGAAAAGCTCAAAATCTGAATGGCTATTACTTAGGCTATAAATATCCAAAATGCCAACATTGATTAAGTGTATGGACATTGCGAAGGATTGTGGCAGTAGGCAGAACATAATTGAACTTGTCTTGAATGATCAGGGCATTTAATCAGCATTGAAGTGTGTGATCCTAATAGAGAAGAAAATCAGAATACAAGTGTCAAGAGAATATTGTCTTTTAGCATTGGAATGGTACTTTGGCAAAAATGCTCCTTTCCAGCAGCAGCAGTTTTCAAGAAAGAGAGAGGAGGGGGAGGAGGAGAAAAGTGCTGTCAAAGAGAGTAGGGAACAGTGGATCCTCTTCATTCTTTAACCGTTCTTATTTAAGAATCGTATATTATGATAATAAATTTACAAGGACACACAATGAATAGCCCCCCCCCACTCTCTATATATACATATATATATATATATATATATATTGTATAGAATAGAAATCCAAATTTACCTCATTCGAATTGGTATTTTAACCAACAAGAAGATTTATATTGGCATTGTGTAGTCAGAAGTGTGAAGGAATAAAATAGGAACTTAAAATTTAAACATTAAAAAAATAAATAAAAAGGAAAAAAGAAAGAAAAAAGACAAGAAGGAAGCAGGAGGCATTATATATATATATATATATATATATATATGGTTATTAGGAATATAGATAAAGATAAAAGAGTAGATAAAGGTATATATAATTGTGTATGTGTGTACACACATATATATATATATATATATATATATATAAAGTGTGTTTGTATATATATATATATATATATATATAAAGTGTGTGTATGTGTACACACATAGACACACTTATATATACCTTTATCTACTCTTTTACCTTTATCTACATTCCTAATAACCATATATCTAATGCCTCCCACTTCCTTCTTGTCTTTTTTTCTTTCTTTTTTCCTTTTTTACTTATTTTTTGAATGTTTAAATTTTAAGTTCCTATTTTATTCCTTCACACTTCTGAGTACACAATGCCAATATAAATCTTCTTGTTGGTTAAAATACCAATTTGAATGAGGTAAATTTGGATTTCTATTCTATACAATATATATATATATATGGTTATTAGGAATGTAGATAAAGGTTTATATAAGTGTGTGTACACACATACACACACTTTATATATATATATATATATATATATATATATATATATATATATATATATATATATATATATATAAATAAATATACTTAAGATATATACCTTTATCTACATTCCAAATAACCACAAAATATTCATAAGAGGTAAGAAATCATATAAAAATGTTATTACATAAACTATATTATATATACAAAGAGATGTGCTTAATATTCTCAGTCCAACCCACTTACTGAAATTTGATCAAATGATAGAATTGGTCAAACCAAAAATCTTTCAGCACCCATTTCATATATATCTCAGAAACTTTAGTTACAGGTGATGTTACATAACAGTAAAAATAAAAATTTTCAGGACGATAGTGCTTTTGAAGAAAGTTCACTTTAAAAAAAAAAAAAAGGAGCTTTTTTTACCCTGAAAGTTTTATCATGTGTGATAATGTATAATATTAGTCCAAGTAAAAAGTTTACAATGTTTATATAGAAAAAACCAAAAAACATAAAATAATTTCTATTTAAAAATAGAAAATTTACTTTGAACAGAGCAGAAAAGCCAGTTAGTGGCCATTTCAAATCTAACCCCATTTATAATACCCACTCTTTCTAGGACCCTGACACACATGACGGATTGATAATTGTGTCAAGGGACCAAATTCAAACAAAAATAAATAAATTTAAAAATAGGGGTAAAGCTGTAAACTTAATTCTTTTGATCTTTTTCTTCTATATTTGCAAATTCCAATATGGAAGAAGGTCAGGACTGCTAAGAAATCAGTGACAATTAACATTGAATTAAATCTTAAATCAGTCCTTCCCCCCTTTTCTTATTCTAATAAACAGCAGCAGCGGTCATTTTTGTATCTGTATTTTTTGCTTAGAGGGAAAATGAAAGTGAAAACAGTATTAATCATAAGATGAGAAGTATTTAGCAAGCTATGTGATAAGCTAAGATATTCAAGACAGTTATGGCTTCCTCTGACTTGCCTCTAGCCTCCCCCGACACACACATCGTTCCTTCCACTCAACAAATCAGAAACGACAATTTAAGCAACAGACAATTTATTAACAAACAAGATTTCCTTTTTTTTTAAGTAAAAATGTAACTCAGTATAAAATTCTGAATGAACAAAAAAAAAAAAGGGAAAATATATTTTAAAAAAAGAAAAAGTAGAACTTTAATTTGGCTGTTTTATTGGTATCTCCATATTAAAACAAAAATCAAAGATTTTCATTGTTTGCCATCTTGTGATTAGAAAGGTTTTTCTTTTAAGGAACATTTTAGTGATGAATGAGTAAAATTAGACAAATTCTAAAAATGGCAACTGTTGGTATTATCACTTGCAGTCTACACTGTTCTGAATAATCAACACAAAAGATTAACACATAGGAAAATGAGAAAACAGTATTTAAACATAATTAAATATGAATTTATTTTTTTGAGAAATCAACAGAATAAAAATATTTTTATTAAAATTGTCCCTGCCAATCTAAAAATTACTCCTTTGTAGATTATAGAGTCATACAAGCAGTGCCAATATTCATAATTAATTTTGAACTATAAATAAAGTAGCCAGTTGTACAGCCATTATCTATGGAAGCTGATAGTAGTAGTAATAGTAGTAGTTTTGTATCAGGTGAATATTAAAAGACAATAATGATAAGATATTTGATTTAGCAAGACTAATTCTGTTCACCTTAGACAATTAAATAACAGTTTAGTTTGTATTTTTTTCTTTTCATATATTTGAAAGGCCTATTCTTTTTTTATCCAGTAGCCCAATCTTTAAGGTCAATCCATTTTGTGGATAACCTTTTAAGATAGAAACTGTAAAAGATTGAAGAAAACATTTTAGAGTGACAAGTTTTGATTTTCTTTCATCTCTAACTTGTTAGTCAATGTCAGCCTAAAACATATCAGAAAATTATGTTCTGTTCAAAGAGTATATCATTTAACATTTCCCTGATAAAGAAGAAAGAATTTCTTCATGAGATTTCACAGCATTAAAAAGTAGATTTGGATTTTAATTGAAAATCCAATTTGATCTAATCTTTTTGTACACTGTTTGTCACATTTACCTACAACTAGTAGGGGGAGGGATACTATGGCAAACAAGCAGGTTCGTGTATCTTTTTCTCTCCAACCATCTTGGTCTCCATCATTTTACAACTGCAACAGAAACATTCCAGAGAGATCAATAGTAAGATGAACAGAGCAGCTGCCTGCTGATGCTATTGCCAAAGTTGAAAGCCCCCAGAAAATTGCTGGCCAACAAATTTCCCTCTTTGTGGACAGCATGAAGCAACCAGGAACAAGACAAAGGAATAAGTTGGAAAAATTGAGAAAGAAAAAAAAAAGATTTTCTTTTCCTTACCATTATTTAAGGTAAAAATCATCCACTATCACAAGTAGCACATGCACACAGCCAATAAGTGAAAGTGTTACCACCAGAGGGAGCTAGCCAAGCACCACGCCTCTATTGCTGCTGCTGCTGCTTTAAAAATCAATACATCCAGTAGATGTGGGGAAAGCAAAGAATGGGGGAGAGAGAGAAAGAGAGGGAGAGAGAGAGAGAGAATGTAAGGGGAGGAGAGATAGAAAGAGAGGCAATCTCTATGATGGCAACTTGCAATGGGAAGATAGTGCATAACCAAGTGAGGATGGAGATGAAGTTGTTGGTCTGAGTGGAAAAAGTGGTCAAAAGTACACAAGAATCTATAACAACTTATAAAACAAATTTAATTTAATCAATACTATCACATCTTTAAATGGAGGACAAAATTATTTTCTCTTTTAGGTTCTGTCATTGGTAAGGAAACGAAGATAAATTCTCTTCTGCGTAGGAGTATTTACAGATAATCAAGAACAGAGCGTGTTAGCAAATATGTACAGATAAAACAATGTCACAGAATGCGTAGGTGTAACCGTGAATATCGCAACACATAGCAGGAGTACTGCAAAAACATGGAATGTGCTTGTATTGACCATTATTGGGATTTATATATGGTTTGAGAAAGATAAGTAAATATTATATAGGTGGATTTATTAATTAAAGAATGGAAAATATACAGAGTTTGTTAGCTGTAATAGTAGGTATTTATAGTAAATATATGGGTATATTGTTAACATAATAAGATGTATATAATACATCAGAGAATTTGTGAATAATGTTATATATATATATATATATATATATATAAAATGCTATGTGTGTGCGCATGTGATTTTATATATATATTATTTATGTATTATATATGTGCTGTACTTATTGGAAAGCGCTCAATATCAGTGATAGAGCTAACAGACAAACTCACATCCATACAATTATATATATATATATATATATATATATATATATATATGTGTGTGTGTGTGTGTGTGTGTGTGTGTGTAACAAAGAGAAGCGGAAGACTTGAGTCCATAGACCTGCTACAGCGAAATGTGTGGGTGTATTTATCAGGATCTTTGGTCAATGATTGTATTACAGTCAACATAAATGTAAATTGTTTGCAAGTTCCTCAAGTAGGGAATCAAATAAAAGAAGAAATGGAAATGAATTCCAGCAGCACATCAAGAATCATGGAGACAAGGAAAAAATCAACTACTAAGAAGATCATGTCATGGTAAACAGTATTAGAATCACGGACAAAATATATTTCATGTTCTGTTCGAATTTATTTGAATCAATATTCGTATAATTTTAATAATTTTATCCAAAATTACACAAGGTCATTATGCATTTCTATTGAAAATGGTCAAACAATGGTTTCAGAATTTCTTCATATAATTGCTTTTAGAAAATGAATAACAAAAGGAATGATTTAATTCGACAAAAAAAAAAAAAAAAAAAAAAAAAAAAAATGGCTTAATTTTATGACTGATTGTTACCAGTAAATAAAATCTTTAGCAGTTGATAAAAAAAATAAATTTTTAAACAACTGGTAAAAGATTTAATTTACAATTATGGCTAAAAGATAAGTATGTTAAACAATGAATAACTATTTATCATCAAAATAAAGAATCCATTTTTGATATTGTCAAATCAGTTTTCAATCTCCTTCTCATCCTTTCCCTTGACACAAATGCAAAATTAGAATTTCTTTTGATAGAGTCAAAAGCATGACTAAACATTTTAATATTTTTACAATGCACAGATATGGTAGAAATATTATTAAAATCTACTTATGGCAACAAAACAAGCAGTAGTATTCCATACATATATCAAAGTACAATGATAGTTGGTTAGATCCAACAATAGTGAAGCTAGTAATGAACCTGGCCTGACAATCCTTCAATTTGAGGTTGAAACTCAAGTAGTTCTTGTTTTATTTCTTATTCTGCAATTTTCTAATGTTATATATATATATATATATATATATATATATATATGGCACGGTGGAGTGGTGGATAGCAGCTCAGATTGAGGAAAGGTAGAGCCGAGTTTGAATTCCAGTCAAATCCATTACATTCACTTATGTGCTAATACCCTTGGGAAAGGTATTAATCCTCTTCTTCTCCCTCCAGTTATGGGTAAATAACAGGACAGACTGGGTTCTGTAGCCTTGGATGGCAACTGGTCTAGGAGAAGGACAACTCAAAAACCTGTGGAGGGTTGTTTGGGGACCTTGTGGCATGTAGTACACCAGGTCTCTGCATTCAACCTTTCAAAAATTGTGGTTGGTTCTGCACAAAGCCGTAACCCCATAATCAAATCATATGTGCTGTTGTCTGTCAGTTCTTAGGAACTGAGCTGCTGGACCATCATACGTTGGATACAACAAGAGAGTTCACTATATATATATATATATATATATATATATATATATATATATATAAGGAAAAATATGGAAAAACAAAAAATCCGAATATGCAAGTTTACTATTTTTGATGTTGTTTCAATGTTGACGTCAGACGTTTCAGTCTAGTAGACCTTCTTCAGGACATACTTATTAAAACATAATTAAAATTAGACGATATTCAAGTCAACATGAAAAGACGATAGACATAAGAATAATCAAAACAAAATGACTGAATTTTAAGATCAGCGTTCCGTTTTGAAATGCAATCACGTCGGCGTCACGTGGGCGATGTTGTGAAAACGTATTCCTAAAATAGAGTTTATTACTATTAATGAAAGAGAAGAATTTTACTAGAATCTAAAGTCTATATAAAAGTACGTTTGTATCTTAAAATTCAGTCATTTTGTTTTGATTATTATTATGTCTATTGTCTTTTCATGTTGACTTGAATATCGTCTAATTTTAATTATGTTTTAATAAGTATGTCCTGAAGAAGGTCTACTAGACCGAAACGTCTGACGTCGACATTGAAACAACATTAAAAACAGTAAACTTGCATATTCGGATTTTTTATTTTTCCATATTTTTCCTTATATTGTCGGATCTGTATCCATATATTTGCTTACATATATATATATATATATATATATATATATATATATATATATATGTATGTGTGTGTGTGTAATTACTAAGGAATTAATGCATTTTATATTTAACATTATTACTTAAATGCTATATTTTAGTGGATGCATGTGTGTTTGAGAAGACACTAGGAACTGAGCTGCTTGACCATCATCCGTCAGATACGACAGGAGAGTTCACTACATATATATATATATATATATATATATATATATATATATGGAATTACTAAGGAATTAATGCATTTTATATTTAATCCAACATTATTACTTAAATGTTATATTTTAGTGGATGCATGTGTTTGAGTAGACACATTGTTTTATTTTTTAAACAGTTTGAACTACATCTTCCAGTATTCTTAAGACTTTCAAATGCACAGGCTGGGAGACATAACTCATACTTAAAAATAAAAATAATTAAACAATCAGGGTGTCTACTCAAATATGTGTATTCACTAAAATATTAAAGTCATAATAATACTATGTTATGTGTGTTTAAAGGAAATTAACTACCCACAAAATCTGAATCAATGATCCGACCATGAAATGATTGCATAATAACAGTGAACTCTTAAAAAAAGCCTGTCTATAAATCATTCAAAATAAATAGGTAAATATAAAATTTGATTTACTTATATTGAATCCCTTGGTGAATACGCAAGATGATATTTTCTTATGAGTAGCACAGGAGAGTTAAAGATTAAACTCAGATTAATGCAGAAGAAATAACTGTCAAATTATTTTTTATTGATTTCTCAACCTACAAAACTGAAAGCATTAATGATTAAAATAATTAAATACACATGCCTCTAAATCAACTGAAATTTCTATAAAAACAAAAAAAATACAAAAGCCACAGCCAATCACATTTCAAAGATCAATATTCAAATCTGCTTTGCAAAAAAAAAAAAAAATTTTTTTTAAATAAAAAAATTGAAAAAACTATAACTAATATTTATATCTAATTTAGGATAAAGAAAAAAATCTGTCAAAAATTATATATATATATCTCCAAGTATAGGATTGGTGTATATGGAATAAATTCCAATAACCAACAATTACTATTCTTAAAAGAGAGCTCAATACAGAGTAGAGCAAATATAATTATTTATTTGAAAATTATAACATAAATATGTTATAAAATCACTACAAAAAATAGCCATTTTGTTTCAACACCTCTGGTGTCTTATCAAGTGATGATGTTGAATGTCAAAATCTTTCTACATTCAACATCAACACTTGCTAAGACACCAGAAGTGTTGAAACAAAATGGTTATTTTTGTAGTGATTTTATAACATATTTATGTATAACGAAACCAATGGGAATTGGGACTTGGTTTTTCGATTAACAATTCCAAACCTTTTTCCATTACACTATTAGCACCTGTTATTCTCAAGTGGTCACCTATCTAGGTACTGATCAGGCTCAACTTTGGTGATTGTACAGGAACCAGTGTTTCAACATGATAAGCCTTGTGGTGAAAAAGAACATTTATTTTTTGTTTTTATGATAAGGATCTGAAGAATATGAAGAGTTTTTTTAAAATTAAAGTTCTATTGTATTTGCTTATTATTTATGAATATTTGACATAAATGTTAGAAATATAAAATAACATAAAAGTAGAAATATAATTGCCTAGCAATCTATATTCTTTAATATGAACATGGTTGGCACTTTGATCTGACTAATGGCAAGCTAACCTAAGGGAAAATTATAAGCAATTTGTGCATCAATACTCAATATATCTATATATGCCCTGTCCCTGATTTTGAGCATTTTTCTCCCATAAGCACACACACGTTGCTCCATCAGAGTTTTTTTTCATTCTTCAGTTTTTATGTTATTGCCAAAAAGGTAACATATTTGACCTCTTTCTTTGAAAACAACATTCTTATGTCTTTACGTGAAAATTTACCTTTATATAAAAATAAAAAGACATTTTAATAGGATTTCCTCTCTTTTGTCATCAAAGAAAATCCACAGCATTTTTTTTATAATTTGTATTTTGTCTTTAATAATATCAAAATTTCTTTCAATTGCAAAAGAAAATGTCATTTTTGTAATTATTGAATGTTCATATAATGCCAAATATTTGTTCAAGACAAGTAAAAGAAAATTGAGTTTGTCAACTTGAAATAACACAAATGGAATAGGAAAGGTTATTATCAGGATTACAGAATCAATTAAAACTAAGTTTTATACAATAGTGTGAGTGAAATAAACATGGTGGATTTTAGAAATACATTGTCTGAATAAGAGACAAAAAGGTATTAAAAGAAAATTATTATAAGTAAAGAAAAGTTAAGCAAAAGAAATTTATATAGACTTTCAATATTATGAGTCTTGCAAAGGATCATTGGAAGGAAGGAGAAATTAACTAATTAAAAATACTATTATTTAGATCATCAAATCTGATTGGCCAACAAATATGAATGAATCTTTGGACAAGTGATGTTTAGAAATTGGGGAAAAAAGATCAGAGAATTGAAAAGATATATTAAACACTAAAAGAAAATAAACAGAAAGAGAATAAGCAGAGATAAAATAAATTGTGAACTGTGTATGATGGAAACTGCAGTCACTGAAATTTTATGGCTCAATTGGAATTGATAGAAATTGCTGTGACAAATGGATTCAGTTTTAAATAGATTCCAATTATTTTTTCAGCTTTAAATGATTATTAACGAAGACATTTTTGTTTCAACAACTTTAAGTATAAAATTCAACTAATAATTATAAAGAATATATAATATTAATTCAAGTAACTTATTGCAGACACAACAGTTACAGAATAAAAACCAAGAAATTTAAAATGTAATCAAGGTGTCAATATAACAATAAATAGCAAAATGAAGCCAGCTCAATTTCAAATTGTTTGATCTTGATGTAAGGTACCTTAAAAAATATAAAAACTTTTTTCAAATTGCTTGATATTACGGACCTTAAAGAATACAAAAAAATTATTTAAGATTTTTTGTTGATTTTTTTTTTTTGGTCATGACAGGCTTAATTTTACAACTTTGTTATATTTTTGAAAAAAGAATAGTGATAATGTTATTGATCAATGTTTTTATTACGAACAAGCTTATCCTTTTATAGCTTTTTCAAGTAGACAAAATATAGGTCCTTCATCCCTGCACTGCCCCAAAAGCTCTGTGTTGATAGAGAAATATATAAATAAAAATAAATAACAAGAAGGCTAAAATTTCACCATTTCTAAAAATAGACAGATAATAAAAATTGCCAGGCAAACAAAGCCAGAG
This sequence comes from Acanthosepion esculentum, assembly GCA_964036315.1. Taxonomy (NCBI): domain Eukaryota; kingdom Metazoa; phylum Mollusca; class Cephalopoda; order Sepiida; family Sepiidae; genus Acanthosepion; species Acanthosepion esculentum. Next base: position 15,115,418 of record OZ038489.1, on the reverse strand, counting down.
TTCAACCAACCAATCAGAAAACTTTCACAACCAGAATATAAGAAAAGAAATAAACAGAAGAGACCAAAATTTCACCATTTCTAAAAATAGATAGTTCAACCAATCAATCAGAAAGCTTTGTGGAGTAAATAAGACACCCCTGGTAACACAAAATGAACTAAGAAATAAAAAATGAGTCAAGAAAAGTCAATTGGAATCAGTCAAAGATAATTTCTAATGATGTCACAGCAAATAGTCTAAATGAGAAGACATAATATCATAACAACAAGGAGTGAGTTAATAACAATACTGAGAAAGGATTGAAACTCATAAATAGTAGGAAAAAATACATGATAACAATGATGAGAAATTAGAAAAATTTACCTAATATGCAGTTTGCTTAAAAAATGCATAAAGTGGAACTGGACTGATAAGTGTCAGAAGGTGTTTGAAGAAATCAAGAAAATACTGACGTCAGATTTATCATTAGCACACTATGAAAGTAGAAATCATAGTGGCTTCAGAGGCTAATGACTATGGTAAAGGAGGGGTAATTCTATATAAATATGATGACAGTAACATGAAAGCAGTCGCACATTCTTTGTGTTCACTACAACTGGCAGAAAAACTACAGTCAGATCAAAAAAGAGCCATTAGTAATAATATTTACAGTGAAAAAATTTCACAAATTTATATACGAAAGAAGTTTTTGTTCACAGACGGACCACCATCCTCTATTATCAATTAAAAAAAAGCAATTCCAACACATACAACAAATAGATTCCAATGCTGGGGTACCATCTTATTAAATTACAATTTTAAGATGGAATACCAACTGTCCAAAAAATTAAAACATGCTGATGGTTTATTAAAATTGATACCAAAAAATATGGAACTGTTGACGACACTGTTATTGCAGCATTAAAAAAAATGAAACAGAAATTAAAAATATATTATGCAATGTAGTACATGAACTACCAGTTACTCTGGAAGAAATAAAAATATAAGCAGAACAAGACATGTTTATTTTGAAAATAAAAAAATGACTAGATAGATAATTTTTAGAACACAATCCAGACTTGAATACTTACTTGCTATGTATTATGTACTGATTGCACAAAGAATAGTAATATCTATCAGATCACAAAAGTGGATATTAAATGAACATTATAGTGGACATCCAGGAATTTCAAAGATGAAATCTCTTATGAGAAGCTATGTATACTGGACCAAAATGGATCAAGACATTGAAAAATTAGTAAAGTCTGCAGAGGTTTTGCTCTGGCAGCAAAATCACTTACCACACAATTACAACCTTGGCCAAAGACAGATACTTTGTGATCAAGACTGCATATAGATTTTGCAGGTCCAATAAACAAATCACATTATCTTGTGGTAGTGGATAGCTTTACTTAGTGGCCTGAAATTTGTAAGTGCAAAAAAACTACTTCCACGGTTACAGTGAATATTTTTGCACAAACTGTTTGTAAGATATGGCATTCTGGAATGCATAGTCTTGGATAATGTTACACAGTTATGAATTTAAAGAATTTTGTAAAATGTTCTTGATTGAATATATTACTACTCTTGCAATATCACCCAAGGTCAAACAGACAAGATAAATGGTTTGTGGGTACTTTTAAGAGAGCTTTTAAAAAAGCAAGTAATGAAAAAGTGAGTGAAGAAGCACTACAAAAATTCTTGAGAGTATACTGGATAATGTGGAATCCCAATACATTGACAAGCATGTCACTAGAAGAATTGCTGTTCACAAGATAAATTAAACATTTGACAAGTTGCTACCAAGTCAAAAAAAAAAAGAATAACAGCAGATAACGAAAAAGACAAAATTGTTGAAAAAGTATTTTCAGCATATATAAAAATGGAAAAAAAATGTGGGGAGACAGTTTAATAAGGTCACAAATTAAAAAAATGATATATATGGTGAAAGGAAAAAAATTTCTAATGACATCACAGTGAGTAGTCTAAAAGAGACATATAACCTCTAGGAGTGAGTTATAACGGATCGCTTTCACAACCAGGATAAAGGCCATGAGATGTGTATGTAAACAGATGGAAAATCAAACACAATCAGAGTCAATAAATTAATTCTGTCCATTCTCTGATGCTGCAGTAATCGTAACATACCCAGAGACTAAATAAGGCATTTGCACAACTGGCTGGTGATCTACACCATCCTTGCTACATTGAAAACAAACATACCTTCCTTCAACATGTGGTCAAGCAGTAGCTACTACATTTGGACACACACACAGACACATTATATATATATATATATATATATATATATATATATATATATATATATTATATCCTCCTGGATTCTTTCTATCTCTCATATGTGCCAGAACTTTTACATTTGAACTCTTGAAACTTCAACTTTCACCTTATCCTTCTATGTTAATATATTGTGTATATAAAGATTTTGTATTTTTCAACATTCTGTGCATTTTCTTTTAATTATTACACAAGTCTAATCTACACCTAAATCACTTATATGAAATATGGTGAGAACAGATGTTGTCGCCAGATAAACAATTCACCCATAACTGATAACTTCATAACCCTTACCACAGCTCTCCTTTAAATAGAAACGATCATTTGGAAAAGAAAGTAGCAAGTCTATTCCCAAAATATAAGTATTAGACAACAGAGATCAATATTCACTTAGCCTTTTGATAGTTATATTGAGAGATGAGTAGCAACCACATAGTTTAATGAGTATAACATTGAGAGATGAGTAGCAACCATATAGTTTAATGAGTATAACATTGAGAGATGAGTAGCAACCACATAGTTTAATGAGTATAACATTGAGAGATCAGTAGCAACCATATAGTTTAATGAGTATAACATTGAGAGATCAGTAGCAACCATATAGTTTAATGAGTATAACATTGAGAGATCAGTAGCAACCATATAGTTTAATGAGTATAACATTGAGAGATGAGTAGCAACCATATAGTTTAATGAGTATAACATTGAGAGATGAGTAGCAACCATATAGTTTAATGAGTATAACATTGAGAGATGAGTAGCAACCATATAGTTTAATGAGTATAACATTGAGAGATCAGTACCAACCACATAGTTTAATGAGTATAACATTCAGAGATCAGTGGCAACAGTTTCTATCAAAGGCCAGCAAATGGTGTTTGACAGCATCAATTTATTATTCAAAGGCTACAACATGTTAGAAAAAGTAGAAAAGATTCCCGGATAGAATTGAAAAGAAGAGGTAAAGTAAAAATGTCATAACAGGAAGTTTAAAATCATACATGTAAATGAAACAAAAGGTAAGCTAACCAGACAGAATGAGTTTTTTCCTCTGTAAATTCATGTCAGTTTCTATGTTACTGCCAACTGAGAAAATATCTTATGAGAAATTGCTTTCACCTTGAACAGCTGATGACATGCTTCACCCATAGGAAAGCAGCATGACATTTTTTATAAGAAAAAATGCCTGAAGACAATTATAATAATAATATTGAGTGTGTGTGCGTGTGTGTATATAGATATATATATATACAGAATATTATTATTATAATTATCTTATAATGTATATACAGTGTAACCCGGATATAAGAGAGTTGTCGGGACCGGAGAAGAAGTCTCTGATATCCGGGTCTCTCTTATATCCAGGTTTGGTCTAATTTATATACATTAACACAGGCTCTAATTTGGGACCAGAAAAAATCTATCTTATATCCGTGTCTCTTATATCCGGGTTACACTATATATATATATATATATATATATATATATAGAATATTATTATTATAATTGTCTTATAATGTGTCTATATATATATATATATATAGAATATT
>OZ038489.1:15002848-15111391 GCA_964036315.1 Acanthosepion esculentum | reverse complement strand
GGATTTAATTCTATTAAATCAAATTTCTTTGTTTTCTATGCATATTTAGTTATTCATCTGTTTACAGTTAATTATATGAAAAGTATGTTTATTCATTAGTTGGAAACAATAAATTAAAAATTTGTATGTCTTGCAAAAGTTTTGAAAACCCACTCCAAAAATCATGAAAATGAGATCTTATGAACGTAAAATCTTGCCTTCTTTTGTTGCTTGCAATAACTTACTAGGCAAGAAATATATGTAAGTTGAAAAGTTTGGATTTACAAGAAAAGTATTTTTGCTTTGGATGACTGCCTTTGCTCTGGAAGTCATTGATAGTGCAAGTCTTATAGCAGATCCTTGTTGACTTCTGGTGTTCATATTATCTTTATTATTTCTTTCAGATCAACCATCATGTGGTGATAATTTTCATTGGTGCAATCTTTCTTTTCATAATATTCCATAGATTCACAATCAGACTGAAGTTTGAGGAATTGGGTTGACATTCCAAGAAGTCAATATGATATTGAAACCAATTCTTTATCCACAGAAATGGTAAGACTAATAATATTCAAGAAAATAAAAACAGCCCATTTTTTTAAATTCAAACTAGTGATCCATAGCATACACTTACATATTAAAATGGCCAGATTTTCGAATGGGGTATATTTTTATCTAGTATGTTTTTGCATACAATAAAAAATGCAATATTTTTAAATTAAAATAAAATTTTCTCTATGATTTGGGTTCTTCAAAGGTTTGCAAGACACTGTGTGTGTGTGTGTGTGTGTGTGTGTGTGTGTTTGAGGAGGTATTAAATGGACACCTGATGATGATCAGAGGGTACTTAGTTGAAATGTTGTTTATAATACTATCCATATCAACCAAAAGTTCGAAATAATACAATAATATTGACAATGACTCATCTCAGAAATGAAATACTACATTAAGAGACTCTGACAAATCAGTCTTTAATCAAAAGTTCCGTCAATAAAAGTATGACGCCATCTGTAAAATAATGTTTTTGTTTATTGCCATTTGTTTCAGGATGATACCAGTTTTGATTCCATTTAGTTAAAGCGGACATTTTAAAAACAAGGGTCTAACCAATAATGCTCAAACCCAAGAAAGATGGTCAAAAATAAATACTTTATCTGTAAATACGTTCAACTTTTTTCTTATAAAATTTATTTAACATTTTCTAAATTAAATACTAAAATCCCATCAAATTTCTATTTAAAAACAAATCAACATTCCTTCTGACTTTTTGCAAAGAGGAGAATTATTGCAACAAGATACAAGAATGAAATCTCTGAAAACAGTGCTACCAACACATGGATGTGGTTCATTTTCACATCACTAATGAGATTTAATGTATTACAGAATGATGTCCTTGGTCATATAAGGTTCTCATATTGAATACTACTGCCACATCAGGTGCTTCTGCTATGTATTCAGAGATTCTTGACAAAATACAGAGAACAATCTGCAATGTTATCAGTCCTGACTTGGCATCTCAGCTTCAGTCACTTTCCCACTGCCATAATTTAGATTCCCCATGCCTTTTCGATAAATATTTTCATGGTAATTGTTTTTATAAGCTTTTTCACTTTGGTACCACAACTTTACAAATTTAAGTGCATTACTAGATTGGCAGTTAGGTCTCATCATTTTACAGTTGAAATGGCTAGATGTAACTGTAAGTTCTATGCTAACAGTTTCTTCTCTCACACTTTTTGCTTGTGTAACTCTTCTGACCTCTTGCTTTCCAGCCAACTTTGAGCTTCAAAAATTTAAATGTAACGTCAAATGTTATCTTCTGTCTTAATTCTTCTCGTTCTTTTATTATCCTCTCTCCTTAATAGTAGTTTTTATCTTATTCTCTAACACTCAGTAAACCCTTGCATCCTAGTGGTTTTATTGCCTTGTTTGGGGTGAAATGATTAAATTTTTTTTAAAAATTCATTTCACCCCATGCAAGGCAGTAGAGTTACTAGGACACAAGGGGTTACTGGGTTTGGGAAAATTAGGAACAAAAACATTAATAATGAGTGGGAAGAGAAAAGAATAATCAGGAAGGCAGTGGATAGTGATTGACATTGCATTTAAATTTTTTAAAACTAAAGTTGGTTGGAAAGCATGGAGTCAGACAAGAGTTCCACAAGCGAGAAGTGTAAGAAAAGAAACTTAGCATAGAATTTACAGCTACATCTAGCCAGCTCAAATGTAAATTGATGCCAGTCAAGTACTGCACTTAAATTCAAAAAGTCTAGGTAGCATAACGATGAGCTCATCGGAACATTACCATGAAAGTATTTATAGAAAAGACACAGAGAGGCAACTTTACAGCGGTGGGAAAGTGACTGAAGCCGAGCCACCAGATCAGGACCGATAATATTGCAGATTCTTCTTTGGATTTTATCAAGGAGCCCAAGGTAAATAGCAGGGGCACTGGACCATATGTGGCAGCAATATTTTGACCTTGTCAGATTGATCTGCCTTATTATCAAGAAAGGGTAAATGGTTGTGTCATCAGTGTAGCTACCAAGTTGGCAGCTGATGTCACCAGGAAGGTGATTAATGAAGATTAAAAACAAAGTAGGATGAAGGATGAAACCTTGGAGGACATCCACATTAGTATGAAAGGATCTAGATGGAGTGGCTGTTCAGGATAACTTTCATATATATATATATATATATATATATATGAAGAAATATAGTTTAAGATGTGCTATATTTATGGGATAAAGTGGTCAATATCAGAGATAGAGCATGTGTAAATATAATAGTGAACATAGAAATCTGTTTCATGCTAGATGCAATCATCGGGCCATATATATATATATATATATATATATAAAAGTGAACACAGTCTGTTTCATGCTAGACGCAATCGTCAGGCCTGACGATTGCATCTAGCATGAAAAAGACTGTCGCCTCTAAGTGTTGACTTCTATGTTCACTTTTATATATATATATATATATATATATATATATATATATAACCTAAATGGTGTGACTTATGTTTGTCCTTGATAAAACTGAAAGAACATGTAGAGTTTATTGAAATTGTTCTGAAAGCCCATTTACCATTCTCTTCAATATGCCTCTGTGATATTCTCAGCCAAGAGGATCAAATTAGAAAAAATACAGAATTACAATGGACATACATTCTCAATTACATGTTTCATTGTCTTCAGTTAAAACAAGATTGGATGACAAAGAAGTAGCATTCTCATTGATCATATTAGAAACATATTTTGATATTATTGTTGTTTTTAATCCATTTTAAATGTCATTTTATTGCTTATTAACTAGTTTTTAATATTTTACCAAAAGATATAATTTGTATTTGTTTTGTAATATTGTATTTGTAAATAAATATAAAAAAAATTGTTAGTTTTTAATATATTTTTTCTGATAAAATAAACATTGCTACAAATTTTTGGTTAATATTTTACTGATTAAGTTTGAATTTTACACACATATGTTCTTGGTGCCGGACACGGAGTGGAAAAGCAAGGCCTCTGATCAGGAGGTTTTGAGGAAGTGTGGAACCACCTCTTAATTGCTGGTGTTCCCAGGTCCACCCTGACCTGGGGTGGTAGCACCTGTTGGGGTCCCAGCTATGGGAAAATAGTGAACTTCCAGGTCTTTTCCAGCACATTGAAACAATGATGTTGCCAACTACACTTTTTTGAAACAATGATGTTGCCAGCTATATGTTTTTGAAACAATGATGTTGCCAGCTATACGTTTTTGAAACAGTGATGTTGCCAGCTATAAGTTTTTGAAACAATAATGTTGCCAGCTATACGTTTTTGAAACAGTGATGTTGCCAGCTATACATTTTTGAAACAATGATGTTGCCAGCTATACGTTTTCGAAACAATGATGTTGCCAGCTATACGTTTTTTGAAACAATGATGTTGCCAGCTATACGTTTTTGAAACAGTGATGTTGCCAGCTATATGTTTTTGAAACAATGATGTTGCCAGCTATATGTTTTTGAAACAATGATGTTGCCAGCTATATGTTTTTGAAACAATGATGTTGCCAGCTATACGTTTTTGAAACAATGATGTTGCCAGCTATATGTTTTTGAAACAATGATGTTGCCAGCTATATGTTTTTGAAACAATGATGTTACCAGCTATATGTTTTTGAAACAATGATGTTGCCAGCTATATGTTTTTGAAACAATGATGTTGCCAGCTTTTGAAACAATGATGTTGCCAACTACACTTTTTTGAAACAATGATGTTGCCAGCTATACGTTTTCGAAACAATGATGTTGCCAGCTATACGTTTTTGAAACAGTGATGTTGCCAGCTATACGTTTTTGAAACAGTGATGTTGCCAGCTATACGTTTTTGAAACAGTGATGTTGCCAGCTATATGTTTTTGAAACAGTGATGTTGCCAGCTATATGTTTTTTGAAACAATGATGTTGCCAGCTTTTGAAACAATGATGTTGCCAGCTATACGTTTTTGAAACAATGATGTTGCCAACTACACTTTTTTGAAACAATGATGTTGCCAGCTATACGTTTTCGAAACAATGATGTTGCCAGCTATACGTTTTTGAAACAGTGATGTTGCCAGCTATACATTTTTGAAACAATGATGTTGCCAGCTATACGTTTTCGAAACAATGATGTTGCCAGCTATACGTTTTTTGAAACAATGATGTTGCCAGCTATACGTTTTTGAAACAGTGATGTTGCCAGCTATATGTTTTTGAAACAATGATGTTGCCAGCTATATGTTTTTGAAACAATGATGTTGCCAGCTATATGTTTTTGAAACAATGATGTTGCCAGCTATACGTTTTTGAAACAATGATGTTGCCAGCTATATGTTTTTGAAACAATGATGTTGCCAGCTATATGTTTTTGAAACAATGATGTTACCAGCTATATGTTTTTGAAACAATGATGTTGCCAGCTATATGTTTTTGAAACAATGATGTTGCCAGCTTTTGAAACAATGATGTTGCCAACTACACTTTTTTGAAACAATGATGTTGCCAGCTATACGTTTTCGAAACAATGATGTTGCCAGCTATACGTTTTTGAAACAGTGATGTTGCCAGCTATACGTTTTTGAAACAGTGATGTTGCCAGCTATACGTTTTTGAAACAGTGATGTTGCCAGCTATATGTTTTTGAAACAGTGATGTTGCCAGCTATATGTTTTTTGAAACAATGATGTTGCCAGCTTTTGAAACAATGATGTTGCCAGCTATACGTTTTTGAAACAATGATGTTGCCAACTACACTTTTTTGAAACAATGATGTTGCCAGCTATACGTTTTCGAAACAATGATGTTGCCAGCTATACGTTTTTGAAACAGTGATGTTGCCAGCTATACGTTTTTGAAACAGTGATGTTGCCAGCTATATGTTTTTGAAACAATGATGTTGCCAGCTATATGTTTTTTGAAACAATGATGTTGCCAGCTTTTGAAACAATGATGTTGCCAGCTATACGTTTTTGAAACAGTGATGTTGCCAGCTATATGTTTTTTGAAACAATGATGTTGCCAGCTATACGTTTTCGAAACAATGATGTTGCCAGCTATACGTTTTTGAAACAGTGATGTTGCCAGCTATACGTTTTTGAAACAGTGATGTTGCCAGCTATATGTTTTTTGAAACAATGATGTTGCCAGCTTTTGAAACAATGATGTTGCCAGCTATACGTTTTTGAAACAATGATGTTGCCAGCTATACGTTTTTAAAACAATGATGTTGCCAGCTATACATTTTTGAAACAATGATGTTGCCAGCTATACATTTTTGAAACAATGATGTTGCCAGCTATACGTTTTTAAAACAATGATGTTGCCAGCTATACATTTTTGAAACAATGATGTTGCCAGCTATACATTTTTGAAACAATGATGTTGCCAACTATACGTTTTTGATATATTTAGTAAATACTGGATCTGGCATTAAATAACCAATAGTGGTTGATATGCCATAAAACCCCAAACAACCAACCAACAACAGAGTGGAAAAAGACTTTGCTAGTCTGCCAGATTGGCTAGTTTGAATATCATTGCTTTCGACTGAAATTGACCCAATCAGGGACATTTTCTTTATAAAACAAAAATAAACTGAAACCAACCTAAACAATGAAAGTTGTTTTATGTTGGTTAGCATTTCAGGTTTTATTTGAACCAGAATAACACTTGCAGAAAGATTGGCAAGTCTTCAATATCTGGGTCAAGTTTATTAGGAAGTTGAATAAGATTGGAATGATTATTTCAAGTGATGCCATATTTAAAGTGTATATTGTAAAAAGATTAAAACGCACACAATGATTGTTGTCCAGTGACATTTGCCAGAACTCAAAATCCAAGTTGCGTGGTCAGCGTTGAAGGACATCAGCGCAAAATGTCACAAGAGAAATTCTGGCAGATTTCATGAAATTAATCAGTGAGACGTGAAAAGGTCAAAACATTACAATCTTTGCTGCAGGGCCAATGAATACAGCACCAATGCTTATGGATTCTGTTCATCACAAACATGCAGACATCACTATAATGAGCTGATTTTAGTTTGTGGGCGTGTTTCTTATCACAACTCAGCAAAAGTGGCACATTGTAGCATGATTTTTATTAGGGCAATATTGTTAAAATTCTCTAAGTTGAAGAATAAAACAATCACTCATCCAATTTGTAACATAATATTAATAGTGTGATATCTGTATTTGCACTCACTCCAATAATAATGATCCAATTTTTGCACATTTGTGTGTTTGCCTATAAAAGGTGAAAAAATCAGATCAACACTGGAAAAGGAAAATAAATGAGAAGATTAACTGTTGCATAAAATAATAATATTCAGTAATTTATATGGAAATGTTTATTTTTACAATACATAATTTCACAAATACCTTTATTTCATGCAAAAATTATTAATCTTATTACTTTTACTTTTCCCCTTCCATCATGAACATTTCTACACTTCCTTACAAAAAGGAAGACTTCCAAATTTTAAGCATGTATGTTTAAGAAAACATTTAACTAGAGATTCCTACTGATTAGAGAAGGTTTTTTTTAACCTTTTGATGATTCCAGACCTCCAATGGATTGTCCAATATGGTCCCATAATCCCTTCACTTGACTGTCGAAATAATTATCACCAATCCTATTATTTGCCAGTATGTTTTTCCAAATATTTCAATCACTTGAATTTACTGTACTTTAGATATGGATTGATGGGAATAGAACATGAAAAAAAACGATAAGTAATTATAACTTTATATATTTTTTTACTGAAAGCAAAATAAAGTTATAATTCAGTTTTATTTCACAAGAAAAAGGAAGAGAGCATAAATGTGCAAGTTTTTTTAGTATCTCGACTGCATAAAACGGACTTTTACTAATCTAGTGAGATATTTGCCGTTGTTTTTGTGCAATCAAAACATGGAATCATGGTACAGTTACTGACAAAGCTACTTGCATATCATCTGACACACAAAGTCGATTTCTCCACTTTGATTTCAGATTTAATAATGCAGAGAATCCTGTTTCACAGAGATAAATAATTGTGAACCAAAACATGCATTGCCCTAATTGCCAAACTTGGGTAAGCAGAGATTTGTTCACAACAAAACTGCTTGACATCTATCCCAGCCCTTTCAAAATCAGCTTTCTTTCTTGGGTCCTCTTGGAATTCAATGAAATCATCCCATACCCCCAGCATTTGGTTCCCATATCCCCCAGGGGTTATGGCTATCTCCGGTTAAGAACCCCTGGATTAGAGACTAGTAGAAATGCAAGCAAAGTTAACATTAATTAGTTTGTTTAATTACATAGTAGTCTCCCCTTATTTGTTTAATTGGAAATAATTGCAATATAAATTCTATTAACAGAAAGTGAGTTAACGTCAAGCTGAATGGCAGTCTTTGGCGGTCTTCAAAAAGAAGTGAACAAATAAAAATATATTTGCTTATTAATCCTTACAGAAATATGTTTTTTTTGCTGTCTTTTTTTTATAAAGAGTCTCAATTTATGATTCTTTTCAGGAGAACCATTTTAAAAAAACTTTTCCATTCCACTCACAACATACAGAAAATAAGCAAGAGATACAATTTACAAAATGGCCGTGTTTTTTGTTACATTCAGCAAATGCTATGTTTCAGGTGATACTTGTACCAATCTCTTGTTATCTACTGATCAGCCGAACATGAAGACAGAGCCTAATAAAGTGTTAGTTTCCTATGTGCTTGCAAAACAGCTCTTACCAATCAACCATGGACTGTAAAAAACCTTTAAAAGTTTCACCTAGGATCTGATGCTAGGATATTAACAGCAGGTTCTTTAAGTTCGGCAAATGATATTGTGGAGGTTCTGTAGGACATACTTGATGGTCCAATAACTGCTCAATAGGATTGAGATCTGGGGAGTTTGATGGTAAGGTAAACACATTGAAAACTTTATATTCCTGAAACTATTTCCAGACAACTAATACAGTGTGGCAGTGTTCCGGGAGAAAATGCCACTTCTCTCTTCAAAGGCTGTTGCCATCAAGAGGGTACCTTGTTTTCAGTGATGTTGAGGTACACAAAGTATTGTCCACATGAATGATAGGATCTAGTGTTTTCTAGCAGAATATTACCCAAATCAGTACATTGTCTCCACTGAATTGTTGCTTCTCCACAGTGCCTCCTGATAACATTGCTTCTTCAGAATAAATAATGTGCAAACAGTGCTGTTCAATAAAAGTAACTCACCTCATTATTTTTACTTAAAAATTTTTTCGCCTATTGTTTTTGGGGTCAAACTAATTTTTAATCTTACTAATATAAAGACCCCTTCCCGACCACCTAGTAAAAAAAGTTTACTCACCCTAAGGTATTCCATTGATAATTATAATTTTGGATATAAATGAGATTTAGGGAAAAACACTGTGCAAAAAACGTGACTCACTTATTTCCTGCAACTAGTAATCAATAGAAACATAACCGAACAGCTTCAAATAAAGAATAATAGAGGTATAATTTATTTATAATAGGTAATATAGTTCGGAATATTTAATAATCTATGGGTCCTCCTTTATTTTGAATAACCTTTTCAACCCTTTTTGGCATTGACTTGATTAGGTTCTGGCAAATCTCATCTCCAAGCATTGAATTCCTTTCGGATATGAAATTCACAATCAAATCCTCTTTGTTGCTCAACTGCTTTCTCGAGAGCCTGTACTTTATAATGCTCCATAAGTTTTCTATGGGGTTGAGGTCAGGAGATTGGGGCGGCCATGTCATAACACACATCTTCTCATCAAAGTATTCCTTCATCAATTTTGATTTGTGACAAGGAGCATTATTCTGCATAAAAAATGAGCTTGGTGGGGTTGATTTGCACCCTTTCAGCAGAAGGGAGCAGACAAGACTCTAAAATTCTCTTGTACTGCTCGCTCCTGAGGGTCTTTTCAATAGGTTTTAAGAAACCATTTCCATGAAAAGAAAAGCATCCCCAGAACATTATACTGAACGGATGCTTGACAGTACTTACTGCTAAATTCAAAGAGCTTTCAAAGCTTCTTCTTCGGATTTTAGATCACTTATCCTTTGAATTTAGCTCAACTTTCGTTTCATCGGAGAAGAGAACATTTGGTAAAAAAAATCAGGTGAGTCACTTTTATCGAACAGCACTGTATGTCCTGGCATCCATGTTATTCAGGAGAATGTAAGACTTATCAGACCAGGCTACTTTCTTCTGCTGATACAAGGTTCAGTTCAAAATGTTCATTGAAGATGCATTTAGTATGAATATTCTGACTGGTCTGTAGTTCCATAAACAACAAGAATATACTATGTTATGATACATTCCTTCCTTCACCTTGATTAAAGTAATCCGTGCCATAGTAGCCCTTCTATTGGTTTATATTTGTTGAAAAATCCTTTGTTCACTTCTTGCATCATTAAGTCTTGACTGTTGAATGTCTTGTTGGTAGTCGGTGATTTTTCCCCTTTTCAGACCACTGACAATAGTTGTTCACCACAACTGAATACAAACACACCACGAACTGTACCATTGCAGAAATGTCCTGACAGTCTTTCAGCCATAAATAATTTGGCCTTTATCAGAATTACTCAAGTCTTTCTTCTTAAGTGCAGTATTCAACCAATTAAAATGAAGCACTGAAGAACAGTTTGTCTGTTTATATACTTATGATCCTGACATGTGCAGTTATGAGGCAGTAGCTGTCATTCTTTCCACATGTTGATGGTCATAATATTTTGGCTCAGAGTGTGTGTGGGTGCGTGTGTATAAATTCCATACCACCTCAAACAACTTGTACAACAGAAACTGAGAGCTTTTTTTAAAAAAAAGGGGGGACAGTTATATTATTGCAAATGGAATGGAACTCTTGTGTATGAAGCAACAATATCAAAAATTAAAATATCAAAAATATTTATTATAATTTATTTTATTATTACCTAAAAGATAAAAATGTAAATTTTTACAACACTTAAAAATTTCATAGCTTGATAAAAATAGATTTAAAAAAAATTGTTCTTTATTGATGTAAGATACAAATAAAAAACATCCCTTAGCTTATTCTTATCAAAACTGCATCGGAATTGTCGAGAATCTTCAGTGAACATCGTCACAGTTTGATGGTACCTACAAATCATTTTTGTAATTTCCAACATAATTTTACTTTTTAAAAAATCTGAAGTTATTAAATATTTCTTTTTTACCTTACACTATCCTATTATAGTTGTTATCGCAGTAGTTAAGCTCAAATAATTAAAAATGTGATTGGGGAATTTCTATGGATATTTTATTGTCTTAGAACTTTCCATGTGCTTATTCAATCATTAACCGAAGAATTAAATAAGATTCATCAGAAAATTCAAATTGCAAAATTGTGAAATTTTCAAGGGTCTTTCTTGTTCTTGTTAATGCTTCTTGCACACATAATATTTTTTTTTTAGTTATCATTTTCAATGCCAAGTCCCTTCAGGACGTAGGCGATCATGGCTCTCCACAGATTCATTTTCTTTTTATCTATTAATTACCTAGGAAAGATATAGAAGAGATTTCCAGTAGCTATCTTCGCGGTTTGGAATTCAAACTTTTCCTTCTCTTAGACTGGCTGTCACCCAAGGCTAAAAATCCTCGTCTACTCTACTATCTACTCCATTACTGGGGTGGGGGAGATAAGGAAGGAAGGAAGGAAGGAAAATAGAAGCGTTTAATGTCTTCTGCCATTAGCTTATAAATAATGGACTATTCCATCTTACTGCACGGAAAGGTTGGAAAAGATACTACTTGGTTTCAGTGAGAAAATTAATGAAATAAAGATGGAAAGATACAAGTATTTAACGGTTCCTTCCAATACTTCATATATAATGGACTATTCCTTTTTGATTACGGGAAGAGGGTGGAAAAGATTCTTCTTGGTTTCAGTGAGAAAATTAATGAAATAAAGAAGGAAAGATACAAGTGTTTAACGGTTCCTTCCAATATCTCATATATAATGGACTATTCCTATTTGATTGCGGTTAGAGAGTGGAAAAAATACTTGGTTTCAGTGAGAAAATTAATGAAATAAAGAAGGAAAGATACAAGTGTTTAACGGTTCCTTCTAATACCTCATATATAATGGACGATTCCTTTTTGATTGCTAGGAAAGGGTGGAAAAGATACTTCTTGGTTTCAGTGAGAAAATTAATGAAATAAAAAAGGGAAAAAATGGAAGAGTTTAAAAGTTGTTTCAGTCAAAATGGAAAAAAGTTATCAATTTTTCTAATCTTTTCATTTGTACCCCCTTACTTCTTAAAATAATACCCAACACTCATTTATGATCGCAATCTTTTGTTAAAATTGTTAATGTCAAATATTCAATGATGTGATAGGGGAATTTCTATGGATATTTTATTGTCATAGAACTTGGTATGTGCTCATTCTATCATTAATTTGAGATTTTAAAATTCAGGATATTTTATACAAATGGCTTCAATTTCATATCTGTACAGAACAAACCAGTTTTCATTCCAACTGAACAGATAGATGTTGCCATCATTAAGCAAATGAACTTTTCAATTCTAATTCGCATTTATTTTATATATCAATAACATAAGTAACTAATAACATGAGATGCAGTGTGCATGTGTGTATGCGAGAGAGAGAGAGGAGGAATTTGCATCTTCATCTTTTGTGATTTTATCCTGTTTCAGACATTGTATCTTCACATCACCCCCAAAGGTATTTGTTGGATCTAGTAACCCTAGAAGACATGGCCTTGTTGATAAAAATATCTGTCTTGACATCCTGAAAGCTGAGAATCCATGAATCAAGTAGGGATATCAATATCATATCAATTCAGTAGAAAAAATGTGATAATTAAAATCCTTCAGAAAGAATTTGGATGTGATGAAAAGCAAAAGAGATGACAATACATTCTCCTCCCAGCCACAATGAAAAATAATTCCATTCAAAATTCTCCAACAGTTACAGACATTTAAGAACAAAGAATGCAGTGAACAACATTCTGATAAAAAAACAACAAAGAAAAAAATCATGTGCATAAGAATCATTAACACAACACCTTAAAACAGGAATTAAGTAAACATACACATATTTTATTTAAGAAAGTGTTTTCCCAACCAATGTTAACAAAAACTCTTTGGTCAGCAAGTCTTTCATTAAATCAATTACTCTTTGTAGAGGGTTCAGTTTCAAATGTCAAAACTAAACAGATGGGGACTACAAGCAGTTAATAGTGTTTTCTAGGTGTCATGTAAGCATTTTTGTATTTAATTTATGAAAACACCTGCTTCACAAAGGAAAAAGATTTATCACCTCTTAAGCTATAAACAAAATCTTATCTGAAAAGACCAATCAAGAAATTCTATGAAAATTACTTCATAGGGTAATTGTCATTTATTCACCAGGAAAGATTCTGTCATAAAATTCTTTATGAGAAAAGATTATTTTCAGTCGAAGAAAAAGTGTGATAAAATACAGCAACAATTTTTCCATAATTGTTAGCCATGAGAAATACCAAATAAAGAGTGTATGTTTTTATTGCCAAATATAAAATATTCGGCAGTCTTGGACCTTTGTACTCACAAAAAACAAAGTGTCAAAAGGACAAATTTTCCCTTGACCCCACTATTATTTTAACTATTTTCACCCCTAATTTACAATGTTTATTTCTTTCAAAAAGCATTGATTATAACTCTAATAAAACTTAAACATATGATGAAATTGAATTTTATATATTTTTTCGTTCTTAAAAATTTACAACAAAAATATTAAACACAATTTATTTATTAGATTGTTTATTTACAAGAATAATTTTATATTTACAACATTTTAAAAACTAATACAATTAAAACTAATTCAATGCAATATTTATCATTTACAAATTTATAAAGAAATAAATATGAAAACAATTTTTTATTTATAAATTTATAAACATTTACTAAATTATTAAAATGTGTGAACCAATTATAAGGAGATCCTTATTTACCATTTTATAGAGTTTGAATGAACTGGCAATTAGCCGATGTTTTGTTAACCATTCCAATAAACAATATAATAAGTAGTGTAAATAAACAATCTAATAGTGTTTATTATTTTTGTTGTAAATTCTGAAGAACAAAGAAAATATATAAATTCACTTTCATATGCTTAGGTTTCATTACAATTCTAATCATCGCTTTTTAAAACAAACATTACAGAAGCCACAAAAAATGGTATGTCAAAAGAATGGTTTTCCCTTGATACCACTATTATTTTAAGTACCTTCCTTCCTCTACAATGTTTATTGTTTTAAAAAGCAATAATTAGAATTGTAATAAAACCTAAACATGAAAGTGAATTTATATATTTTCTTTGTTCTTCAGAATTAAAATGAGAAGCCTACAATATAAATCTTTAGTGATGTTTATAATTTTATATTTATTTTTTAGGCTTACATTGACACGAATAACATCAAAATATTTGTCAATAATGATTTTGCTGTTTTTTAAATAGATTATATTGATTCATATTCACAAGATTCTAATTTATATTCTATTTGTTATAGTTACTTATATATAGTCATTTGATCTACAATTTAAACAAAACATAAAAAAACTATAATTGATGAAATGCTAAAAAATATGTGTAAAAAAAAAATTTTTTCTTGTCTCATTATTTTCTTAAAAATTTCAAAATCAGAAAGCGATTTTTGCAGAAGCCATTAATAAATGGATTGAATCGTTTGGAGAACAATTAATTTTACAAGTAAGTTGCCATGGACATGGATTTTTAATGAGTTGCTTGTTTGTAGATTTGAATTTAATTGAATACTGAATAATTTAATTAGGAGAGTCATCAACCCACTTCAGAGAGAAGAGTTCCCAAATTAAAGGAATAATAAATAGTAGAGAAAGAAATCCTGGAATATTGAAAGGTTCATGACCTCAATAACAGCTGAGAATTGTTTGTATAAACATTATAAAAATTTATTTGAAGAATATTTATAAAGTACCTTAAATAATTTGATAAGATTACAAATTTTCATATAGATTTTATAAATATCTTTTATATTTGAAAATTTTAAAAGGATCAAAATATATTTGCATTTGGAATGAATGGAGAAAGTAACGGAAAACCACTCCCCGATAGCTTTCTCAAGAATACATAGCAGTTCACAAATAAATAAAAGGGCTATATAGTGACCTTTGACCCCCTACATTCTGAAGAAACATGGTATTAAAAATGTTTATATGCTAGACAAGTTACACATTGTGTATTGCTGCCATGACAGTTGTATTCTTCAACTGTTAAACACCTCACTCTTCATAATAGATTCTAAACAGTGGATATGACAACATGAAACTACTGTTTCATAAGAAGTCATGGCAATACACAAATAATAAGAAAAGGAATATGTGGTGAACTATGACAGCCTATTCTTGAAAGGACATGGCATTTAAAAATTAGGATTCAAATTTAAAAAGAAAAATTATTTTATCTATTTAGTATTTTTTATCAAATCATTTAAGGTAATTTACAAATATTCTTCAAATAAATTTTTATAATGTTTATACAAACAATTCTCAGCTGTTATGGAGGTCATGAACCTTTCAATATTCCAGGATTTCTTTCTCTACTATTATTCCTTTAATTTGGGAACTCTTCTAATTAAATTATTCAGTATTCAATTAAATTCAAATCTACAAACAAGCAACTCATTAAAAATCAATGTCCATGGCAACTTACTTGTAAAATTAATTGTTCTCCAAACGATTCAATCCATTTATTAATGGCTTCTGCAAAAATTGCTTTCTGATTTTGAAATTTTTAAGAAAATAATGAGAAAAGAAAATTTTTTTTACACATATTTTTTAGCATTTCATCAATTATAGTTTTTTTATGTTTTGTTTAAATTGTAGATCAAATGACTATATATAAGGAACCATAACAAATAGAATATAAATTAGAATCTTGTGAATATGAATCAATATAATCTATTTAAAAAACAGCAAAATCAGTATTGACAAATATTTTGATGTTATTCATGTCAATGTAAGCCTAAAAAATAAATATATAAATAAAAAATATAAAAAGCACTAAAGATTTATAGTGTAGACTTTTCATTTTATTCCACAAATCAGAAAGTGCAAACACAAATATTTCGAATAAATTATTTAGATCCCTTATATTTGTGTTTAACAATGTGCTTTGAAAATATCTACATGCCTCTTAAGGCTGGTTACCTCTGCTCTAAAAAGATGGAAAATCTATTTTAGGTCATCTTTACAAATTTTGTGAAGACTGGCCTGAAAAAGATTTCACAAACAAAATGTTTGTCATGCACATTTAAAATCAATTAGATAGAGAGAATGATAGAAGCAGTCACGAATAAAAAGAAAAAAAAAGACAGAGTTATCTCCCTTCTTTTAAACACTTATATCAGCTGCTGCTGCTATTCCTATAAAGTAGCAAGGACAGGCATAAGGTCACATGGTCGATCATATAAGATGATGATAGAAATATAACTTCCATGCAGAAACGCCTAACCAAAAAAGAAAAACAAAAAAATTTATGACCAATTGAGTAATAAAGTCCTAAGTAACAATAAAAAGAAAAATTATAAGGTTCAGAAAACCAAAATGACACTTTGATGTTTGCACAGTCGTAATTTTTATTTTTTATAATGCAATGATAATTATTACTAAGTGCACATAACACGTCTTTAGATTTTGTGTCCAGTTAAGCATAGCAAAACCTGTTTACCATTTTTCAAAATGAAACATTTCATACATATTTAATGCCAGGTGAACATAACATTAATTTAAATTTAAATGCTGCTTATATAGTAATGAACATTGATGATTTAATTAAAAAATTTTAAATTAGTAGTCAATAATAAAATTTAAGTAAAATCAATTTCCCTATACAAGACTAATGTTGTTTACAAATTCACTTAACAAGCTGGAAATCTTAAAATAATTAAAAAAAATCTTATATAGGATATACAACCACAACCTTGCTACATAAACTCACTTGCATTCATGTCTGAACAAAACAATACCACAACACATGATATAGAAACAAAAAAATACAGCATAAGACAGCTTCTATTTAGTAAAAAAATGCATAAAAGATTACAAATTTTAGAAGCTATGCATATTAAGTTTAAGCAACTAATAATTAACAAAATCAACTATAATTTAAAACATGAAATTTGAAATGCATATAAATTCTCAGAACTAATATATTACATTCATGTGACATCGAATACATTCATAAATTAAAAATAACTAATGCATCATATACATATATATATATATATATATATATATATAATTGATGTGTATTTAGGCAGTAACTTTTCTTTCATGCATCTTTCATTGAAAATGGTGATAAAGAAGATTTAATTAATCTTTTATTGAGTTTTCCCAGCAATCTAACATTTTTCTATTTTTCAGGGGTTAAAGAATGTAGGAATTGTCTCTAGTTATAATTGCTCTGAGTGCTTTCGGCTACTTCTCTAGCCATTATCAAGGATGTGTTTTGGATGGTAAAATTCTGTGTGCGGCTGCTACATAGTAATTTTACAGTGTGGAGTTTGAGCGGTTTGTATGCTTCTTGGTGGTCACATGCTATGTGCAGCCAGTAACAAAAATACAACATGACACCCGTAACAAAAATACAACACTGTAAAACATCAATATATTTTATTGCAACCAGATGCACAATAACTATAAGCAAGATAAATTTGTTATAAGGAAAATCATTAAACACCATGTTTCTGTGGCAAGTCCTGGAAAACATATAAAGTTCATAATATACTATAGAAAATGGAAGAACACAAACCTCATTATCACAATCTGAAATAACCACATCAAATCTAAACTAGCAGTGACCAATATAGTGTACCAATTCTATTGGCCTATACATGACAGTGTTACTTGTCAAAAACCAATGACCTATATTGGACACACCACTACCTCACTGAGTAGACATCTTACATGCCACCTGTTGCAGCAGAATGCGATTAATAATCATTTATTAACTCATAACTTCCAAGAACCTTTAAGGAAAATTCTAGTTGATAATACAAGGATACTTTTTATGTCAGAGTCATGCACAGCTCATCACTAGGGAGGTTCTGCTTATTAAACTTTATTCTCCCACTATCAATCTTACACTATTTTGCAGAGGAGACAGCATGTTAAAAGTGTTCTAAAAATAGAAGTCTTGCAATGGTCAACTGGCTGTGCATAGCACTTGCCTACCAAGAAGCACACAAACCACATCCTTGATAATGGCTAGAGAAGTATCTGAAAGCGCTTGGAACAATTATAACCATGGACAATTTCTATATTCTTCAACACCTGAAAAATGTTAGACTAATGGAAAAATTCAATAAAAGATTAATTAAGTCTTCCTTGTTGACCATTTTCAATGGAAGATGCATATATATAACTAGGTAAACATACCTAGGTTTCACCTACATGGATCGCCAGGGCAGCTTGCCCTGACGATCCGTGTAGTTGAAACCTAGGTTTATCTGGCCCTTTAGGTTCATAATTAGGTTTGCTCTACTTAGTGTATTGAGCACTTTACATAGTTACTTTTG
This sequence comes from Acanthosepion esculentum, assembly GCA_964036315.1. Taxonomy (NCBI): domain Eukaryota; kingdom Metazoa; phylum Mollusca; class Cephalopoda; order Sepiida; family Sepiidae; genus Acanthosepion; species Acanthosepion esculentum. Next base: position 15,093,308 of record OZ038489.1, on the reverse strand, counting down.
CTTTACTCGTTTTGGAGGTTTTTTCTTTGGACTCTGAGCTGTGATTCTGGAGGATTGTTTTTACCTCAATTACATGTTCTTAGTTCTTTCTTTTTTATTCCTCATTTTTCCTTGGGCATTGGTTTGTTCATTTACAAGCCAAAACACCTAAGGTTTTTCCAAACGAGTATAACTATTTATATTAATATTATTATAATATATCATTATTATTATTTTTTTAAAAATATGATTTTATCGCGACACAGAAATTACTATGTTTCGAAACTGGTCAGCAGTATTTATGTTTAATTCCAATATTAAACCTTAACTACTGGGTGGCAGTTTCATCCTCAAGTGTTTTTTTTTTTTAATAACTATGGTATGGAATGTTTTACTCATTTATAATTTAGGCTCTACTTATGTATCGAGCACTGTTTTTTAAAAATAAAAACAAAAATACTAAAGAACTTTGGATTATCAATCTAACAGTTTTTTCCTATTATATCAGTATATACACACACACACACACATATATATATATATATAGGCATTTGTTTATCTTGTGAGATAAAGGTAGTGCGCTGTTTGGTCAAAATTCAGTCTTTGGTGGTGAGATTGGAGTGGACTCTCCAGGATGCAGGCCTGGCTGATGGTATACAAAGGCAGTGTGCTACCCAGACAAGATCCAAAGGAATACAGGGGCATTATATTTGGGGATGGCTTGGATACAGGAATTGCTGGAAAGTTGTCAGTGGTGATAGACAACCGCCTTCACGGCTCCACTCCTAGTTTTCTGTCTGAATTTACTTCCATAGCCTTTTCTGTGTTTGGTTGGATATGACTGCAAGGCAGCAGAGGTTTAAAACCAGTTTTCCTTACCCCTTAGATGAACTGAATTCCTGCACTGTTCAACTCAATCTACCCAAAGCAGCTAGTTATAAGGCACCAGTTGACCGCCATTGCCCATTTTCCACTTTGAAGATAGTTGTCAGGGGCTATTTGAGATGCATGCCATGAAAACATTTTATAGACAGTGGGAGCTTGTTTCCACTACCCCCCCCCAGCTGTGACAATTTTTGGAACACAGTTTGTTAATTTTGAAAATAAATAGCAGAAAGATATATATGTGTGTGTGTGTGTGTGTGTGTGTGTGTGTGTGTGTGTGTGTGTGTGTGTGTGTGTGTGTAATATCTGTCGATAATTGGTAGGGATAATTCCAAAGAGGACATGAATCCAAAGAGAGCTCAATTTAAGGAACAGGGCAATACAATAATCATAATTATAAACAATCCTTAAAAATCCATTCGGTTATAATTTATTTCATGAATCTACAAATATTGATCTTTTCAGACCAAAGTTTTTAGGAAAAAACTTCAGTCTGAAGAGATGAATATTGGTATAGATTCATGAAATAAATTATCACCAAATGGATTTTTAAGGATCGTTTGCAATTATGATTATCTCTTTCTCTCCCTCTCTCTCTCTCTCTCTCTATATATATATATATATAGAGTGCATGTAAAATATTTTATATTGCCTTAGCAACTTGAGCTTCATCCTGTAAACAGGGATCATCAGACCAAGATATACTTTTATTTTATAATTATTATAAATTATATATTATATTATTATTTAATATATAAGATTTATTATTCTGTTTTATTTTATATGTATGTATTCGGATGGAAAATTTGGTTAAGATCAACAAAACTCCTTTAATGTTTTTACAATTCCTGACTAAAATTGAACATGAATTTTCAAATATCTTCAAAATATTTTCAGCTTCTCTAAGGCATTAGCAATATCTGATAATACATTTATATATTGAAATCCAAAAGTAAAATCTAGAACTATTCTTAACAGATTCTGATATGTCTGTAATTTCTGTAAATAGTACCAGTTGCTTAGTACATAATACTTTGGAAACATTTTTGTACCACCCATAAAAAAAAACAATTTTTGTTAAAAAATAGACTGTATTTGAAGAGTAGTGCTTATCTCCTGAACTTCTTAATATAAAAACACATTGTGTCTAAAGATTTGGGCTTATTGAAGGTCTCATGATGTCATTAATATGAAGACACATTGCGTCTAAAGATTTGGGCTTATTGAAGGTCTCATGATGTCATTAATATGAAGACACATTGCGTCTAAAGATTTGGGCTTATTGAAGGTCTCGTGATGTCATTAATATGAAGACACATTGCGTCTAATGATTTGGGCTTATTGAAGGTCTCGTGATGTCATTAATATGAAGACACATTGCGTCTAATGATTTGGGCTTATTGAAGGTCTCATGATGTCATTAATATGAAGACACATTGCGTCTAATGATTTGGGCTTATTGAAGGTCTCATGATGTCATTAATATGAAGACACATTGCGTCTAATGATTTGGGCTTATTGAAGGTCTCATGATGTCATTAATATGAAGACACATTGCGTCTAATGATTTGGGCTTATTGAAGGTCTCATGATGTCATTAATATGAAGACACATTGCGTCTAATGATTTGGGCTTATTGAAGGTCTCATGATGTCATTAATATGAAGACACATTGCGTCTAATGATTTGGGCTTATTGAAGGTCTCATGATGTCATTAATATGAAGACACATTGCGTCTAATGATTTGGGCTTATTGAAGGTCTCATGATGTCATTAATATGAAGACACATTGCGTCTAATGATTTGGGCTTATTGAAGGTCTCATGATGTCATTAATATGAAGACACATTGCGTCTAATGATTTGGGCTTATTGAAGGTCTCATGATGTCATTAATATGAAGACACATTGCGTCTAATGATTTGGGCTTATTGAAGGTCTCATGATGTCATTAATATGAAGACACATTGCGTCTAATGATTTGGGCTTATTGAAGGTCTCATGATGTCATTAATATGAAGACACATTGCGTCTAATGATTTGGGCTTATTGAAGGTCTCATGATGTCATTAATATGAAGACACATTGCGTCTAATGATTTGGGCTTATTGAAGGTCTCATGATGTCATTAATATGAAGACACATTGCGTCTAATGATTTGGGCTTATTGAAGGTCTCATGATGTCATTAATATGAAGACACATTGCGTCTAATGATTTGGGCTTATTGAAGGTCTCATGATGTTATTGATATAAAACCCCTTGAATCTAAAGAATGGTGCTTATTGAATATCTCATGAACTTCTTAATATAAAAACACATTGTGTCTAAAGATTTGGGCTTATTGAAGGTCTCATGATGTCATTAATATGAAGACACATTGCGTCTAATGATTTGGGCTTATTGAAGGTCTCTTGATGTCATTAATATGAAGACACATTGCGTCTAATGATTTGGGCTTATTGAAGGTCTCGTGATGTCATTAATATGAAGACACATTGCGTCTAATGATTTGGGCTTATTGAAGGTCTCGTGATGTCATTAATATGAAGACACATTGCGTCTAATGATTTGGGCTTATTGAAGGTCTCATGATGTCATTAATATGAAGACACATTGCGTCTAATGATTTGGGCTTATTGAAGGTCTCATGATGTCATTAATATGAAGACACATTGCGTCTAATGATTTGGGCTTATTGAAGGTCTCATGATGTCATTAATATGAAGACACATTGCGTCTAATGATTTGGGCTTATTGAAGGTCTCATGATGTCATTAATATGAAGACACATTGCGTCTAATGATTTGGGCTTATTGAAGGTCTCATGATGTCATTAATATGAAGACACATTGCGTCTAAAGATTTGGGCTTATTGAAGGTCTCATGATGTCATTAATATGAAGACACATTGCGTCTAATGATTTGGGCTTATTGAAGGTCTCATGATGTCATTAATATGAAGACACATTGCGTCTAATGATTTGGGCTTATTGAAGGTCTCATGATGTCATTAATATGAAGACACATTGCGTCTAATGATTTGGGCTTATTGAAGGTCTCATGATGTCATTAATATGAAGACACATTGCGTCTAATGATTTGGGCTTATTGAAGGTCTCATGATGTCATTAATATGAAGACACATTGCGTCTAATGATTTGGGCTTATTGAAGGTCTCATGATGTCATTAATATGAAGACACATTGCGTCTAATGATTTGGGCTTATTGAAGGTCTCATGATGTTATTGATATAAAACCCCTTGAATCTAAAGAATGGTGCTTATTGAATATCTCATGAACTTCTTAATATAAAAACACATTGTGTCTAAAGATTTGGGCTTATTGAAGGTCTCATGATGTCATTAATATGAAGACACATTGCGTCTAATGATTTGGGCTTATTGAAGGTCTCATGATGTCATTAATATGAAGACACATTGCGTCTAATGATTTGGGCTTATTGAAGGTCTCATGATGTTATTGATATAAAACCCCTTGAATCTAAAGAATGGTGCTTATTGAATATCTCATGAACTTCTTAATATGAAAACACATTGTGTCTAAAGATTTGGGCTTATTGAAGGTCTCATGATGTCATTAATATGAAGACACATTGCGTCTAATGATTTGGGCTTATTGAAGGTCTCATGATGTCATTAATATGAAGACACATTGCGTCTAATGATTTGGGCTTATTGAAGGTCTCGTGATGTCATTAATATGAAGACACATTGCGTCTAATGATTTGGGCTTATTGAAGGTCTCGTGATGTCATTAATATGAAGACACATTGCGTCTAATGATTTGGGCTTATTGAAGGTCTCATGATGTCATTAATATGAAGACACATTGCGTCTAATGATTTGGGCTTATTGAAGGTCTCATGATGTCATTAATATGAAGACACATTGCGTCTAATGATTTGGGCTTATTGAAGGTCTCATGATGTCATTAATATGAAGACACATTGCGTCTAATGATTTGGGCTTATTGAAGGTCTCATGATGTCATTAATATGAAGACACATTGCGTCTAATGATTTGGGCTTATTGAAGGTCTCATGATGTCATTAATATGAAGACACATTGCGTCTAAAGATTTGGGCTTATTGAAGGTCTCATGATGTCATTAATATGAAGACACATTGCGTCTAATGATTTGGGCTTATTGAAGGTCTCATGATGTCATTAATATGAAGACACATTGCGTCTAATGATTTGGGCTTATTGAAGGTCTCATGATGTCATTAATATGAAGACACATTGCGTCTAATGATTTGGGCTTATTGAAGGTCTCATGATGTCATTAATATGAAAACACATTGCGTCTAAAGATTTGGGCTTATTGAAGGTCACATGATGTCGTTAATATAAAAATCTGTTGGATCTAAAGAATGGTGCTTATTGAAGGTCTCATGAAGTAATATAAAAAAAAAAAACACCTAATAAAATTTAGAGTGAAGTTGATTCTGAGCATGTTCCATAGAAATGAGGTTCAAATTCCTTATTTACAATGAATAACAGCATAATTTGGAAACTCTTTACAGCATTAATAAACAACTCAAGAACATCTTAAAAGAAAATGCAATTCATAAAATTTATGATATTTACAAAGTTCATTTTTATATACCATAAAATCGAAGAGGATAAGAAGATTGTGCTGCATCAATCTTCCTAGCAAAGAAGACTTGCTTGCCTACCTTGAAAAAATAAAAGTTAGTATACATACCAAATAAGATTGTATCTGGGCTTGAACACTGATCACCGATACTGATGCAGAATACACAGTTATCTAACCCACCAAGCAACCTTTTATTATTTACTAAGCACAGTAGTGGGGTACCCAATGAGGATGGAAATTCACTCATGAATTGTCTATAAAATAACTATTTAGGCTATAATAAACACTAAGTGAATATTGATATTTTTAAACTTTAGCACACAACACAGGCCAACAAATGTAGAACATTCAGTAATGTCCAACCTCACTACAGTAGTAATTAGCTTGTGACATTAAGTTATTAACTGTCATTACATGGAGAGATACCATCAGAATAATAATAATAATAATGATGATGATGATGATGATATACATTTATTCTCTCTCTCTCTCTCTCTCTCTGGCACCATTGTAACATTGCTTCCCTGTGATTTTTTTGATAAATATTTTCATGGTAAGTGGCCCTTATAAGCTTTTTTTTCTTTGGTACTTCAACTTTACAAATTTAAGCACAGTACTAGATTGGCAGCTAGGTCTCATTTTACAGTGCTGAAATGGCTAGATGTAACTAATTTTTATGCTAACAGTTTCTTCTCTCACACTTCTTGCTTCCCAGACAACTTTCATCTTCAAAAATTTAAATATAGTGTCAATCATTATCTCCGGTTTTCTTAATTCCTGTTCTTTTATTGTTCTTTCTCATTAATAGTGTTTATTTTTCTCATATTCTTATACACTACAATCTTAACCTGCTCAAGTTTAAGGTTAACTGTTATCTTCCCCACATATCCACATAAACTGTGCCTCTTACTCTGTAACCCTCTACCTCAAGTGGCTCTTGAGCTCTGTACAGGAAGAACATTATTATTATAAAAAAAACTTGCATCTTAGAGCTTTATTGCCTTACTTGGGGTGAAATGATTACAAAAAATATACTTGCTATACTTCATGTCAGCAACAGAAATCAATTTTCATGTATGGTTAGTTTTACTCCAACAGAGATTCTGGTATCTTTGAATTCTTTCAGTGATTCCAAGGATTAAAAAATGGGCCAATTAAACATATTTCTTTAAAAAGAAAAAAATAGAAAAAAAAACCCTTAAAAACAAATGGGAAAAAAATATAATCCAGTCATATTTACAGCAATGTTGTTCACTGCTGGTATAGTGATACCTAGACTTAAGTAGTTTTGAGTTAAGTCATTTTCGAAGATGTGTCAGCTTTATATGGAAAAATAAAACTTAGGTTGTTTTAATTGGGTTTACGTCAACCATTAAAAATATTAAATATGTCAAAACACTAAAATAACAATAAACACATATAAAATCATATTTAAATAAATTTAAAAATAATATGTATACTATATATATATATATATATATATATATATATATATATATATATATATATATATATATATATTTTTATGATATATCATAAAAATATATCATTATATATATAATAAATAACATTTGTTGAACATTATTATACTAACTTTTTTATTTTTGATGATTTTATAATATATATATATATATATCATAAAAATATATCATTATATATATATATATATATATATATATATATATATGTATGTATGTATATGTATATATATATTATAAAATCATCAAAAATAAAAAAAAGTTAGTATAATAATGTTCAGCAGATGTTCTTATTTAAAGTTCCTACTGACAGGCAGCACCCATACTTTGTTTTTCGCTCCAACACCAATTTTGAATTCAGACTTGTTTACATCTGTGCTCTGCTGCTGATGTTCTTTCAGTTACATTTCAATTGTGATTTAGAATACATTTTTGCCAATGTCTCCAAAGAAAAGTTCCAGTGTAAGTGCTAATGCTAAACATAAGGCTATATTGCTTGACAATAAGGTAGAAATTAATTATTTTATTTAGAATACTGTATGCAAATATCATAAATACTATAATAGGCAATGGGGAGTACTTATTTGTAGTTTATAGTGTGATTATTTCGACTTAAGTTGTTTTTCAACCTAAGTTGTGACCTCTGGAACCAATTAACGACATAGCTATACCTGTACATACCAGATCAGAGCCTTCAGAAAAATGGATCATATTTGAAAGTGGATGACTGACTTATTCAGTTACTGTTTCTAAATGTTCTCATAAAATATATAACTATTCAAAATATTATTATTTAGGCAAATAAATGTATTTCAATTTTCTTTTAGCAACACACTTATTTAAACACTTATTTAGATTGGTTTAAAATTTGTTATATAACACACGGAATAGATCATGAATAAGTATGATTTTAAAAACATTTATAAGCTCAAAATCAAAAAGACAAACTTATGTAGAATTTTAATTCTACATCATTTCAAATAGCTGAAAATAACTTGTTCAATTTTGTGCAAAAAGTGGATCACAGAGCCTTGATATTTCCCTGACTCCTGATTGGCCAATTAATACTAATATCATGTTTACAAGAACACATTTTCAACTCTTTCTCTTTTTCCTCTGTTTTTCTTAGAACCACAACTATGTAGTTGAGTGAGGAGTTTTATGTCTGTCCCTGATGGGAGAACGCTATGACAGATGCACACACGTGTGTACTAACATCGAACATCCCTTAACTCATCTTACCCTGAATTTCAGCCTACAACACATTCCTATCGAAGAACATTCTTTCCATTGAAATTTTACTATTATTTCATGAACTGAAATCTTTTCTCCGAGTTCAGATAAAAAAAGTATATCTTCCTTAAAGTCTTAACTAATTCAAATAACAGTTAAAGGTGAATAACTCCTGCTATTAATTTCAACTCTCACTATATAAAAATCACACGCTTGATTGCTTTGTATGTCAGAGTAAAATGTCCTCAAGGACACATGGCAATGTGGATAAAGGCGTTGGTTAGATCCAGTGACAGGACCCAAAGAGTGTGAGTTCAATACCTGGTTAAGGCGGTGGAGAACTTGGAAAGGGGAATTTACAGGAGATAACTGATAACTGACATCCATTAAACATGGCATGTGGAACTAGAACAGTCTACCCCAGTGAGCGAAATAAAGGGTTCAGTTCAACATTCCAACCACCTGAAGAAGGCCGGAGCGTACAACAGCCGAAATGTTGTAATAAATATGGCGACAAAGACGAGGACAATAGTCTGAATAATGTAAATAGAGTAAAATGAAGATTGATTGTTTATTATAAAAACAGTTTTTGTGTTGTTTCTCTTGTTTGCTTTTTATTTGCTGACACATTTGTAAAGTAAAAAATGTATGGATTGAATTGAGGTCGTTCAATACCTCTACACTTATACAGGCGTTATAAATTTCTTTGGTTGATATCAATTATGAGAAGCATATAAAATAATCTTTGAGAATAATCCCCAATTATGAAAATAAAATAGATTAGATTAATAATATACATGTCTAGCAAACAGCAAGCATGCACATAGGGAACAAGTTCAGTGAATACACAAAAATATAAAGTGACGTAAGGCAAGGATGGGTCTTCTCACCTAACCTGTTCAACCTATACAGCAAGGTAATCCTGAGAGAATTTGAAACCCTACCGGGATTTAGCATTGGTGGCCACAATCTTAAGTACATAAGATATGTAGATGACACGGTACTGATAGCAGACATGGAAATGAAATTACAAAATCTCCTACAGAAGGTAGCGACGGAGAGTGAGAAGAAGGGACTAATCATAAACTACAAGAAAATGGAGTACCTGGTTGCCAGTAAGAGGATGAGCCTGAAATGCGATCTGAAGGTCAGGAACACTAGAATCAAGCAGACGCAGAAGTTTAAATACCTGGGAAGTGTCTTGACAGAGGACAGTAAGTATGACACGGAGATCTGTAGGCGTATTGGGATGGCCAAGGACACATTCCAAAAGTTGGGCAGAGTACTGTGAGAAAGGAGGATATCTTTGGTAACAAAGAAAAGAATACTGAACTGTTATGTGATATCTGTCCTTCTTTATGGCTGTGAATGTTGAACAATTTCCTCAAAGATCAAGAAGAGACTTGAGCCAACAGTGATGTGGTTGTACAGAAGCCTTTATTACCAGCATCATTACATTTAAACATGCAATAATAATTAATAACTTTTATAAATGTTAATGATTTTTAAAACATTCCAGTTTGAGTTTTCATCAATTTTTAGGAGTTTCACATATATATTTGCATGTGTAAGGTCACCCGATTTACTTATTAGAAGAGGTGCATGAAATAACAAGTAATATTTTAGGTCGCATTAGTGGATGTACTAAACTTGTAGATACCAGTGAAAACACTAACATTTCGTAACACTGGGCAAATTGGAGAGAGTGTAAAATATATTCACTATATAGAGAACTAAGAGGCATTATCAGAAAAGAGAAAAATAAATTTACTACAGGTATACCTCACCCTACATCGTTAATTGGTTCCAGAGATCATGACTTAGTTCAAAAAACAATTTAAGTTGAAATAACCACACTATAAACTGAAAATAAGCACTCCCCATTGCTTATTACTATATTTATAATATGTATGTACAGTATTCTGAATAAAATAATTCCTTTCCACCTTATCATCCAGTGTTATAGCATTATGCTTAGTATTAGCACTTGCACTGGGACCTTTCTTTGGAGACATGGACAAAAATGTATTCTAAATCACAACTGAAATGTAACTGAAAGAACGTCAATGGCAGAGTACAGATGTAAACAAGTCTGAATTCAAAATCCGTGTTGGAGTGGAAAACAACTCACAAGTGTCGCATGTCGGCAGGAATTTGAAATAAGAACATCTGCTGAACATTTGTTATTAAGCTAATGTTTTTGTTTTTAGTCATTATCAGATAACATTAGTGTTTCTAACAATCATAAAAGGCCCGCCCATTCGAACTGAATATTGCCCAAGGTCGAGTTTAAAATGATATTACAACGCTTCAATGGGACCAGTCCAGATACAAAAAGTAGTCCACTTACCAATAACTTTCATTTTATCAGTTTCATAGAGAAACTTTTATTAACGTCATCCTTGCATTTGGGAACATTTATACGTGTATTCAAGTTACGCCATGTTTATGATTGTTTGAACTATGTACAGGTATACCTCACCCTACATCGTTAATTGCTTCCAGGGGTCAGGACTTAGTTATTTCAACTTAAGCTGTTTTTTGACCTAAGCTATAAACTGCAGATAATCACTCCTCATTGTCTATTACAGTATTTATGATATGTACGTAGACTATTCAGAATAAAATAGTTCCTTTCCACCGTATCTTCCAGCGATATAGCCTTACACTTAGCATTAGCCCTTGTACTGGAACTTTTCTTTGGAGACATGGACAAAAATGTATTCTAAATCACAATTGAAATGTAACTGAAAGAACGTCAATGGCAGAGTACAGCTGTAAACAAGTCTGAATTCAAAATCCGTGTTGGAGTGGAAAACAACTCACAAGTACTGCATGTCGGCAGGAATTTGAAATAAGAACATCTGCTGAACATTTGTTATTATGCTAATTTTTTTGTTTTTGATGATTTTATGATTATATATCATAATATTATTTTTTAACTTTATTTCAATACAAATATTTTATATGTGTTTCTTGTTATATTAGTGTTTTGCTGTTTTTATTATTTTTAACTTTATTTCAATACAAATATTTTATATCTGTTTCTTGTTATATTAGTGTTTTGCTGTTTTTATTATTTTTAACAGTCGACATGAGTAAAACAGTTTTTATTATTTTTAACAGTCAACATAAGTAAAACAGTTTTTATTATTTTTAACAGTCGACATAAACTTGAGTAAAATGACCTATGTTTATTTTTTCATATAATATTTAAGAAAAATAACTCAACTCGAAACAACTTAAGCTGAGGTATCACTATATAAAGCTTTTACTGAGGAAATTTCAAAGTAATTCTGCTTTAGTCAGAGGTTTGTAATCTTGAACATCAGGCAATAGAGGAATTTAATAAAACACGATGTGTGTTTAGGGAAATAATTGTTATTTCTTTTTTGACGGGATTTACAAGGGGCCAATGTTGCAAAATATATACATGCTTAAATGTTTTAACCTTAATTACAAGCCACTTACAGCACATTCACTTTAGTCCATCCAGGATCAATGATGACCAACACTTCAGGAAAATATACATAATGTATCTCATATAATGTAGCAATGAATGTTTATATGCAATTATTATTGCCTTTCATCTGTTATTCCCACAAAAGACATCAGAACGAAAAAACTTTCAATGAGATGACATAAATATTTATATTACTTTCACATTTATCAAGAAATGAATAATCATGAGAAGAAATTAAACATAATCGACAGCAAATAAAATGTCTGATATGATAGAACAAAATCTTTTATATGTTCCCTCAAATCATTGACAATCCCTTTCGTGCTCATTTTCACTGCATTTCTATAGTAAGAATCATTTGCATTTATATAATACATATAATAGCTATAAGCTCCCAGTACTGCTTGTTTTAATTGCTGACCTAGTCTTGGGTATGACTATAAACTACATCTGGCAGTAAGGCCTCTGATTGGGAGATTGGAGGTGTTGAGGAACACAAAACCACCTCTTAATTGCTGTTGTTCCCAGGTCCACATAAATACCACATAATACATCAGTCATCAAGCAATAGGGGTTCAAGCTCCAGTAAAAGCAAGGATTTTGGAAAAAAAATTCAAGGTAAATAAACAAACTCTTCCCATGAAGAAGATTGCTGCAACATAGTCTTCCTAACCCAGATAGTAGCATCTGCTAAGAACTTTCATGACATTAATCCATATACGCTACCATTTCTTAAGGAAATCACACTGTATTCCAAAATATAATTTTGAAAAAGCTACAACATAAACCCACTCATATCATGACCTCTAACAATTATGTCTACATAAACATGTACATGCACAAAATCTGAGTATCATCTACCATGCATTCAATTGTGAAAGCAGAATTGATATGCCATTAAACAAATCAAATTCCTGACCATTGATAATTCCTCACTGATTTTCAATGAAGGGCATATAGATTAAGTGCCAAAACTTGCAAAAACAAATTTCAAGTTCAAAATTGCAAATTTCTCTTTCTCTTATGTGGATTTTTAATGCAGAATAAAGAAAATTAAGGGATTGGCAAAGTAGGGATAAAAAAAGACACAAATAAAAAAAAGACAAAACCTTATTGATATATTATACCAGGTTCAAATGCAGTTAATTCTAAAATACAAGCTTTAGACAATTTTTTTGTACTCCACCACAATTTGCTATGTTATTGTATCTGGTGCTTATAAGGGTGAATGGAATCCTACTTGTGATATTATAAATTACATAAACAGCAATGCATTATATACAGGTTTTTCTTGCTATTCAAAGGTAGAATGTTCCAAGCTTTCAGCTTAGGAAATTTTTCCAAAGCTGAAAGGATGTAAACAAAAAAGCAATTAACATTTATTTATATAGACAAAAGTTTTGAGTGTTACCATACAAAACAAAAAATGTTTTGGCAAGATTTTCAATATTTCCTAAAAATTAGGAGACTTTAATTTTGAAAGGTCACATAAGTTTTTTAAAGGTTGCGTATGTTTCTGGCAGGTTTTGCAGGAGGTTTCCAGTACCTTTCTTTTCACCCCAAGCAAGGCAACAAAGCCATTAAGATGCAAGGGATTACTGAGTGTGAAAGAATATAATAAAAGGAAAACAAATTATTAAGAAGAGACAACAATAAAATGAACAGGAATTAAGAACGAAGATAATGATTGACACTGTATTTAAATATTTGAAGATCAAAGTTGATTGGAAAGCAAGAAGAGAGTCCCATGAGTGAGAAAAGAAACTGTTAACACAGAACTTACATAGAACATCTAGCCATTTCAACTATAAAATGATGAGTATTGCGATTAAATTATCTAGGTAACTTAGAGGAGAGTTTACCAGAACAATTACTGTGATAGAAAAACATGTGAGGCATATTGTCATATTATAATTCTCCAACATCTGACACAGATGGCAGTAAACCTGGACCTTTGACATTAAAACAAGCAGACATGGATTATTTATGGGATTTAGGAACTTTTTTTCCTATATAAATGAATGCAAATTGTTTCTTCATTTTATGCAATTTAGAATAACCAAGGAAGACTAAAGACAAAGAAATCATAATTACAACTTTCTATGATAGTTACAAAGCTTAGTTTAGAAATGAGACAAATGCAGCAGAGAAAGATTGTGTTGTACAAGTCTTCTAAATGAGGGGGGGGGGGTCTACTTGCTTATCTTGAGAATCAGCATTCCAAATCATGTCTTCTTATGTCATGTGATCTTAAACACTGACCACTAGCAGGAAATACATAATACCTCAGTCATCAAGCAATAGAGGTTCAAGCTTCAGTAAAAGCAAGTATTTTTGAAAACTGATTCGAGGCAAATAAGCAAACTCTTCCCATGACGAAGATTGGTGCAACATAGTCTTCCTAACCTCCATTCATTTAACTTTATGCCAGAATAAGTCACAAATGCATACACATAACCAATGTAATGCATACAAGTTAATGGGTAAAAGACTTTGGGAGATAATCCTCTACCCCAGGAGTCAGTTTCCTTTTGCTAACTGTTGTAACCTAGGGAAGGTTACTGAATAGAATAATCACATGAAAGTTGGTAATGAAAGATAATACTTAGGACATGAACAACACATATAAGATTTGCCAGCAGTGTGTAGAAGAAGCAGTCAACTGCTAGAAGTGAGTCAAGTGAATTCGAGAATGAATCTCCAACTGTAAACCAACATACAGTATTTACTACTGTATTTATGTGAATGAGGACATACCCATTATCATTCATGGGTATGCTACAATACTAATTATGTGCCAACTTAAGGTTTCAAAATCATTCAGTGTTCCAACAGCATACATATTTTTATACAAGTCAAGGTCAATATACCTGTTCTACAATATATTTTATATAGTAATATATAATATATATACTTTAGTATATATTAAAATTGAAACAGCTAAATATCTTCTTTGTGCTGTAGTAGTTATTGGTTCGGACTTTGTGGTGTGATTTGTGGCTGTGTGTCACATGTGCTGTAGGTTGCTGACCCCTGCTCTACAACATATTGCTTCTATATTATGTATTTACTCTGCATAGTTTATCACAAGGCCATTATAAATGGAGCACCTACTAGGTTAAATAAATAAGCACTGCTTTATAAGCAAGGTGACCTGCTTCTGTTGACTAAATAATTGCAAACTTACCAAATTTGGAAACAATTCATGATAAACAATCAACTTTGTTTATGATCACAACAGGAGCCCCAACAAATCACAAGAATTATGAACAAAGTTTTGAAAGAGACAATGGAAAGAGTGTAAGGTCCTAGTTTTAGGTCATTTTTTAATGCATTTATATTTCATATAGATTTCTAGATAAGTATAATTAGTAGTGACTATGATAATTATTATACTAATTACAGCTCTTTGAAAGTATTTCAGAAATGGTAAGCTTAGTATTAGTCACTCCCTGTTTGTGTTCAGGTCTTATTAACTATTTTATGAAATGGGTGAATTTTAACTGAACAAAAAAGATAAATTATACAAGTGTAATGTGAACAGGTGAATTTGCATTTAATGTAGAAAATTTACTGATAAAAATCTTTCAAATATAGCTACTAACAGAAACTGACCTACCTTAAGCAAGTCTTTTCGGCCTTATCTTCCACAAATGCATCTATTCTGTTAATAATAAACACTATTTATTGAAAAAAAAGAAGTTTTAAAGATTATATAAATCCATCCTCATTGCAGAACAATTGTTTTTTTTATACCATTTTGCATATCAAATTTTAGAAGTAAATAAATGTACAAAGATGAACTTGTAAGAATTTAATTGAAAAGATAAAACATTATGAAACAGCCCAAGTGTTAAAAATAAAATCTGTACAAATGAAAAACTACATAAACATTTAACAAGGATTTTTTTCATGTCTTTAATAAACAACTGTATCTTTTCATTATCTGTAGGTCACTCAGTTTGAATGTGAGATTTTTATGTGAATAAAACAAAAGCCACTGTTCAAGTTGACAGTTGTCTAGGCATTTAACTATGTGCCCACATGCACAAAATGGGACACTAAGTATAAAGGGGGATTTTAGCAGCTGTTCAAATATTGCTCAAGTCCTTTTGATACTTCCTCTTTTGGGAATACCTTAGGCACCAGATAATAACCCCAGCTCCCTTGCAAAGTAGAGGTACTATCTGAGGAGATGGCTTGCTGGGGCTCAAGGTTAATATTAATTTTGAAATTCCCTGGCCTGGTTGAATAAGTAATTATTATTTATTAACTCACATTCAATCCATCTTCCCACCACAACGAAGTAAATAAACTTCACAATAGTAATAAATGATAATTTATTCTTCTTGACCAAATTTCTGTTTTTATTAGTATGCTCTTGTAGCAAGATCGCAAATTACCAAGACAGAATTGTGGATTCAGTCACTGCACAAATAAAACTCCATCCCATCTACTCCATCATTTAATCTCTTCTTTGCGAGCAAAAAAGACAACTACTTCTTCCATCCTAAGCAAGTCCCATATTTTCATGGAGCAACAGCAAAAACCATTTTGAACTCTGTCCTTACAAACTTTATCCACATAAACATCTGATGAGAGTGAATTTGAAGTGAATTAGGAAAGGTATAAATCTTCTTCCCACAGCTATGGGTAAATAGCAAGACAGACCAGGTTCTATAGCCTTGGATAGCAACTGGTGTACCGCAGAAAGAAATGACAACCTACTGCAGGAAAAAAAATCTGCCTTGTCAGTCATGTACTGAAAGATACATGATTGCCTAAGTGTGTATCATGCATGACACATAACTGAACTGAACAGATTTTATGGTTGGGTTAGAGTTTGAGTTCTCTTTGGAATTGTCAACCAACATGACTTAGAATAATGTCCTGGTTTAGTAAACTTAGGCAGTAAAATTATAGGCAGTCCTTCAAAGATAATAGTTTTAAGATAAATGGAGAGCATTATTCTAAGATCATGGAGAAGATGTTTTTGGTGTAGTTCAGTTCACAACCAAAAAATTAAAGAATATATTCATGCAAGACAAGGTTTTTTTTTATTTTCTGCAAAGCTGACAGTTGCCCATCTTGCCAAAAATGGCTTAAAAGAACAAATTAAAGGAATGGCCTGAGCCCTTCCAAATATTGATCCAATAGAAAATTTGTAGTCCATCATTAAGATATGTATATAAAAATGAAAAACTATCAAATCAGAGAAGATCTCTGGAAAGCAATAAAAACTGCTGCAGAAGTTGGAGACAGAGGGTACAGAAGGGGGGTGTAGGGCAGAGGGTGCAATGGCCCCCAGCATTCATATCGAGAGGGCATCAAATCAAAGAGTGAAATAAAAATTTAGTTTATATTTAATTTGAATAAAATGTTTATTTCATGTTTCATTTGTTTTCACATATTTAAAATGTCTTCCTTTCTCGTATTTCTCAGTATGAGGTCCCCCTCCACCCCACTACTTAAGTCTTAAGGGCATACAATCAAGTAGTTGGCCCCAGGCATCACCAAACCTCTGCACATCACTGTGTGGGAAAGATGAATGTTATAGAATGTCAATAAACCTATATAAACCTGTCAACTAAGACAATATATTCAGGTATGAGGGGCATTATGTTAAGGAAATGTTTTGATGGCATCTATCGTTGGATTTATTCATAAATAAAAATTTATGTCACACTTTAAATTTTATCAACATAATTTGGTTCACAAGATTTTGTGAACATTGCTCAAAAATTATTATTCAAAAAAACATTTATTCGAATTGCAAATTGTTTGAACGAAAATTAATTGAACAGACAATTGTACTAAATGATAATTATTTGAAATACAAAATCTTTTATTGCAATAAAAATGTAAAAATTAAAAATGAAATACACAAATGATAATTATTCGAAATACAAATATCGTTAATAAAACAATTTAATAAGAAAAAAATCCTTATAACCTTAATTTATATGATACTGCACGCAAATAGTCAACTACTGAAGAGTACTTGTTAAAAGATGCCACTAATTTTGTAAGTTTTCCATTTACGTCACAGTATTTTTTGGCATTCTTGATATTTTGGCAACCTGCTCTTACTTTTGCAATATGAATTTCTTGCAAGTCCTGTTCACTTTTAAGAGGATCTAAGCATTTTCATATTGTGAGGTGATTTCATATGACACCTGCTGTAAAAAGCCCTATGCCAGTCTTCAAGAGCGTTATTAGTTCTAGGTAAGTCAGTATACATATGTCAAACATAGGTAATTTCGAATAATTATCATTTAGTATAATTGTCTTTGAGTAATTTTCATTTAGTATAATTGTCTTTGAGTAATTTTCATTTAAACAATTTAAAATTCGAATAAATGCTTTTCAAATAATTGTTTTCAATTTTCTCGATACGGGTTCATAAAATTTTTTTTGTGAAATCCTCGACTAGCATCATGAAATCCAAAAGCATACATTCTTCAAGGACAGAGGCAGCAGTCAAATGATTTTAGTATTAAAATGAGTTAGTCCCAGTTGGAGTTTGAAATTTTGCTATTTCAGTGTACAGGGTAGTCTGAAAGCATTGGTGTGCCTACATAATATGATTTTCTATATTTCAGATGGCTGACACACACACTCCCACATTTTGGAAGAGAGGCTGCTTGCAAGTGTACGGACGCATGATCATGTGCGTTCTAGCAAGAGAATGGAGGGTGTGTTGCATGACTTCACTGCAAGATTCGGCAAGCCAGTTCCTCCGAAGAGGACAATACCGAGATGGAAACATGAACTGTCTCTCACGGGATTGATTAAGGACAAATCAAGGACAGGACAACCCTCAATGTGAAGGGACACATATGCAGAGGTGGAAGCATCTGTATTACCAACACCCAAGAAATTACTACGAAAACGGTCTTCCAAGCGAGGAATCCCCAAAACCACAATGTTACCACACATGACAAAGGATCTTGATTTGATACAAACCTTCTAAATGTGCGACAGTGTCAATGAAAGTGAATAAACTGAATCCAGTGCATGTGCTTTGTATTATTGCATTACTTGTTCTTCTCGTCTCATTACTTTTTGGTAGGAGGTGACAAGACTTTCAGAACACCCTATATATACATACGTACACGTATGTGTGTGTGTGTGTGTGTGTGTGTGGACATGTCAGAATTGTCAAGATGTCTTTTAGCTTCTACATGAAAAACATTTAGAGTTAATATCAGAGTGTGAGTGAGAGAGAAATTTATTAAATTGCTGTAATCATCATTCATAACATTACAAGCCCAGCCTATTTATTAGATTCTACAAAATCTAAAACGCTCCGTTACTTTTACGTTTGACACATTCTCTCTAGTTGATATTGTCTGTAAAAACCCAAGCAAGAGAAATTGCTAAGTTACTTGGCCATTAAACAAGGACATATTTAATCTCAGAACAAAAATACAATTATACTATCTTAGTATCAGAAAGTTCCCAGACAGAATCTATAAGTGATTCCAATCATGTGATGGATTGTTTAGTCACCCAGAAGACTCATCTTTAATTACACATGCTACTTAAACCCCCACCAAAAAACAAAAAAAAAAAACCCAAAAAAAACCTATATTCAAAATATTTGCAAAAAATCCTGAAGTAGTAGTTCGAGAATATCAGTAGCAGATTTTCTGAGATTCTCACAAAAAAATCTGTCGATTATTGTAAAGATCACACAGCCATTACACTACAAGATTACAAAAGCTTGTACAATAATTGAATATTAGACAGTCTACCAATAGGTTTTGTGCCGACTTATTAGTACTGGGTACTGAAATTTGTTAGCTGATATATGCATTTCCATACATAAATATCTGGCATCTCAGCTACAGTTACTTTCACATCACCCTAACAAAGCTTCCCTGTAACGTTTCTATAAATACTTTTATGGTAATTGTTATTATCAGCTTTCCTCTTTGGTACTTAAACTTTATGAATTTAAGCACAGTACTAGATTGGCAGCTAGGTCTCATCCTTTTACAATTGAAATGGCTAGATGTAACTGTAAGTTCTATGCTAACAGTTTCCTCTCTTACACTTTCTGATTTCTTGTGTTCTAGTCAACTCTGATCTTCAAAAATTTAAATGCAATGTCAATCGTTATGTTCTGGATTTCTTAATTCTTCTTCTCTTTTTGTTCTCTCGCAATGTTTTCTTTTTCTCATATTCTCTCACACTCTGTAACCTCTTGTGTCTTAGTGGCTTTATTGCCTTGCTTGGGGTGAAATTATTAAAATAAAAAGAATGTACAGTTCAGGAAATTTATGATACCACCTCAAAAATAAAACATTTTAAAATTAACAATCAAATTAACATTTTATCTTTATCATTAGACAATTTTTGATAAAAAACAAAATTAAGAATTTATAAATTATTTTTAATTAAAAATACTTAAATTGAAAAGTAATTGCAATAAATATTTTAAGAAACCTACCAAGTCATAAAAAGTTTAAATTCAAAGAAAGAAAATTATTCCTAGATTAAAAAGATAATTTATTTTCCGTATGCCTTTAAAGCATCTCAACAGGATAAATATATATATACATAAAGAGCGTATATTCAAAGCATATATATATATATATATATATATATATATACAAATGGTGTTTACCTTATAAAAACATGACAACTTAACCATTGTGAGCATACACTGTACAAATGTTGACTTGATTCCAGTAGATATCCACAAGGAGCACTACAAAATTACAGACAATTAAAAACAGGGTTTTTTGAATTTAAGATTAAAATTATTCCTAGTTTCAAAAGAGGAGAGTTCACAAGAGTCGTTCACACAAATGGATAAGGAAAAAATATTTTTGGTCAGATATACACAGTAAATTAGAAATATACTTATCAATACTAAAGAATGGTCAGCATGTGGTCATCAAAGCCTTGACAGTATACAAACAAAAAAAATGTTTAAAACAAAAAAGACTACTCACTTTGTTACCCATTTTGTGTATAGGAATATTTCTCAAACAAAATCAGACCAGCAGACGGTTGGTAAAATGGACTCTTAACCCAACAGCATCAATAATCAGGTCAGAGGAGATAATTAGCCAATCATTAACATTCTTTGTTGAACGGAAAATATTCTAACTTAGGTGCCACCGTAAAAGTCATTTAGATATTTTTTATAAAAATTATTCCACTAAGTTGCTTAAATAATCTGAATACTGATTACAGAATCAAAAAGCACCAAATTATTATGAGAATTTGACTGTCTCAGCCAAGGAGCCCATTGTATATTTTATACATTTTCACAGGCTAAATAAGAAAATTGGTTTTATAAATGAAGATTTATTTGGATGTTTATTTTTTTTGTAAGGAACAGGATGTGTTTCAGAACAAAAGATAAATATGACAATTACAAAAAAAAATCTTTTGTAGCAACTGACAGAGCTTAGGTCTTACAAGAAATGTTTAAGATTCAATTCAAAGAACATTTTATCTTTTAGTTTTGGCATTGTATAAAGAGTTTCAAACAAAATTTGTCATCTCACAGAGATGAAAATATAATCATGTCAAATAAAGTTGTTCAGATTCAAAATCAACTTTTTATAGGTTATTATATATTTACAGGCAGAGTCTCCCAAAGCACAAGAGAGTTCATATACAATGTTAGTCTTTATTTTTATTATTACTTATATATATATATATATATATATATATATATATATATATATATATATATATATATATATATATATATATCATAAAGAAGTAATTTATACAAAGAATTAATGAGCAATTTTAATGAGATTAATGGCAAAATCACTTCACTAACAAGACTTAATGAGACATTAACTTACTGTCAATTCCTTGAATAATATGATTATGTTAGAGTTGTTGTCAGATGGAATTGATGAGCCTAGTACTTTCGACAATTTCAAATTGTCATCTTCAGGGCACAATTTTTTCAATATACAAGCAAAATGTCAAGACAAAATATGTGTAGTGTAAACTGAAATATGTTTTTTTAAATATGCTATTTATTGACAGTTATATTATTTTGGAGCATGCGATGCCACAATGCGAGAGTTTTTGTTCAAATCAATAGAGCGAGAATTTTGTTTGAATTCTGTAATGTGATAAATCCATGAAATTTTGTTGATATATATGTTTTTCAGTTAAAGTGACATAGACTTAAGTTTAATCCAATGTTAAACATCTTTCGGTCTACACTATACATATTTTCTTTGGTGTTTTGCCTGTATATGGAAAAAAATTCCACTCTGAAGATGACAATTTGAAAATGTCAAAAGTAATTGGCTTGTCAATTCCATCTTACAACAACTCAAATAAAATGATTGTATTATTCAATGAATTTATAATAAGATAATCTTTCATTAAGTGTTGTTATCGAAGTGATTTTGCCATTAGTTTCATTAACATTGCTAATTAATTCTTTGTATAAATTACTTCTTTATGATATAATATAAAAGCTGCACACTGTAATGTATGTATATATATATATATATATATATATATATATATATATGTGCGTATGCAGGTGTGCAGAAAAATAGGAAAGAACACGTTAGGTAGATAATCCGGTGTTCCTTAGTATTTTGCTTTTATTTTCAAAGACAGTGGTCCATACAGAAGTAGAGCTTATATTATTATATTTTTTGTTTTTAAAAATTATGTTAGGGGGTCTCGGCTCTCACTTTTGAAACATGAGAACTCTTATGTAGCGAAGGAATCATATTTTTAAAAACAAAAAATATTATAATATATATATATATATATATATATATATATAAAACTTTAAAAATTAGGAGATCAGTTGATTCCACTACCTTGGTTTCAACCTATCCTCAGGTGATTTTTATCAATTTAACTTCCAATGCTTTATCTTAAAAAAAACCCCAAAAAACTAATGAATGTTATATTTAAAAAATAAATAAACAAATGCACAACGTTGGGTATGATAGGAAGGGAGGAGAAGGATGTGAAGAAGGAAGTAGAAGAAGGGGGAAGAGAAGAAAAGCAAGGGTATTATAAATGTGTTGGTGGCAGGTGGGTAATTGAAATATACTGTCGAAACATTACAGGGATTTGTTGGAGAGCGGCTTACCCCCACAAGTAAAATGGAAAATCATCTCGAGAGCCAGAACTCCAATAAATTTCAGAGATAGATGTGACTTGTGTATAAAAGAGAAGATCCTAATGATAAAACAAAGATCCGGATATATTACTGAACCAGCATAACGAGTTAATTTTTAAATGCAGACATAAAACCCACCTCAATCTAACTAAATATATTTAGAAATAACTATATAGAAAGGGAAAATATTATGGTATTTTTGGTTTTGGAAATTATTGTATGCACTCATGGATGCGGACACATAATTGTATGTATACAAATATGTAGATGAACTTGAACATTGACATGTGGTTTTATGTGTATATGTATTTGTATAGAGGTGTATGTATGCATATATATGTATATATGTATATAGGCGCATATGTAAGATATATATGTATGTATGTATATATATGTATATATATATGTGTGTGTGTATATATATATATATGTGTGTGTGTGTGTGTGTGTGTGTGTGTATAGGTGTATTCGTAAGTTTAGGTAGGTATGTTTATATATATATATATATGTGTGTGTATATGTATGTATATGTGTGTGTGTGTGTACATATATATATATATGTGTGTGTGTGTGTATATATATATATATATGTGTGTGTGTGTATATATATATATATATGTGTGTGTATATATATATATATATGTGTGTGTGTGTATATATGTGTGTGTGTGTGTGTGTGTGTGTATATATGTGTGTGTATGTGTGTGTGTATATATATATATATATATATATCGTGTCATGTATATAGGATTGCATGTGGTCTGTGTATGTAGATATGTGTATATATAAATGTAAGTATTTGTGAGTTCGTATATGTAATATGTGTGAATATATGTAAAATATAGTAGTATGAATACGTATACAGGTATAGGTATTTATGGGTATAGATCTTTTTTTTTGTGTGTGTGTGTATTTATATATATATATATATATGTAGAAAGTATTCTAAGGGAAGGACTTAAAGTTCTTTTATTAACGTTTTATCTTATTTTCTCTTAATATTCCCTAATTAGAATTGTGAGATTGAAATTTTTTTTTTTTAGTCATCTGGAGATAATTTTAGTTTAAATTGATAATTTAATTTAAATTTAAATACATTTCTCTTTAATTATCAATATTGATAGTAAAATGTTAAAAGTAGAAATATTTGTTTTGATATTTAAACATTTAAGTCATCACCTAACGTTAAACATTAACTGAAATTTAAGGAAAAATTTAAATAGATATAAATATAAATATGTGTAAAGATTTGAAAATATAGGTGTAAGTATTGATATATGAATATACATAGGAACCTGTGTATATCGATACATGTGTATGTGCCTATGTGTGTAATTGCAGATGTAAATGAATGTGTGTATATGTGAGATTTACATAAGTGTATGTGTGGTATATATATATATATATGATAAAACAATCTTTAATATTGCCTTCAAATATTACTCCATCTTAATTTAAAACCTAAACTTTAAGTAAAAAAGATTATCCATCTAAAAATAGTCACAAATTACATTCATGAATTAGATCCAAACTGATAGAGATGTTACCTTAACAATCATTTACAATATTAAAAGATTACTATCAGTAAACTTATATTTTAAATAAATTTCTTTTAATGTACTTTCTATGAATGTGTTTTTAACTCATATTAAATCTCTAAATTATTTGTAAAAGAGTTAAATATTTAAATTGCTAGCAAACATCAAATTAATTTCTTCGGTGATTTAAAAAAAATTAAATTACTAACAAACATTAAAATCTGTTTTTTTTACATAAATTGCTAAAAATTATCACTCATCCTCTCCCTTCGTAAAGCCTAATTACAGCTTCTTTCTCTTTACTTCCCCCTTCTTTCTTTTTCTTTTTTTCTCTCTTCTCCCCCTTCCCTTTCAATATATCACTTCTGTTAAGTTAACCGATTAAATAGGTCAATGTCTGGTCCCTCCTCCCCTAATACTAAGTATGATAGATAGAAACATAAAAAAAAACCCTCTCTAAGCTCGATCATGTCTATCACACCACTCCTCACTGTCCTCTCTGTTAAATTACATAAACTTAATACTACCTGTCAAAAGTGTAAATGTTCATTTCATTTTTCGTTTCACCTTTTGGAAGTGAAGTCTGATGATCCAGCGTCCTTTAAAAGGGCTATGGTGAAATAAATTATTACATGGAGCCTTAAAGTGGTCTGTTTTTCTTTAAATTACATATATATATATATATATATATATATATATATATGAAAAACAGTACTTAAATGTCACCACCATCTGTGACTAAAAGATGTCACACAACCCACAGGTAGTAAAAAGTAATATACTACTGATAAAAGTATTAGTATTATATTACTTTTTACCACCTGAGGATTGTGTGACAGTAACATTACCACCTTTCCGCCCACATGAAACTTTTAGTTGCGGCCGGACGATACTGACATTTAAACACTGATTTTTATATATTTTCTGTTTGCTCTGTTTTTGTATATATTTTTTATACCTTATATTGAGCACTGTATCTGTAGTGTCGACATCATATATATATATATATATATATATGGCTTTAAAAACAAATTTATTATTTATTTATAGAAGATTATTTTTATTAATCATTTCTGGCTAAAATTCCATTAAAAAAAAGTGGCATTGGTAACCTTATAAAGAAAATAATACTCTCTAAACAGAAAATCCAATAAAGTCTCATGACAAAATTTGTCGTCATATTATTAATCATTTGAGTTTAATAAATGAAAAGAGTTACTCCCCTTGTGTCACACAAATATAATTCAAAATGTATTTGTAAATAAAGCAGCACTGCTAATATGACTATATTGTAACATGGGTAATTTGTCAGTCAGAATTAATATGCTAAACAGTGAAACACATTTCCAATAACAGTGATAAAAATTAATTTTAATTTATTTATATGTTTATAGCAAAGATTTTTGTAAATTTTACTTTTATATGAAACGTTTGTCATCGAATTTGACATGTACAATGTTTATGAGAATGTTAAGAGTTCTGGTTATTGATTGTGTGCTGTAAGTGGAGCTATGTTTCTCCTCATTTTACATAGGAGAAGTTGCTCAGCCCTGGAGATTCCAACCCCTGCGGCAGCACCTTCCTCATTGCACTAAAGAGGTTGGATCAGTGTAATACTGATGCCAGCGTGACAGTGATCACAAGGGCTGGGCAAAAATCAATTTTGGTCCTTGGCCCATATGTATTTGTATGGCACTCCCTAAATTAAAATGACCTTGTGTCCCATCCTACCTTAGGAGGCTGGGTAAATATACCTGATACAACATTCATCCATTTCAAATGCCATTACTCATGACAGGAGAAAAGGAGGTATAAGCTCAATGATTTAGAGAAGCTGGCATGTAGTTTTACAAAGCTCTTTGGAGAAGAGTGGCTTGGCATAAATTTGTATAGACAAGGAAGCAGGGTGCTTTTGAGCTGACTGACTATGACCTGCTGCAAAGTCTCATATTTATCTATTTTCAGTAGGTTTTGACTTACTAAAATCAAAATTGGTTCAAAGTCCTCATTTTATACCTCATAAGCAGGGTCTTGCAAAACATCTGACCCAGCAAAAATGATGTGAATTAATTATAGCATACAAATTCTTATTTGAAGCCTTTCTGACTGAAAGACCTCTCCTCTATGACAAGCTTACTTAAGATCTGTTTTGGACTATTTTTATGTGCTATATCGGTTCTGGACATAGGCATTTATGACTATATTATTATTATTATTATTGATGACATGTGGCTAAGTGGTTAGAACATTCACTTTCTGACCATGTGATCCAATTTTTGAATCTCACCATGATCAATTTGTTTAGATGACTTCTTGATGTCATTGTCTGGTGGGGGGCACACCCAGAATGCAGTTCCTTTGAAAAGTACCTGAAAACCATACTATGGGTTGATCAAAGTTTTGTGAGTGAAACTAGCTAGACAAAAACCATTCAGAAGTTGTCAATGGTTGTGCTCGCGTGAGGTCATAAGTGGTTATGATCAAGGATTTGAGTGTAATAGCGTTATCCAAGAAATTGCTCATGCCAAATTATATGCTCTCTCCTAGAAACGGTAACTAAAATCTGTTCAGTATAGTTGCAGTATAAACAACAGGTGGCCTCTGTGGAATGAGCAAGTGCCTGTAATAGGATTTGACTAACAGCCCTAGCAGACTGGTGTGCACTGAAATGAGTAGTAACCTGTCATATTATTATAAAGTACAGTATGAGTACAGTACTCTTATAAATAAAAACATTAATTTGAATTTTCTGGAAAGTAATACCAAGATCATAAAACACCTTTTTCTGACTAATCAGAAAAAGGCCATTGCAGTTTTTACAGCATCTGTTTCTAAGCCACTGACTCGGTATAAAGCCAACACTAATTTCACCCATGAAAGGAGATCTGAACTGACCGGCATTAGCAGAAACACCAAAGCACTTCCATCAACAGTGAGGTCTTTGGCCAGCAATGAAACCAGCAGCAACAACAGAGACTAACTCGACTACTACAATGCGATAATTTGTGCAATATTTCTCTCACAAGTCAATCTCACTTGAGTACATATGCATATTGATTTTCTCCACGTGTCAGAAATAACTAAAATTGTAAATCTCTCAAATTGATGCTTCCAAGTGTGAGAAATTTAGCATAGACACTTTCTTGCTCTTAACTGCAACAAGACATCAATATATCTTTGATTTTTAAAAAGTTATTTGGGCATCTCAGCATGGTGTAATGGTTAGCAAGCTTCTCTTGCTAGGACAATTACCCCTATGCTTTTGGACTTGTGCCACATCTAAGCTACACTTAGAAAATCATTGTTTTGAGAGATCACACACTTATAGAGTTGTGAATCAGTATAAGGTGTTAGCCACACACTAAACTCTTAGTACTTGTCGAACTTTTTGCCTTTGCGCAGAGAGGAACCCAGACGAGGCTATGCCAAAGGGTAGAGTCTCATCTGAGGAGGTAGACAAACCCGACCCTGTTATCACAAGGTCTATGGAGAATTTTTGCCCGGGCCTATGGGCTTGGAAAAACCCACATTAAACTGGCCTTGTGCCACATCCCGCTCTGTGGGGAGCTCAGGTAAATATCAAGTTAACATATGTTGTTGTAAAGAATAAAATATTACAAAAATGCCTATCTTTAGGATAATCCATTAAGGTATTAATTAAAATATAACTAATTATTCAAGCCCCCCCCCTGTGTAATTATCCAACACAAAACAGGTAACTCACGAAACTTAATCTTTGCATGCAACACTAAAATTAAAATAAATCATTGAATATTCAACAAACCATGTATTGAATATTGCTGTTATATCTGGTCTGGTGCTTCTGCTATGTATTTAGAGATTCTAGATAAAATACAAAGAGGGATCTGCAATATTATTAGTCATGTCCTGGCATCTTGGCTTCAGTCACTTTCCCACCACCATTCTCTGTATCTATTCTATAAATATTTTCATGGTAATTGCCGAGCTTTCCACTTTTGTACCTGGACTTTATGAATTTATGGTCAGTACTAGATTGGCAGATAGGTCTCATCATTTTACAGTTGAAAAGGCTAGATGTAACAATAAGTTATTTGCTGACAGTTTCTTCTCTCACACTTCTCACTGACGGAACTCTCTTCCAGTTTCTTGCTTTCCAGTCAATTTTGATCTTCAAAAACTTAAACGCAATGTCAATCATTATCGTCTATCTTCTTAATTCCTGTTCTTTTATTGTTCTCTCTCCTTAATGATGTTTTCTTTTTCTCATATTCCCTCATACTCAATAACCCCTTTGCATTTTAGTGGCTTTCTTGCTTTGCTTGGGTGAAATGATTATAAAAAATCTTTTAGCCTATTCTCATATGAAATACATAAAACTCAATAATAATAATTATATATAAATCCCTTCACAAATAGTCGACATTTTGTAAAATTTTTCAAAAGATTGATTGATTCATTTTTTGTGGCCTATCAACCCTTTGCAGGTTATTTAAAGCCAGAAAAAAAAAATTTAAATTGTAAGAATTATTTTTTGAGATAATAATGGTTTTAGTGATACAAGTCTTACTAATTAACCCATAGCTGGGGGAGAAGAAGCTTCATACCTTTTCCAAGGATATTTGTGTGTAAGTGAATATAATGAACCCAAATGAAATTAGAACTTGGCTCTCTGATTAACGATTCTGAGCCATTATCTATCACATCACCTGCACCTCCAAGCTTACAGCTGGTATTACCCACTGGTCACCAATCTAGGTACTGTCCAGTCACAATGTTGCTTAACTTTGGTGATCGT
The DNA here is from genome assembly GCA_964036315.1 of Acanthosepion esculentum. NCBI lineage: Eukaryota > Metazoa > Mollusca > Cephalopoda > Sepiida > Sepiidae > Acanthosepion > Acanthosepion esculentum. The sequence continues at coordinate 15,064,201 of OZ038489.1, read as the reverse complement.
ACGAGAACCGGTGTTTCAATGGGATATGGCCATAAGCCTTTTGTTCTCAAAAAAGTATTTGATGCATTATGGACTAAATTTCAGCTCACTGTGTGCATATCGGCCGGGCGGATGTATTTTAATACGTCACCATTTTATCTCTAAGCACACAGATTTCTGTTCTTTCTCACTACTTTCTTTAGTACCCAGACTGGTCAACAGATGGCAGAGTAGCACAAAATGAAACTTGTCATGTTTGTAAAGAAAAACCTAAAAAAATGTATAGAAATTAAAATGTAAAATAAACAAATTATACAAATTTGCATTATAACAGACACATGGTGAGAACATATTCTATTAATCAGTTTCAGATAAAAAAAAAAGCATAATTTTAATGAAAATTATTAGGATACAATTGCCCAACTGAATGGATACAAAATTAAAATAAAATTTAATTAAAATTTATGGAGAAAGATAGAAATTTACACAGAATTTAAAATATCTACCAAATTATTTATCTGATTAAATTTCAGCTTATAATCACAATGTTTCGGCCATTGTACACACCGGCCTTCTTCAGGTGGTTGGAATGTCGAACTGAACCCTTTATTTCACTCACTGAGGTAGACTGTTCTAGTTCCACGTGCCATGTTTAATGGATGTCAGTTATCAGTTAAAAAGTTCTCTTTAATTCTGAAAGTTCTCCACTGCCTTAACCGGGTATTGAACTCACACTCTTTGGGTCCTGTTACTGGATCTAACCAACACCTTTATCCACTGTGCCATGTGTCCTTGAGGACATCTGTGTATGAATTTCTGGGTATTATAAACCTAATGTCTTCAGCAACCATTTTTACCAGTGCTCATATTGCAATTGGCACATGGAACTAGAACAGTCTACCCCAGTGAGTGAAATAAAGGGTTCAGTTCGACATTCCAACCACCTGAAGAAGGCCGGAGTGTACAACGGCCGAAACATGATAAACATGGCGACAAAGATGAGGACAATAGTCTGAATAATGTAAATAATGTACATAATACCTCATCTCAGAAATATAGACAGATACTGAAAGGCCGAAACGTTGTAATAAATATGTCAGCAAAGATGACGAAAACGGTCCGAATAATGTAAATAATGTACATAATACCTCATCTCAGAAATATAGACAGATACTGAAAGGCCAAAATGTTGTAATAAATATGGCGACAAAGATGAGAACAATAGTCTGAATAATGTAAATAATGTACATAATACCTCATCTCAGAAATATAGACAGATACTGAAAGGCCGAAACGTTGTAATAAATATGTCAGCAAAGATGACGAAAACAGTCCAAATAATGTAAATAATGTACATAATACCTCATCTCAGAAATATAGACAGATATAGAAAATTTATATCCTTCAGGTAATATACTTTCAAATAGAGCTGATCATTTTTCTGTTAACTATTCATGCATTTTTGTGCCTACTAATATATTTGCACGGTAAGGTATAAATAAAAGGAAAACATCAAATAGTCGGTAAGAGTAGCAGCTGGATGAACAGTCCAAATCAAAATTATTACAAAATCTTGTGTCTAGCCTATTCCTTGTTATATGAAAATTGTCTTCAGAAGAAGAAAATAGACATGTAAAGAATAAAATAATTTTTATAAAATAGCTCAACAATTTCTGGAATATAAAAATCTTGGATTTACACTTTATTTGTTTTTTTTTTCTTTTCCTTTTCTTTCTCTTTGTGGATGAGTTGAATATTTTTACAAGGTCAAAATTTTCAACCTCTCAACTTTCCACAATGTAAAAAAATGGATCCCAAAGAGTTAATTTTTTGAAGAGTAAAATTGTTACCCCCAAAATTCATGTATATTTTAATCCCAGGGTGGTAGTGATATAAAAAAAATGGAATTGTATGTTCCTGGTTTTAGACTAAAGAAAAATCATTTAACATTGAGCAGACATGTTGCATGACGTAGCATTCCAATTTTCATAAATCAGGAAATGAAGTTAAAATATTGTAACAAACATTACTATAATTGTTCAATCTTCAACAACTTCATTATGCGATAAGGGCTTTTTTCTTCATTGTAGTCGATATTTTTATAATAAAGACAAAAATTTTCCTTCAGCAAAAGATTCAACCAAAGAATTTTATAGATTTCTCATGAATAATAAACCAAATATGGCTTCATTTTTATTTGTTTATTAATTTTTTTAGACCAAGAAGCATTTAGTTAGATATTTCAAAATATGAATAGATGGAATATAAGAAGACCTTTTTTCATACTTAAGGCTGATACTAGAAGCTTTGAAAGAATGAAATTAAAAAATAAAAATTATATGCCCTACAAACTTTCAAATTCTAATATTTCTGTTGATGTGGAAGAAAAAAAAAATGAATGAGGTCAATTTATTTCCAGAGTTTTGAAATGTTCAATTTGGATTCTGGCAAAAAGAAAGCCTGACTAAAGTGGCTATATTTTATCAAGTTCAGAATAATTCAATTTTGTTAGGAAATAATTTAGTTTTGAAAACAATAAAATTTTCTAGGTTTTGGAACAATGATTATCCCTAATGCAAAGAGTTCCAATGTTTTCTTTTATCCAAGATGGCTTTTCTTACAATCTCAAGGTATCAAAAATAAAATCCTAATGAGAAATTTCCATTTGCACATCACAGAAATTAAATCTAGTTGACACCACAGGCAAACACTTTATTTAAGGAGATTTGTTTAAAATTATGAATTGCAGTCAATATTTTTTTTATTATATATTTAATGTGAAATCCTGGAAGATGGTTATGTTATTATTACTTGAATTTATCAGACAAACATCTACATTTTTTTTAAATTACAAAATTTCAGTCACTTCATAGTGTTCTTTTCAACTGTGTGTAGCATGTAGTAACTTTTTAGACTTAAAGAATATCAGTCATAATTCAACAAGTGACCAAAATATTATAGGAGGAGGAAAGAGAACACTTCCTCTTTATAATTGAAGTTTATATAAGGTAGGGAACAAGATTAGAAAATTTTTGTACACTTCTTTGGAGTAATGTCCATCACAGACAATGGCCATATTACAACTAATCGACAGTCAAGACAATAGTGTCTGGGCATGATTACAATCTGATGCAATCATGGATGATGCAATATTTTTCAATGCTAAACAAACTTCATCATACACCCTGAAAATAGATTCATATTACTGCACACGAATGCAAATGACCTAATCTGAGGTAAAAATAGAAATCGATTACACATTGTCACTCCAGTGGGTTTAAAAACTGACCGAATGGTGAAAGAATGATTTGCACAAGGGTATGTGGTATTCTCAAAGTAGGCTGGGTGTGGATGAAATGTACTGTATTATAACCGACTATTATGAAATAAGAGTTAGACAAGGATGCCAATATTATAACCATGTCAAAACCAGAAAAAGGTTTTTTTTTTAATGGTGTTTACTGGGAACAACTTATTTCAAATGGAAGTATCACTGCCAAATAGGACTAAATGAAGATGTAAATTGTAACTGAGGAATTTGCTGAAAAATGTTAACAATTGGGCAACATTTGCTTGTGACACAACAAGAATTTACATGTTGCCAGTGCCCATATTGTATAAATGACTTGTGAAAAAATATAGTAACAGACCTCAAATCATAGACTGCTTTAAGATATAGTTAATTTGTTTCAAATTGAAGAAGGTTAAATAAAATTTTACCTAAGTTCTGCAAGGGACAGAAAAAGTAAAGACTACTGAGTAGACATGATTGCTATATTGTCTATAACTCATTAACATATGAACAAATTCAGAGTATGTTATAGATGCAATTCTTACTCTGGATAATGGTTCTTAAGGTTATAAATGAAATTCTTAGTCAGACACTTCTCCCATGAAAGACCATTTCTAGCAAAGAAGGCAAGTAACAATATTATCATGGTAGAAGATGGAGAAGCAACACCTGTCGAGGTCATAGATCAAATAGGGGAAGGAGAGGTCATACTATCAGAAGAATAAAACTAAGAAATAAAATCCTCTTGGACTTGATGACAAAACTTCCATTCATTTGGCTAAAAATTACCAATATGTCTCTGATAAAGGATCTGATAAATTATCCTGACCATTATTGCCGCTTTAAGGTGGACATATCATTCAATAGATATCAAGATAGCTTTTCTACAAAGGAAGCATTTTGAAAGGACAGTCTTTCTAAAACCATTTCCAGAATCTGAAGTTCCTGAAGGTTTGTTACAGATCTGAATCAACCTCAGAGAAAAAGGCAAGAAAGGTTTTTTAAATATAAAAATATAAAATATTTTTATTTTCTTGTTTTCACAATTAAATTTTTTGTAGCATATATGAATGTTTTTGCAGTCCTTGTCTGTAGTTGTTTGTTAAGATGAAAAAAATGTGATTTCTTCATGTGTATGTGTGAGAAAAAAGAATCAAAAGAGAAAGTGAGCAGGAAACTGTAAGTGTCACATAACTTGGTGAGGAAGAGTGTACGTGTCCCGTAGCTTGGTGAGGAAGAGCGTACGGGTCCCGTAGCTTGGTGAGGAAGAGCGTACGGGTCCCGTAGCTTGGTGAGGAAGAATGTACGGGTCCCGTAGCTTGGTGAGGAAGAGTGTACGGGTCCCGTAGCTTGGTGTGGAAGAGTGTACGGGTCACGTAGCTTGGTGTGGAAGAGTGTACGTGTCACGTAGCTTGGTGAGGAAGAGCATACATGTCACATAGCTTGGTGTGGAATAGTGTACATGTCATGTAGCTTGGTGAGAAAGACAGGTGAATGAGTAAGGGAATCTTTGTTAAGCCATGGCATTGTGAATCTAGTCAGTATGTTCTCCTTACTGGCTTGTCTGGTCTGGTGACTTCCCCTATATACTTTTCAAAGGGATCACAAAGCATCTTTATTGTTGACAGGAATGCAACCCATTTGCTTGAAAAATGTTAAATATTTATTTTCAAAGGATTAATTTATTAACCGGAAGGATGTGTGGATCCTCCGACTCGGAAACCACCTTTTGTCATTTGATGATTGACCGTCTTGGTGTTTATTTCCATCTTTGCTCCACAGGTTATATATGGAAGTTAGATAAATGTAAATGTGTTTACAGACTGAATGATGCTTCCCAAGAATGGTATTTAACAGAGAAAATCTAATGAAACTGGGGGGGAGGGCATCTAAGTACAATAATGGAGTCATAGCAACTTATGTGGATGACTTCTGGGCAGGCACTGAAAAATTTTAAGAAAATGTGGTACAGAAAATTAGGAAAGTCTTTATGGTTAAATCAGAGAAAACTTCAAGTTTAAAATATTTTGGCCTTGAGATTTGTCAGTGAAACGATTCCATAATAATTAGTCAAGATAAGTTTGTCAAATTAATCGCTATGATACCTGCAAAGACTGACTATAATTCAAATACGGTTTTGTCAAATGACAAGCTCAAATTATGCAGGAGCTCAATAGGAAAGCTAAATTGGCTAGCAACACAGACACAGCCTTATTTAAGTTATTAGATGTGACGTGACCTCATTCCTAAAAGACAAACAAGTGGACAGCATATCACTGGTAAATAAGTCAGCTAGAAAAGCTAAAAAAAAAATAAAAAAAAAATCCCCCAAACTTAATACCTAACCTAGGCGATTTTACTGGAATGAAACTGATTGCATATTGTGATGCAGCATTTGATGGACTTAATAATGGGGGAGCTCAAGCAAGATACATTATCTTTCTTCTGGGTGACAAGGATAATTATATTCCTATTTCTTGGCACTATCACAGAATCAAGAGATTTCTGAAATGTACACAGGCTGCTGAAATCCTTGCTATGGTTGTTAATATGGAAGCATGCACATTTTACAGAAAATACCTTCTAGAACTTCTATACATTGAAGATAAGCCAGAAAATCTTCCAGCAATATGTAAAACAGACAATGCAGCTCTATGATTCTGCTCACTCATCTACTCAGATATTGACTAAGAGACTCAGTATTGAAACTGCAATTATTCACAAAATGTTAAAACAAAGGGTGATACATAAACTTGAATGGATTCTCAACTGAAACCAAGTTGCAGATGACCTAAGAGAGGAGTTTTCTCTAAGAAGATTCTGGATCTTGTATGTGAGCCCAGAATTTCTCATCCAGAAGAAAAAATATATTGATGTAGAACCTGTGATAAATAAGCCACCACTATTGTCTATATCAGGGGTGGGCAAACTATGGCCCGCGGGCCACATGCGATTTTGTGCAGCCCGCTTTAAAATGTTATTTATTAAAACTATATTTTTCCTTTAAAAGCCCTTTATTTTGCCAATTTTAAATATCAATTATTTTGGTTTATATATACTATGCGGCCCAGTAAAACTATAAATTATTAGAATGCGGCCCTTGTACTAAAAAGTTTGCCCACCCCTGGTCTATATGAAAAGAGAAAAGGTGGGGAGCTGTTAACTATGCTCCCAAAGATTGAACTCATTATCCTTGGCTAACAAATCTTGTTTAATTACATGTCCCACCTGCTAATTAAAAATGAGCCCACCCTTTTCCATAAGAATTCCTAACAATTTGTTCAAAGGGGAGAAGATTAATTTGCCCCGAGAACCTTTAGACGTCATTCCCCTACAATTAGATTGGTTTGTTTTTCCTGACATTTTGCGATTGTTAATTATTGTTATTGTTCACCTTTTGCTGTCTATTTTTTTCTATCTCTGACAGAATTGTTATCAGGGTTTCAAATCTTATACAGATTGCCAGGGGACAGCATTTTTACCTGTCCATACCTTTGCCAATTTTGTTAATCTTACCTTATCCTTATGGATGAGAAAGACATCAGCAGGGCTGTAAAGGGAGTGATCAATGGAAAGAAGACACCAGGAAATAGTGGACTCCTAAGACTACAACTGAAGTAGAGAAAGGAGTGACATCTAAGGGCTCATTAACCCCATGGAGCATGCCAGCCATCTCCCACTGTATTATGGATGTTGAGGAGTCCTCTTCATAAGCTAGTTGTTATACACACCTGGTGGAATTGAACAAAACTTTTAAAGGATATAGACAAATTGAAGGCAGTGGAGAAAAGTTTTATGATGTCAACAAATATTTGTTGTCACTTTCATAATGCTCAGTGTAGTAGAGACTTTGTAATTGCAGATACAACTATAGTAACGCCGTTGAACAATCCTGGTGTAAAATGCTTTTGAATAACACTCACACTAATAGTACTTGCTCGATAATACTCGCTTGAATAGTAACCGCCAAATAGTGATCTGAATACTAATCCATATAGTGATCACTTAGACACCACACTAATTCCCATATATAAATTTCCTTTACCATCACATGATCTACTTATTCAAAATGGGATTGCCTGTGTTTGCTCTCTGGTGATCTGTGTTCAAACTTCAGTATCAGCAGCCACACTTTATTTCTATATAACAAAAAGAGAGGTATCCGTTTTCGTAGGGGACAAAATTAAAACGAAATAATCAAAGAAGTATTAGATTATTAAGGCTCTATCAGAATTTGGAATACATGTACAGCATATTGTAAAAGGAAAGGAGATTCTCCTGCCCAACCTGGAAGATTGTATAGCCCTTATGAAAAAAAAGCCCCTACACAATAAAGACTCAATAATAGGAGTAGAATAGGAAAGAAACAGGAGGGTAAAAGTGTCGGTATATGAAGTTTCATGTTTCATCACGGGCCAACAAGTTGGAGCCTACTTCTAACAATATGGAGAACTTGTGGAAATTATACCTGACAAGAAAATGAGGGAATGTTGTTTCAACATCATGTTAGACAAAAAAATCTTTCAATTCCATCCCAAAAGTGAAAGTAGATGGGAAGAAATTCCCAGTCATTGTTTTTGGCACTGCAATGAAACCTGGCAACAGTTTTACAGGTGAAACAATTGGTATACCATTTTTCTGTTTATTTTGGTTTATTGCTTTTATCAATGTGAAACACTTGTTTATAAATGACTAACTTCAAATCAGGATTTCATATTAAGCATTCTCATCCTCTTGCTGCAAACAAGTTTTAAAAGACTAATATGATTTTATATTGGCACAAAACCAATTGTTGCTTTCTTATATGTTAAGAATCAATAAAACTGGTTCAGTTCAAGTCGAACCAAGTGTAAAGCTTATCTTCCTCCTCTTGGGAGTCAGAATTGATTTGGACATTATCATTTTACTTATAGAAGAGTCATACACAAATAACAAATTTTGAAAATGGCTTTATTTGAACTGTAAAATCTCTCACCTTCAGGGGCAATGATAAGAATTTTTGCTGTCAAGAAATTAAAAATATAATTACATCAGCAAAACTTCCAGGAAGATAAGAGATTCACCAATTAACATTTTATTTTTAGGAAACCTTTCAGACATTCTGATGTTTCAGTCGATTTAAATCTATTCACAATTGCACAGATTAAATTTTGCAATTAACTTTCATTTGGTTAATTGCTTTATTTTCTCATCTGTATTTATTATTTATTTATGTCCAAGTTCCCCATAGGTCATTAGTACATGTCACAAAATGTTTTAATAGGTTACAAACAAGTAGTAGTTTTTAAGTACTTACAATGGTTAGTAAGCTTGTCTTGCAGATCAATCAGCAAGTGCAGTGAACTTAATACAAATTGATTGATTTAAGTTGAACAATATATATGCTTTTAATTTCTTGGCAATAAATTTAGTCTGAGTCATTATATAGTATTAATATCTTATCTTAAAAACAGCAAGAAATTGAAGTTTTATTATATAGTCAAGATAAGGAAAAATTCAAAAGACTTATCTTAGGACCAACTTAATGTTTTGCTGATACATTGCTCATCAGGTTCAGATAATCTATTGAATTAGTAGATATCATATTTATATACACTGTATGAGGAGTTTTAGTCAAGGTTCCAAATAAATTTCAAAATTGTTCATATGCTAAAAAAAAATAAATAATGCTATCACATGACAAAATTTAAAATTTAAAAAATGACATAACATTAAACTTAAATGGTTTGGTTTTTATATATTTATGATCTTGGCATTTTAAAAGTTATTTTTGTTGAAAAAAATCTTTGGAAAATAAACTCAGCAAATTCACCAATGATCAAATAATTCAAAATACTAGACACTATATTTCAAAATTAAAGATTATATTTATTTTTTTATTTTTATTTATTTATTTATATTATTGACTCCAAACAAACTTCACATCTGTTTTATACTAACATGTAAAAAACGTTTTTAACCACAGCTTTTTAATTTTTCTGGATGCAAGAATATTTTTTCTAAGTCATGCCTTAAAACAAACAATGTCTGACTTTTCATTTTATTTTTTATTTACTTTTTAAAAATTGCTTTTCAATAAGATGTAGAATGAATGTTGGAATGAAACAAAGTTTGTTATAAAAGAAAAAATAATTTCTTTTTCAGAACTTATACTCTTCCCTTCGTACTCTTAGTGAAGACCTGCAATGTAGTGAACCACCCTCATTCCCTTCATATTGCATTTGGTGAGATGTAAGTTCCACTCAGGCAGTTTCTTCTCACAAACCACTGCCTTGTAGAGCTGACTCCTAAAGGGATGCTTCCCCTATCACTACAATATTAACCTGTTCAAGTCTAGGGTTAACTGTTATTTTCCATCTCTACCTTGAGTGGCTCCTGAGCATTGTATTAAGTGACCTTTGATAAATGTAACAAATATTTTGGGTTCACCAAAATTTAAGACGTGGAAGGAGAGTAATGGCTATTGGTGCAAAGAATGGAAATTGGTGAATAAAATTCAAATTCTAGCCTAGGTTATTGTGTTCACATTCACACAAATGCCCTTGGGAAAAGCAGGAATCTGTCTCTTCTCTCCTCAGATATGGGTTAAATAAAATAGACTGGGTTCCTTAGCCTTGGGTCAGAATTAGTCTAAGATTAGGAAAACTGAATTCCAAACTTTTGAGAAGGCAACAGGAAACCACTTCACTATTTTTCCCAAGAATACATGGTAATTCACAGATAAAGAAAAGGAAGCTGTGGAGGGCTATGATTGCTTACATTCTAAAGAGACATAGCACTAACAAAAAAAAAAAGTTAGCAAGTTTGTCTTGCAGATCAATTTTTATTTTTATATCATTTCACCCCAAGCAAGGTGATAAAGCCACTCAGATGCAAGGGTTTACTAAGTGTGAAAGAAACTGACAACTCATTACCAATAAAAAGAATGAGATACAAGGAGACGGAAGATGACAATTGACATTATATTTAAATTTTTGAAGATCAAAGTTGACAAAAAAAAAAGAAACTGGAAGAGAGTTTCACAAGTGAGAAGTGTGAGAAAAGAATTGGCTAGCAGAGATTTTACTAGGAATTTAAACTGTAAAATGATGAGACTTTGCTGCCAATATAATATTGCACTTAAATTCATAAAGTCATGGTACCAAAGAGAACAATTATCAGAACAATTACCATGAAAATATTTATAAGAAAATCACAGAGAAACTAAGTTACAGCAGTAGAACGGACGCCAAAATGCCAAGTCAGGTCTGACATTGCAGTAACTTCTTTCTAATTCACCAGTAGAAAGAGTCTGATTCCCAATGGGCACTCTCCTATTATAGCCTTGTACCAGACTAAGCTTAATAAATAAAATTTAGACTTATGGATTTTCCTCATGGCTGAAATAGTTATAGAAATGCTTGAACCCAAGTAAAAAAAAAAAAAAGCATGCTATCTCCATTTGAAAAATTGGTGCAACACAATCTTTCTATCTTTGTTTGGTTTTGCATTATAATAAGTAAAAAAAAAAAAAAAAAAAAAAAAAAAAAATTGTAAAATGCCTGACAATAAAGGGTTTCATTTCCACATAACGCTCTTCTCAACACGATTTCTCCTAACTTTATCTTCTCCCTGCTGGCATAGAGAATTTTCAAAATATTTCTTTCCTAAGAAGAGTAGAATGTGTGGGTGGTGTAATGGATAGCAGAGAGGCAAGTTCAAATTCTGGTTGGGTTTATTACATTCACTTATACACAAATACTCTCTGGAAAGATATGAATTCATCTCTTCTTCCTGAGTTAGATAGGACACCTCTAAAAAAAAAAAAATAATAATAATAATAATATCATTAACAGAACATTCAGTCAGTCAGGTATGTACCATGCATGATACACACTTGGGCAATCATGTATCTTTGGATACATAAATGACAAGGCAAATTTTTCCCTACAGTAGTTTGCCATTTCTTTCTGTGGTAGACCAGTCGCCATCCAAGGCTGTAGAACTCAGTCTGTCCTGACATTTACCCATAGCTGGGGGAAGAAGAAGAGGATTCATACCTTTCCTAAGAGTATTAGCACATAAGTGAATGTAATGGATTCAACTGGAATTTGAACTCAGCTCTCCGATTCCTCAATCCGAGCCACTATCCATTACTCCAACCTCACAAAAATGGAACATTCACTCACACAAAAAAAAAGGAAGAAAAAAAAAGAATTATTCTTACTTCTTACAATGCAAAAAATTAAGTTTCAGTTTTAAATAAGCCACAAAGGGTTGATAAACCATAAAAACAATAATAAATCAATTAATCCTAAGAATATTAACATAAAACAATTCAAGAAACTGCTTTCAAATCAATCATTGCTGCTATTGGCTATCCTTTCACAAATCCACGTGACAAACAAAATAGAGATAGGGAAAACTTATTTTCTCAAGATTGTAAAAAAAATCTTTTCTTACAATTATCTCTGGGAAGATCAAAGTGTAGCTTCTGTTCTTTTTATTTCATTGAAGTAAAGAGAATGAAGATGTTAGTTTGCATCTTAACAACTGATTGTAATTTGTCATTGATTAATTATAAAAAACAATTTAAAATTAATTTAATCCATTCTTAAAAATAATACCCAAGTGAATTTTTTTTACGTGAAATTTAAAAATATATATATATATATATATATATATATATATATATAAAAAGACAACAAAAACTGTATGGTCATTTTTTGATATATGTTTTATGAATTTTTGTGGATATGTTCCCAATCAAGCCCAACCTCAAAATATGATCAAACAAATTTTAGACAAAGTGCTTCTTGAGTAGGCAAAACATTTTTTCAGCACCAAAACACATAATACAACTTCATATATTTAATCACTCACACAATCTAAGTTTCCCTCCTACTTCATAATGATATATTCAGTTGTTATGGTAACAGGAAGCATTACTCTGCCAACATGTCTCATTGCCCTAACTACAAAACATTTTATTACTAAAATGGGAGAACCAGATTAATTCATGTCATCTTATCTATTTTTGTGTTGGATTTTTTTTTAATCAATTCACTTCAAGCAAGGCAATAATGCTGTCATGGTGTCTACTATTTGACACTCAACACCACCTCTGCTTACTGATACTACTCCTAACACAACCTATAAAGGCCGTAGTCCTTATCATAGAAGAGTCCTGTTAACCTAGTAACATTCTATGTTGAATAAAGCTAAACGCTTTCTTCTTACCTCACAACAACTTATTCAACATAAACTTTGGAAAGATATCTGAAATCCTGTCATTTCAAGATGGACTCTAATGTGAGTGACACTGCAGACCAATGGTACTATTAGTTTAAAACTTTCAGTAACTTTATTAATGCTATCGACCCTGAAGGTACAAGCAGATTGCATGTACTTATTAACTTTCTACCCCCAGCGATTTACAAACACGTTAAAGAATTAACCTCTCACTCAGAAAACTCTACATTAATCCTAAGAATAAGGTAACTGCACGACATTTACTCTCCAACTACAAACAAGATCCAAACGAAAGCCTGGATCAGTACCTCGAAAAGCTAAGGCTTTTGACACAGGAGTGGAATTTTTTGTCTCATAGTGCCAAGGAGTGCAAAATGAACACCTTAGAGACACCTTTATTAATGTGATATATTCCAGCTACATTTGCCAACATCTATTGGAGAACAAAACCTGACACCTGGAGATAGCATTTAAACAGACATGTTCCTTTCAGCACCTAATTTAGCCCTGAGTGAGTGTGTTGAACCAAAGTAAGTTTGAACCACTAGTAGATAAAGTTGAGCTACTCGAGTCTAACCCTAATTATGCACATGTATGCTTACAAAATGGATGTGAAACTACAGTTACACTAAGAGACTTGGCCCTCCGAGGTGGCAGGTTAATAGATCAAAATTCTACCAATGACTTCAACCTGGTGCCTGTGCAAGTCAAGCAGAATGCTGACACTGACTGGATTGCACCCAATAGGGGAAATACCTGAAGTTCAAGAAAACCCTTTACCTGAACAAAGTGAAGATATAACCCAGACTTCTTCCCCAGTCGTACGCCATTCTATGGGTATCAAAGACAGACCCCAGTACTTACAAGATTATTTTGAAGAAAACAATTTAACCTAATCTTAATAACACCAAGCACTGTTCTTAGTCGGTGGGGGAGAATGTCATGGTAACTACTATTCTACTTGCACTGCCACTACTACTAATGCAACTTATAAAAGCCATAGTCTTTATGGTAGAAGAGTTCTGTTAACAACCTAGCAATGTTCTATGTTGAATAAAGCTAAACGCTTTCTTCTTGGCTCACAACAAATGCCACTAAGATGCAAGAAGCTATTGGGAATTAAAAAGAAGGAAAAAGACATTAGAAATAATGAGAAACCCAATTCTAAACAGGAAAGAAGTGGGTAAACCTCTATTCCTGTTCAAAAGACAGGGGAGGTGTGTTAACTGAACAATGGGTAAACCTATCAACTTCTATTAGATTTAGATAAGGATTTAAAAGGCAAAATACTTTTTTTTTTTTTTTTTTTTTTTACATAGGACAGCAAATCTTTGATTACTCATGCAGAAAAATTTGCAATTGTAAATTTTCCTTTTTTTTTAATGAAGCAGTTATACTAGTTTTAATGTAACACAATAATATATATATATATATATATATATATATATATATATATATATATATATACACACACATGTTGTAATGGAATGTCCTACACTCCCTATCGCCCATGTGGACTGAGTATATCAGTAGATATATATAATGAGCACAGAATATACCTGGGGCTTTGCTTCGGGAATTATTAGCCTGCTACCAGATTCCCTGTCTTTCAGTAGTGTATTCTCTTTTACAATAAACCTCTCTTTCTTACATCTACGTGCATGTTGCTGTTCCTTCACTCGAGTACCAGCTTTGTCTGTTTGTGAGCGCTTTAAGGATACAACAATATATATATATATATATATATATATATATATTATTCAAACATATATTGTTAAATAGAAACCAACAACAAATGTCTATTATGTTTGATCAGGAGCCGTTCTAAACTTTGTATGTTTGATTTAATTTCAAGAGAAAATAAAGACAATTTTTGTCCAACATGAATTTATGGCCTGCATCTGTTATTCCATGACCGTTATTGTTGCATAGCAACCTTCTATGTCAACATAACAGAATATCATCTTTGATGGTGAATATCTTTGTCTAAATATCCACATAAACACTCTGAAGATGGCTCATGTGAGCCAAAAGCTTACATCAAGGAAGAGCGTAATAAAAATATCCAAATGTTGGACAATTTTTGTCTTTATTTCCTCCTGAAATTAAAGCAACCATACGGAGTTTAGAACGGTTCATGATCAAACATAATAAGACATTCGTTATCTGTTATATTTAAGAATATATGTTTGAATAATGATCTGCTGCCCCAATACACTAAATATGTGTGTGCCCTTTTTATATTATTAATTTGAAATTATCTTTGCACAATATATTTCAATATAAATAGATAAGAAGATATGTTTATAATGATTTGCATGTGTATGCTTCTCAACACAAGAATTTGCATGCATAAAATTTACAAGTAAAAAAATTCTATACATTGAGAACATTTTTTTTTTCACTAAATTTGTCTTAAAGACACTTTTTAGAATGAGGCACATGACGAGGCAAACACAAATTAATTTATTAAAAAATACCAAGGAACACCACCACCTCCATTTTCTCATTATTTGATATGAAATAGAATATTTTTTTTTTTTTTTTTTTTTTAGGCATTTTTTTTTTATGAATTTTAAAACAAGAAAAAAAATGAAAAAACTGAAAGGTGGAAAACGAACAAATATTTTAATTTTATTTTCATTAATCAAATCATGTGGCGAAGTAACAAGAAACTACTACATTATTGCTGAAGAAGGCATGGCACTTCAAAGATAATAAAAAAAAAAGAAAAAAAAGTGTGGTTTATAGAGAGCAAAGTTCACTAACATCTTGAAGAGACACGGCATTTAAAAAAAAATAGAGAAGAAAAAAAAATTAAGTCATATTGTCACAGAATGATGATGATGATGATGATTATCATCATCATCATGTAATGGTTTTAGAACTTCAATTCAAATTTCTTTCTGTTAAAGCATTAAAGAAATCCAAACAAGCCAAGGGCAATAATCCACAATCAGATAATTCCATATAAATACAGTTAATCTAATAAGCTTAATTGTTAAAGCACTGGTCAGGAAAACAAAGTCCTCAAATTTTCTAAGAAATACTTTAAGCCAATGATCAAGGCTGCTACAGAAAATATCCAATGACCAACAATATACGTCAAATTCACAGGCTTCTACGATAAAAAAATATCCAAGACAGAGAAATGAATGTAAAGTCTGTAATACTTGGAATTAATTCAATGCTGTCTATTAAAATAAAATTATATATCATGTTATCGTGAACAATTGTCTATATAAAAATGATAAATTCCTGTCCAGAATGGTCAGACTGTTAAAGGCTCAAGTACAATAATTAATGTAAAAGCAACAATTCTATTGATTGTTTGACAAGATGTAATTTGGACCAGATTTTTAAAATCAAGCTTAGATGACTGAAGAAAAAAAATGATATTTTTAAGTTCAAAATATCACTTGAGTTTAAGCCATTTTAAATAAATAATCTTGCCTACCTTTGTGTTGGGGGTGATCCACTGTTGTAGGAAGCAACTACCAGTAACAGAAGGAGTGACAAACTGAACAGTTACTAGCGGTGGAGCCTTGGAAATATTGATTTGTACTGATGTCAGAACTCTTTCTGTTCTAAAGCATTGATTCTTTTGTTATTCTCGTGAGTGGGTGTCTATAAAATTATACATGTGTGAGCAGATATGGACAAGCTTGTATGTGTGTGTGTGTGTGCGCTATGCATGACTAAGTACAGAATGTGTGTGTTTTGAAGAAAAAAAAACCTTTAGTAAATAAAAAGCCCATCCCAAAATTGTCTTTTTTACAATTTATCATAGGTAAAGCAGTTATATCAGTGAAAAAATATATTTTGTTTTAAAGAAAATATTTAGAATACCAAGAGAGAAATATACTAAAATAATAGCTGCGTGTACAAAGAAGAGGGAGGAGAAAAAAAGAAAAAAACAATTATCACTTGTAATATGCACATATATTTACTTAAAGGACAAATTTTATTATACCACCTCGTGAGTGGCCACATGCACTTGGGAATTGATGGTTATATATATATGTGTGTGTCTGTGTGTGTGTGTATGTGTGTGTGTGTGTGTGTGCTCGAGAATAAACATATAATTTAAGTATTTACAAGTATGCAGAAATGCAACATTTACACTGTCTTAGTCTATACATTTGCTTATAGGAAATCTATAAACATAAAGATAGATATGTGCATACTGGGATAGATAGATCTAAATGGACAGAGACAGAGATAGATAGATCTAAATGGACAGTGACTTTAGATGTATCTATCTATCTCTCTATCTCTGTCCATTTAGATCTATCTATCTCTCTATCTCTGTCCATTTAGATCTATCTATCTGTCTATCTTTGTCCATTTAGATCTATCTATCTCAGTCCATTTAGATCTATCTATCTATCTCAGTGTCTGTCCATTTAGATCTATCTATCTATCTCAGTCTCTGTCCATTTAGATCTATCTATCTATCTCAATCTCTGTCCATTTAGATCTATCTATCTCAATCTCTGTCCATTTAGATCTATCTATCTATCTCAATCTCTGTCCATTTAGATCTATCTATCTATCTATCTCTGTCCATTTAGATCTATCTATCTATCTATCTCTGTCCATTTAGATCTATCTATCTATCTATCTCTGTCCATTTAGATCTATCTATCTATCTCTGTCCATTTAGATCTATCTATCTATCTCTGTCCATTTAGATCTATCTATCTCAGTCCATTTAGATCTATCTATCTATCTCAATCTCTGTCCATTTATATCTATCTATCTCAATCTCTGTCCATTTAGATCTATCTATCTCAATCTCTGTCCATTTAGATCTATCTATCTCAATCTCTGTCCATTTAGATCTATCTATCTCAATCTCTGTCCATTTAGATCTATCTATCTCAATCTCTGTCCATTTAGATCTATCTATCTCAATCTCTGTCCATTTAGATCTATCTATCTATCTCAGTCTCTGTCCATTTAGATCTATCTATCTATCTCAGTCTCTGTCCATTTAGATCTATCTATCTACCTATCTCAGTCCATTTAGATCTATCTATCTATCTCTGTCCATTTAGATCTATCTATCTATCTCTGTCCATTTAGATCTATCTATCTATCTCTGTCCATTTAGATCTATCTATCTATCTCTGTCCATTTAGATCTATCTATCTATCTATCTATCTATCTCAGTCTCTGTCCATTTAGATCTATCTATCTATCAGTCCATTTAGATCTATCTATCTCAGTCCATTTAGATCTATCTATCTATCTCAATCTATGTCCATTTATATCTATCTATCTCAATCTCTGTCCATTTAGATCTATCTATCTCAATCTCTGTCCATTTAGATCTATCTATCTCAATCTCTGTCCATTTAGATCTATCTATCTATCTCAGTCTCTGTCCATTTAGATCTATCTATCTACCTATCTCAGTCCATTTAGATCTATCTATCTATCTATCTCAGTCCATTTAGATCTATCTATCTATCTCAGTCCATTTAGATCTATCTATCTATCTCAGTCCATTTAGATCTATCTATCTATCTATCTCAGTCCATTTAGATCTATCTATCTATCTATCTCAGTCCATTTAGATCTATCTATCTATCTCAGTCCATTTAGATCTATCTATCTATCTCAGTCCATTTAGATCTATCTATCTATCTCAGTCCATTTAGATCTATCTATCTATCTCAGTCCATTTAGATCTATCTATCTATCTCTGTCCATTTAGATCTATCTATCTATCTCAGTCCATTTAGATCTATCTATCTCAGTCCATTTAGATCTATCTATCTCAATCTCTGTCCATTTAGATCTATCTATCTATTTATCTCAATCTCTGTCCATTTAGATCTATCTATCTACCTATCTCAGTCCATTTAGATCTATCTATCTACCTATCTCAGTCCATTTAGATCTATCTATCTATCTCAGTCCATTTAGATCTATCTATCTATCTCAGTCCATTTAGATCTATCTATCTATCTCAGTCCATTTAGATCTATCTATCTCAATCTCTGTCCATTTAGATCTATCTATCTCAATCTCTGTCCATTTAGATCTATCTATCTCAATCTCTGTCCATTTAGATCTATCTATCTACCTATCTCAGTCCATTTAGATCTATCTATCTATCTCTGTCCATTTAGATCTATCTATCTATCTCTGTCCATTTAGATCTATCTATCTATCTATCTATCTATCTCAGTCTCTGTCCATTTAGATCTATCTATCTATCAGTCCATTTAGATCTAATTATCTCAGTCCATTTAGATCTATCTATCTATCTCAATCTCTGTCCATTTATATCTATCTATCTCAATCTCTGTCCATTTATATCTATCTATCTCAATCTCTGTCCATTTAGATCTATCTATCTCAATCTCTGTCCATTTAGATCTATCTATCTATCTCAGTCTCTGTCCATTTAGATCTATCTATCTACCTATCTCAGTCCATTTAGATCTATCTATCTATCTATCTCAGTCCATTTAGATCTATCTATCTATCTATCTCAGTCCATTTAGATCTATCTATCTATCTCAGTCCATTTAGATCTATCTATCTATCTCTGTCCATTTAGATCTATCTATCTATCTCAGTCTCTGTCCATTTAGATCTATCTATCTACCTATCTCAGTCCATTTAGATCTATCTATCTATCTATCTCAGTCCATTTAGATCTATCTATCTATCTCAGTCCATTTAGATCTATCTATCTCAGTCCATTTAGATCTATCTATCTCAATCTCTGTCCATTTAGATCTATCTATCTCAATCTCTGTCCATTTAGATCTATCTATCTCAATCTCTGTCCATTTAGATCTATCTATCTCAATCTCTGTCCATTTAGATCTATCTATCTCAATCTCTGTCCATTTAGATCTATCTATCTCAATCTCTGTCCATTTAGATCTATCTATCTCAATCTCTGTCCATTTAGATCTATCTATCTCAATCTCTGTCCATTTAGATCTATCTATCTCAATCTCTGTCCATTTAGATCTATCTATCTCAATCTCTGTCCATTTAGATCTATCTATCTCAATCTCTGTCCATTTAGATCTATCTATCTCAATCTCTGTCCATTTAGATCTATCTATCTCAATCTCTGTCCATTTAGATCTATCTATCTCAATCTCTGTCCATTTAGATCTATCTATCTATCTATCTATCTATCTCAATCTCTGTCCATTTAGATCTATCTATCTATCTCAATCTCTGTCCATTTAGATCTATCTATCTATCTCAATCTCTGTCCATTTAGATCTATCTATCTATCTCAATCTCTGTCCATTTAGATCTATCTATCTATCTCAATCTCTGTCCATTTAGATCTATCTATCTATCTCAATCTCTGTCCATTTAGATCTATCTATCTATCTCAATCTCTGTCCATTTAGATCTATCTATCTATCTCAATCTCTGTCCATTTAGATCTATCTATCTATCTCAATCTCTGTCCATTTAGATCTATCTATCTCAATCTCTGTCCATTTAGATCTATCTATCTATCTCAATCTCTGTCCATTTAGATCTATCTATCTATCTCAATCTCTGTCCATTTAGATCTATCTATCTATCTCAATCTCTGTCCATTTAGATCTATCTATCTATCTCAATCTCTGTCCATTTAGATCTATCTATCTATCTCAATCTCTGTCCATTTAGATCTATCTATCTATCTCAATCTCTGTCCATTTAGATCTATCTATCTATCTCAATCTCTGTCCATTTAGATCTATCTATCTATCTCAATCTCTGTCCATTTAGATCTATCTATCTATCTCAATCTCTGTCCATTTAGATCTATCTATCTATCTCAATCTCTGTCCATTTAGATCTATCTATCTATCTCAATCTCTGTCCATTTAGATCTATCTATCTATCTCAATCTCTGTCCATTTAGATCTATCTATCTATCTCAATCTCTGTCCATTTAGATCTATCTATCTCAATCTCTGTCCATTTAGATCTATCTATCTATCTCAATCTCTGTCCATTTAGATCTATCTAAGATAGATCTAAATGGACAGAGACTGAGATAGATAGATAGATCTAAATGGACAGAGACTATCTATCTCAGTCTCTGTCCATTTAGATCTATCTATCTATCTCAGTCTCTGTCCATTTAGATCTATCTATCTTAGATAGATCTAAATGGACAGAGACTATCTCAGATTTAACAAAGACAAAAGTTTATTATGGCATCCCTTGTGGTTGAAATTGCCAAATATTTTCTACGGGTATTAAAACCTTTTTTTAGATTGACACTCTTTTCCCCCACTTGAAAGCCTAGTACACTCTTCCCCAACTGGCCTTGTGTCATACTTAGCTAAACTTAGTAAGCATCATAAAAAGCAATTCATTTTGTACACAAAACCCACTACTTCTGTCAGCAGCGTGTTAAGGGGCACCTTACTCTTTTGGAGTAATTTGACGTCTACTTATCTCTCAGTTACGTCTGTATTTGGGCAGAGTGCGCACAGGGGATTCGCTGTCAAAGAACAGAGGGGCAACTGAGGAAAATAATAGTGAAGAGGTGCCCTCCCATTGGTGCAATGGGAGGGATCGGTGCTTGCACCGAGACCCGCGCAACCGGCGGTTGTGGGGGCTGAGGGGATTTTTTGTTCCTGTCCCGGGTGTATGCGCTCGGGTCCCCACCTAAAAATAGACCTTGTGTAACATCTCATCCAAGTGAGGGGGGACAGAGTAAATACCGCATGTTAAGGGACATCAGAATTCAGTTGAATGTGACGATTTTGTGAAGGACACAGCAATTAGAAAAATTTGGGAATCTTCCCCAACCTCCACAGATGAACTTAAGATTTCTAACTGTAGTTTATTAGGGTCTGGATTTTGATACATGTCTAGTTTACTAGTACAAAGGATGTCTAACAAAACCTAAACACACATTCCTTAAATATAGGTTTACAGGAAGTGATGAAATATTAAGTTGGTTGCAATGTAGTGTTTAATAATGTAAAGATTTTGACAACATAATTAAGCTCCATTTTAATATAAAAGTAAAATTTATTAGTCAAAAATAAAATTATTATTTGTAATGACAACAGCTTGCAAAGAAAGCAATTTTTGTTTAAATAAATAAATCTGAAATTTTGGATGAAAATAATTTTGATAATGCTAAACTGATCCCTTACCAACTTTGAAAGTTTTTACTTATCGATCGACATTGAGCACTTAAAGAAGTTTCTTTGTCAAGAACAAGATTATAAACGAATTCCCCCATCAGACTTTTCTGTTGAGGAATGTGACTAGGCACTTGATAGAATGAAAAACAAAACCTGTTAAAGTGTGGATGAACCTTCTTGTAGGGTCAGTGGCCATTTAGCACAAAGGGCTCCATAGCTATGGATGCAGACAGTGCAGTGGTGACCCTGTGTTGCTGGGTGGAGGGTCTCCTAGATTGAAGTTAACAGCCAAGGAAGAGAAATCAATGGCTATATGTTCATGACCAAAGCGTGCCTTTTTTAGAAGACATCATCTATGGCTAGATCTGGAAAGGGATGAACTTTACCAGGTGTGCCTGCCCAAGTAATACTACACATGAATACCTCTCTGGCTTTCAACCAAGATGAGTAGAGAGAATTGGTCAGGTACTCAGCACTGACCTCACCCAGTCATGAGACAAATAATGATGATAAAACAAATAGTAAACTAATACTTTTGTTTCTTGTTGAACTAATCCGAGGTTCATGAAATAAAGAATCCTGATTGTGTTGAACTCTTTCCGAATTTTGCAAAAAAATTTTAATGACTCAAAGAGAAAGCTGAAGGAATTAAACGAGTTTGAAGGAAATGGTAAAATATTCCAAGCTAATGGTCTGATTAACTGAGTGGAGACTTGTCATTATGAAGAATAATAATCCCTTTATTGGGATAGCCCCACTTTACTTTGGGACTCACACAAATGAGAAGGATACTTTATCTGTATAATAAAGATATTTATTTACATCTAAACATGAATACAACAGTTAAAATATAAACACAATGCCCTTTCCTATATATGGAGAATAATATATCAGGTGGACTTCACCATTTGGGGAAGTGAAATAGGGCTAGATAACTTGTACTTTTAAAACCCTTGGTAACTTGTACCATGGTCTTACCCATCTGGTGAATAAAATAGGGATAGGTAGCTTGTACAGTAACAGTTGCTGAGGGTTATAAAAACCCTCAGCAACTGTTACTGTGGACTTACTCATCTGGTGGAGTGAAATAGGGCTAAATAGCTTGTACCTTTAAAACCCTCGGCAACTGTTACCGTGGACTTACTCATCTGGTGGAGTGAAATAGGGCTAGATAGCTTGTACCTTTAAAACCCTCGGCAACTGGCAACAGAGAGAATTTCTCGTGTGTTACTTCAGAGCAGGTCCAGTCCTTTCTCTGGTAGTGGTCATTTTTTTGTGAAATCCACATGGTTTTATTAATCAATGAGAGACCACCTAACATCATGTGATGAATCTATATATAGGAGCAGACAAATTTTACAAACCCAACAATTAATCAAATTGGGACATATCTATATATATATATATATATATATATATATGAATCAATTTTATTAAATTAATATATAAATAAGTAGTAATAATATAAAATATCATGTTAGCATTTTTAAAATAGTTTAATTGAAGTCATCCTTAAGTGAATCACCAGTAGCTGCTAGTAACTGCTAAACACTATGCATACTTCCTGATTTTAGTCAGTCTCCAAATTTACTCTGTATTTCATCTGGAAGTGTCATAGCATTTATTGGGAAACAAGATGACTGCATATTCAATTTTGTTATATCAGAGATACACATCATCAAAGGCAAATGTCTACTTATAAATTTCAAGTGCTCATTATAATAGATATAAATTCACTAAGTCCCTTTAACCCATTACCTGCCATGAGCCCCAATTGGGGATCTATTAAAATTAAACTCACTACATGTTATTCCTTGTATTTTAACTCTGTACAGTATCAGCCATGCCTGATTTCAATGTCAAACTTTTTGATATTTTGAAAAGGGGTTGTCCAAATAGAAAGTATATAATAATGTTAAAAAACATTGGCTTTCATTCTGCATATATACAGAGGTACATTTGAATTTGTGAAACCATCTAAAAATGTTTTTAACCCATTACCTGCTATGAGCCCCATTTGGGGATCTGTTAAAATTAAACTCACTACATGTTATTCCTTGTATTTACATTGAATTGCTTACATACATTGCATTTTCAGAGGTATATTTTACAACACTTACCCTTTAAAGTTTTTATTATTAGCCGTAAGAAGACACTTTCTGTCAAAATTTTACATTTCACGAGTAGGAAAAATAATGACTATTTTGAAAAGTATTTTTTTTATTATTTCTAATCAATATTACTTTTTGATGTTTTATACACATATATATTTGATGTTCTAGTTTCTATAAAAACGACAATGGTAACTACTGAAATTAAACATAAGGGCATCCTGGGTAAGATGATAAACTACGTCCAACAGCAAGGCCTCTGATCAGGAGGTTTTGAGGAGCGTGGAACCACCTCTTAAAAGCTGGTGTTCCCAGGTCCACCCTGACTTGGGGTGGTAGCACCTGTTAGGGTCCCAGCTATGGGCGAATAGTTAACACCCAAATTTGTGTAAAAATAGGTTTTAATACCAGAAATACTTTGTAAAAAAAGAAATTATTACCAGAAATATTTTTTGAAGGAAAAATTATTATCAGCAATACTTAAAAAAAAATACCAGCAATACAAACAGTTATACATTCTTTGGAAAAAAATATGACCAGCTATAGATTTCTTCAAGGAAAAATATTTCCAGAAATAGATTTTTGAAGAAAGACATTACCAGCAATAAAAATTTCGTTGGCATTAAATAACCCACTGAGGTTGATATGCCGTAAACAAACCAAACCAAACTAAACATAAGGAATAAATAAACTCCTAAGACACTTGTCTAGGCCAAAAATACACATTAAAAAAATTTGGCAGTTAATGGGTTAAATTGCTTGATGATACTCTGTAGTATTACAAAAATTGGTTGCCTGTCCTTAACAGCTATAATTTATGCACATGTCCAAGAGTAAGAAATGCTTCACATGACAACCTGGAGTGACATGAAATGTAAGTTGCTTAGCCAGTTGGAGCCTATACTTCAGAACAACATCACATCTATCAAAGACCTCTGTTTTCTTTTAAAGGCTACATCACAGATACTTGGTGAGGGTTGAAAAGTTCAATCTTTTTAGAACATATATCTTTTGATTCTATTGCTAAAGGCTGATGTCGAACCAGCCACACATTTTAGAAGAACTGATAACAGAAATGGTGCCATGGGCCACAAAGTTTTCAGACTTTCTCAGGTTTGAATTCAGAGTTTTCCTTCTTCTAGACTTGCTGCCAACCAAGACTAGAAAGCTTAGTCTACCCTACTATTTAATCCTTAATTGAAGGAAGATTGATTCATGCCAAACACATTAGTGTGAAATGAACTAAAACAGAATCAGCTGGAATTTAAACTCAGCTCATCAATTCTACTATATATATATATATATATAAAAAAAACAAAAGTTTGGTAAAAATAACACAACGCCTGCTAAGTGATCACAGAATATAAAAAGAAAACTCAAACCAATAAATCAAAATTAAAGAAGGAAACAAACCAAAAGGAAGATAAAACAAAGACTGACACCTACCTAAACAGTAAAAGAAAGTGCTCAATGTCTAAATGAGTAAGACAGAGCAATTATGCTACCCAGCGACATAACTCAAAAAGAAACAAAGTTCAAACAACTACTCGAGTTTCATGCTACCACCATGAAGTGACCAGTGTGTAAATATAAATACATATTTTTTTGACCATTCCACCCCAAGTGAGGCAATAAAGCCACTAAGATGGAAGGGTTATTGAGCGTGAAAAAATATTAGAAAAAGAAAAACATTATGAAGGAGAGAGAACAAATGAACAAGAATTAAGACAGAAAATAATAATTGACATCGCATTAAAATGAAAAGCAAGAGGCTGGAAGAGATTTCCACACGTGAGAAGTGTGAGAGAAGAAACTGTTAGCATAGAATTTATGGTTACATGCAGCCATTTCAACCTTAAAATGATGAGACGCTTAAATTCATGAAGTCACACTACCAAAGCAGAATGCTCATCAGAACAATTACCATGAAAGGATTTATAAAAAAAAAAAAGAAAAAAAAAAAAAGAGAAAAGAAAAAAGTACAGGCAAACTACGTTACAGCATTGGGAAAGTGACAGAAACATTTTAGGGCCTTGGTAGCTTTGCAGAGCCTCACACAAAATTTGATGCAGGCATTTTCTTCAAATCTTTTAGTCATCATAAAGATCACAAAACTGTTTGACACAACATCATCAAACCTTACACAAATATTGAATACAAGTATATATTCTGCCAATTGGTTTTGTACTCGCTCCACAGGCTGGTTACCAATAAACATTAGTCATATGTATATTTCATTTGAATGAAACAGTACAGTGTGTACAGTCTGTGAACTTCTGATACTACATTGTGTGTGTGGGTGTGTAATATCCATCAGTCACAAGAGACCATGGAATGGCTCCTGGCAAGTTTTTATTTTTTATTCAGCTGGTGATGATAGGACAGCATCTATTTTGCCATACAAGAACAGGCTTATAAGTGGTAGAGGCTTTAGGATACCTTGAAATGGTGTAATGGTTAACAAGCTTGCCTCACTAGATCAATTAGTGAATTCGATCCTCACTGGGTACTCAACACTTTCAGCTTTGGGCCACATCTAAACTATGTTTAGAAAATCATTTTGGGCACTCCAATGTGGTGTAATGGTTAACAAGCTTGCCTCACTAGATCAATTAAGACTGAGTAGTGAATTCAATCCTCACTGGGTGATGTACACTTTAGGTCTTGTATGCTTAGAAAATCCTTGTAAGTGGTAGATGCGACTTTTTGTGTTTTTCTCCTGCACTGATGTGACACGAGAATGTCACTGCCAGGGCAAAGGCCTGTGCAGCATGTGCCACTGATGTTGTGCAAGAAAGAAAATGACAGGGCTGATGCTGTTTGCTATTAGCATTAACACAGTAATTGCCAGACTGAGGTTGGATTCAACATCGAGCTGCCTTTGGGATTCCAGCTCCGGATTTAGCCTTAGGATTTACATCTAAAGCTTTTTGCAGAATTAGGGCATGGCTGCAAAGCAGCATGGATTTGAAATCAGAGTTTTCTTGCTCAAAGATAGTTTTATTTTCTAGGCTAATGAATTCCATTTACTCTTTCAACTATTAATTCTTCTATTACAAATCACATAATTTGAGTATATCCGTTAAAACAAATAAAGGGTCATTATTTTTTAGGAGAAAACTTCTTAACCTACAAAATAAATTTTGGGGGTTATCTGTTAAAAAGTGATAGTCCCTTATTTTTTTTAAAATATGCACAAACACATACTCATATTATATACGGATACACAATGTATTTTATATATATATATATATATTTAAAGACATTTATGATATGTTTAACGTTCTTTTTATAGATACAAGTATTTAAGCAAATGCTCTGTTTTATAATAAACAGTATTAAATAACATTTACCGGCCTGAATGTCCGAGAAATTTTCATAGAAAATTTTCGTTCTCCGACTGGAATCGAACTTGTATCCTATATTATAAAACAGAGCATTTGCTTAAATACTTGTATCTATAAAAAGAACGTTAAACATATCATAAATGTCTTTAAATAAATTGTCGGACTATGTCCAATTCAAATATATATATATATATATATATATATATATATATATATATATATAGATAGATAGATAGATAGATAGATAGATAGATAGATAGATAGATAGATAGATAGAATTTCTAAGGAAGTAATGATTTTTTAAAATTTATTAATCCAACTTATTTTAATGTTGAATTAATAAATAAAAATCCGTTATTTCTTAGAAATTGCTTTGTTTACATTTTGGATGTGAAACTGGGCAATTATGAATTTCCAGGAATAGGAACAGGAGGGATGTGCTTAAAAGGCAGTATAGAACTTTGCTTAATTGACAACAGTCTCCATGGCTGAATTGGTTAAAAGAATGTTGGATCTAACAATGGTTTCTCCTACCAAGGGGGTGCAAGTTCAAATCCTGCTGAGGGCACATCTCTTTCTTTAATAAGATTTCTCAAATATTCAGGCCAATAGATGGAAATAAATATGCTATTTAAAAAAATAAACAGAGTGTTTACTCAAATATGGGTATCCACTAAAAATAACATTTAAATTGATAAAAGTATATGCAGATACTAGATTATAAGTTTCTCGCTGTTTTTGAAAATAAGAAATTATATACTGTTAAGCACCCTATCCAGGGTCTCAGGTTATTTGAATTTTCAGATTTTTATTATTTCAGGATTTTTATTATTAATTTTGTTTTTGATTATGCTTTGGGGATCCTTTCCATGGAGGAATGGTCAACAAATTAGTGTATCATTTAGTTATTTCAGTCCCACCCTTTTACTGTTGAAACAGTTAAATGTAACTGCCTCTTCTACTACAACAGCTTCTTCTCTCACACTTCCTGACAGTGAAACTCCCTTCTTCTTACTTGCATCCCTGATAACTATAATCTTCAAAAATTTAAATGTAATGTCAATCAACATTTTCTGATGCATTTGTTGTGGGCCTGTGTGTACGCAGTGAGATAAACACACACTGAAATGGCCCACAACAAAACATGGCAGACTCAGAGATTGAGTCCACCTTAAAGAAATGTAAAGAAACAACAAGAACTGATATAGATGTACAAACAAATTAATATGTATTAACAAACAAAAGTTACAATTGACAAAGACATTAATGTGTATCTGTCTATATTTCTGAGATGAGGTATTATGTATACTATTTACATTATTCGGACTATTGTCTTCATCTTCGTAGCCATATTTATTACAACGTTTCCGCTGTTCAGCATCTGTCTATATTTCTGAGATGAAGTATTATGTATACTATTTACATTATTCGGACTATTGTCCTCATCTTTGTCACCATATTTATTACAACGTTTCGTCCGTTGTACGCTCCGGCCTTCTTCAAGTGGTTGGAATGTCGAACTGAACCCTTTATTTTGCTCACTGGAGTAGACTGTTCTAGTTCCACATGCCATGTTTAATGGATGTCAGTGATCAGTTATCTCCTGTTAATTTCCCTCTGAAAGTTCTCCACTGCCTTAACCGGGTATTGAACTCACACTCTTTGGATCCTGTCACTGGATCTAACTAATGCCTTTATCCACTGTGCCACATGCCCTGACATGTATAACAAATGAATGTGGAAAGTTTGTTCCAAAGTATGTGTAGTGAGTGAATGTTCATACATGTGTGTATGTGTGAATGATGTCCATGTGTGTCCCATAAAAGGGATCACATTCTTCTGCTAGAAATTTTACATGTTGTATTAGCGGACAAATAAGAAGAAAGGGATAGAATTTTATTGCCGAGTATATATAGTGTTGGAGAGCGCCCCCTTGTAACAGTTTCAGAAATTAGGAAATAAGAGGAGGTAACCCAAAACCTTGATCCCTGTTCTTCTTTTTATCCTTTCCTCAATCCCACCTGTACCCAGTTTTTTCCCTTACTTTCACTCTCTGTAGCTACTTGCATACTAGTGGCACTCCCGTCTTGCTTGGGGTGAAATGCTTACAAAAAAAAAAAAAAAAAAAAAAAAAAAAAGGAAAGAAAAGAGAAATCTGTATTAAATGAAAATGTAACCACATCTTCTACGCCAACAGCTTCTTCTCTCACACTTCCCGACAGTGGAACTCTCTTCCTCTTACTTGCTTTCCTGATAACTATAATCTTTGAAAAATTTAAATGTAATGTCAATTGACATCTGATCGCTATTCTTCTTTTTATTCTTTCCTAAATCCCCCTTATACCCAGTCTTTTCCCTTACTTTTACCCTCGGTAGCCCCTTGTGTACTAGTGGCAATCCCACCTTGCTTGATGTGAAATGCTTTAAAAAAAAAAAACAAAAAAAAAAAACAAAAAAAAAAAAAATCTCTGTATTAAATATAAATGTTCACTTAATTAAAAAATGAAAGTATAAGAGACAAAATGACCAAGCACAATATGACTATTTACAATGCTTTTCTCTGTCTAGCATGAGTTTGCAAACTGCTTACAGTCTGTCGTCTTTATAAATGTTCATTTGCGAGATTTGATTTGTTGATTTTGGCATGGAATTTTGGCATTTTACATTCAAAATCAATGAACACTTGACAAACATTGTTTTAGAAGGTTTTATTTTTGTATAAAAATACAAAATTGTATCAGTTGTCTTGATTAGTTCTTTGGTGGCCAGAGTGGAGTGAACCAGCCTGTGTCTGTCTTCTGGCAAAATGGTAGAGTGAAAGGACGTCTAGGTCTATTTTTTCTGGGTTTATATCAAGGTCAGTAAGTGGCCAAGAAGTGTGGTCAATGTGTTTGGGATTGTTCTTTGCTTTGATACTAGATCTTTGATCTTTTGTTTCACTTATCCAAGTATCTGGTTTCAGAAACAAAGATGGCTGACTGACCTGTCTTTAAGAATGCCGGGTGTTAATGTTAATAATGGGGTGTTAAGGAGAGAATAAGAAGAGGACACTTTTCAGGAGTTTTAAGAAATATTTTTATTTTATTAAAGTTTTCTCCTACTACAGATTCTTCTAACTGACTCTTGTAAAAGAGATAATGTTCTGTAAAATGAGAGTTATTTTTTAAACAATGAAGATAATTTGAGGGTTTTTTTTTCTATAAAGAAAAAAGACATTAGAAAAAGGTGTTAGAATGACAAAAGTATTGAAAATTCTTTTGTGCAAGATACCCAGCTCCCCACAAAACCTAAACGTAATTTTGACATAAATGCAGAAAAGGTGGAACACTTTAGCTGGGGCTAAGTGCAACTGTCTACAAATAATATGCAAATTTGTGAGAAGGAACAAAAATGACAAAGCTTAAGTCTATTTTTTAAATTAACCCTTTTGCTGAATAGAAATGTCGCCTAATGAAGTAAAATCTTCATTAGGGACAGAGGGATGAGCAATCTTTATTCTCTTTACTCAGTAACGTGCAGAGGTTTGATGTATGGTATGATAGTTATTGCTCACCCTGTTTCCATCAAGGCCAAGCACACACACTACCCAGCTAGAATTCCCTGTAGGTTATTCAGATTGACATACACCTGATGCTGACTGAAGGGCACAGGGGCTGAAATGTTGTGATTGATAAAATAAACGCAAATATAAGGACAATAGTCCACATGTAAATAGTGTAAAATAAATGATTTAGGAATCTTTGCATTTTTCTAATCAGGAAAATTAATTCATAGACTTTCATTTAAATATTTTTAAAATTAAAATAATGAATCCTATAATAAAAATATTATCCTCCCTTTTTTTTTCTGCTTCAAATATATTCACGATAATTCCGATACTTTTTCAAGTTCCTCTGGGGAAATCTGTTGATCGTGGTGAACAGCGATGCAGGAAAACAGGAATTTCTGCTTATAATAAATTCCAGATAAATCAACTTTATTGATTCAATAAAAGAACAAACAACAACAGAAAAATTGCTGATCCTTTTTAACAAATGCAACACGGATCAAAACAAGTTTATTGCCGCACGGCAAATGTGCATAGCAACAGGCCTGCAGACAAAAGATCCGCAGCTAATTGTGGTAATCGGTAAAGGAAAAATAATGGTAATCAGTGCAAAGTATGTATATTTAATGCAGTGAAATATGACATAAGTGGGAGATGCCAGTTGGCTATTTTGGCAGAATGGTTCTAGATACATTATTGACAATACAGCAAGTATCAGGGTGAAATAACAGACAGCATCAAACCAGACAGTACACAGAAGCAGCAGCAAAAGAACGAACAACAACCTACTTCTCAAATATAATTGCATAGTAAAGTTAGAAAGCAAATGGAATCAAAGTGATTTCTTTGAGAAGAGTTTAAACTTTAAATAAATAAAAAACATATCTAGAAATAACAAACTAGCATTTTTCTTCAAAAATGGCTTCTTTTTTAAATGCCTAATAAATTAAAATCACCAATTAAAAATTAATTTTATAATTGTCATCAAATTTTTAAAAAAAAGAAAAAAATGTTACTGATACGAGTGTATGCAACTCCTTGGCTGGAGTCGCATAACAGATTAAACAGAAAAGACTAAACACTTTTCATGTACACCAATATGCATTGGTATAACTATTTTGTGACTATTTTAAAAAGTCAACAAAAAAAGTTCATAATCCAGTTTTTATCTACACAAAATGGAGGCAATCGCCTTGTAACTCAAAGGCAAAGAAAATAAACAAAAAAAAGAAGAAAAAAGAGATGGTGTTCAGTCATATTAAATATTAAACAGGTCTTTATTATCAATGAAAACTTAATAATTTATGACCAAATCCAAAACACTAAGTAATTATAAGAAAAAGTCCTTCAGAGAAAAATAAAAAGTGAAATTAGAGGAAAAAGAAATGACATCTGAACAACTTCAAGGGAAAGAAAAAAAAGAGAAACTAGAAAGTAAAATGAAAAACATTAATGATAATCAAAAAAAGGCATTTCGAGCCGAGGCAATTATTTAATCTTCTTAATGCAATGTAGTTGTTAGCCAGCAACAGTTGGAATATTGAAATAATAAAGAAAATGTCTTGTCAAATACACAAAATGAATATTGTGAGAAAAAAAAATTAGAAAACTAAAGAATAATAAGGAAAATGTCATCTCGCCAGCGGATGATCATGTCGGAATTTGCAGGAAGTTCTTCAGACTTGAAATTATTAGATTTACTTGTTTAATGATTATTGAAATGAAATTACTAAAAACTTAAATTCATTGTATTTTTCTGTGGATTTTTAGCAACAAAAATTAACCATTTATCAAGTGATCCAAATGAAAAGTAGAGGAAAATTTACTTGTTTTAAACAGAAAAGTTTATCAAAGTAATAACTTATAAGCCAAAGTAAATAAATTTGCTCCCAAGTGGCTGGAAATTTGAAAGGACAACAAGAGACAAAGGGACATTAAAAAAAATGAAAGAGAAAGTGAAACTAACATCAAATTAATTATTTTTTCCTTCTCATTTGATCCAATAAACAAATTATGGAAATATAATTATCATTTTGTGCTTTTTTTTCCAAATTAAAAAAAAATTAATTTAAAAAAAAAAAAAATCAACTTAATTTAAGCAAATAATAAAATCAGAAAAGAAAAGATAGTTTTTATTTATTTTTAATTCTTTCATGAGCTGAAAAATCTGAAGGCTGTATTATATCTTTTATATTTGAAATTGGAATGTGCTGATAGTGTAATAGATATCAGCATATAAATGGAATTGCCAAGCTGAGTTCAAATTCTGGATTAGTCAGTTATGTTCACTTTCACTCAAAAAAGGCATGAATCCATCTCTTTTCTATGTGTCAAATAGCAGAGTAGATTGGGCTCTCTAACCTTGTGTAGTAAACAGTGCAAAAAAAAAAAAGAAAAATTCTGAATTCCAAACCATGGAGAATGCAATAGGGAAGCCACTAATTATTTTTCCCAAAATGGCATGGATATTCACAGATATTAAAAAGAAAAGGAAACTGTGGAGAGCCATAATCAATTACATTCTGATATTTGAAATTACTGATTTAAAAAGTGAAATTAAGTTGTGCCTGTTGATAAGTGTCATGATTCAAGTTGGTGGAAATATTTTGAAATGCCTATTTAACTACTGTAATTCCACATGTATAATACGCACCCCTAAATTTGTGCTGAAAGGGTGGGAAAATGCTTCTACTCACGCATAATATGCACCCCTTTTTTGGTAATCAAACCCTATAAATTGTACTTCTTCAATTTCATTATGGCCAGTGTTTCCTACTCTTATTTAAAAAATGGTTTTAAACATAGAATAGTGTTATTCTAATTTAGTTTTATGATAATTCTTATTTTTTTACAGCAATTATTTTAAAGATTTTTTGTAGCTGTGCATAATATACATCTCTGATTTTGCTTATTATTTTTTAGAAAAAAATGCGTATTATACATGGGGAATTACGGTAAATGTCATTTTATGACAGCACTTTTGTTTTTATTATTCTCAATGCAGAAGTTCCCTTCCTTTAGAAAATAAATACTAAGTAATTCATTCATAAGACAAAAATGTCTTCTAAAAAAAAAAAATAAATAAAAGTAAAAAAGCTTTATCGATCTTGGACAGTTTGAAAATTTTCCAAAATTGAAGCAATTTTTTTTATAACTACTTTGTTGCAACAATAAAAATAACAGGAGAGAAATGGTAGAGCATAAGACTGACTGGTGGGGCAGATTTTAGGAAAATCGACTCTTGCAAAAGAATAGAAAATCAAAGAAAAAAAGAGAAATTCTTTTACTGACTTAATGTAAATTTAAATATGAAAAATATAAGTAAATTATAACTATTATGCAGGGAATGTTTAAGAAGTTAGAAATCTTTCTTTTCAAATCTTAATGCTTGTAATGTTAACTAAAAAAGCAAATTAAAATATTCTGCAGTTTTTATGATCTATTCCAACAGAAAGAGAAAGCAACAAAATAATTACAGTAGGAGTGTAAACAATAAACAATAAGCAAAAACAAATGATGTATGGATAGAAATATTTTAACGGTTGAGAAGAACTCAAATTTAATGGATTCATAAATTTTCAAGAGAAAGAATTTAGTTTGAGAAAACTTTTAAAAATTTCCATTTTAATTCTAACCAAGCCAGAGTGATTTGAATTGAAAATAAAGTAAGTGAACATTTTTAGATATAAGTTAGGAAAATAAAAAAAAGAAAGACAAAAATATAAAAAATAAAATAAAATAAAAAGAAGATAAAAAAATGATGTCATAAAATTATGAAATAGAAAACCCTGATGACAATTGAATGGCGGAAAGAGTAGAAAAATGAAAATCACAGAATTCCCTATGAAAAAAAAGAAGACATCAAAGAAATACACCACAATAGTTTTATTAATACATTTAGAGCAACTATAATATTGATGAAATTAAAATTATTAAAAGATTTAGTGTAAATTAGGAAAACGTTTTAGAGCTTTTTGATAATTACCTATGAGAAAGATTTAAATAATTATTGCCAGGGATTTAATCACTGTACGCGATTTTCATCACAGTTTAACCTAAGAGGATTTTTTTTTTTTTGTTGGTGTGGGGAGGTGATTAACCGTGTATAATGAATGCTGCTGATGGATTTAATCAGAATGACATAGAAAAAGTTTCTTTTCAATAATAGACAGCAAGTCATTCAGCAGTTGTGTGTGTAGGTTTAACAATATATCATCAAGAAGAGGGAAAGGATGGCATAAGAATGAAAGGATGTGTACAATTCTGGGGGATTTTGGAAATAGACTAGCTACAAACACCACAAGTTATTGTCAAATAACACCGAACACTTGGCTGGACTTATGAAGAGATTGGTAATCAGGGAAAAAAAACAAGAGTTTTAATAACAAAAACAATGCCTGGCAGAAATGCAGCGGTAAGTGTAAGAGGACAAACTGTCACCCTCTCAGGGGTGTGGGGGCAGGCAAGAAGCTATCAGTGAATGAACAAATGAAGAAAGGGTTCAGTTTGAATGACATCAACAAGAGGAGAAAAATAGCTGATGCCGATGAGGATGAAGAAAATAAAGAAACTGGAGTGAGTTTACCTGAAAAAGTTTATTTCCCAAAAGAGTCGCAGGCTTTTGGACCATCGTAGGTATGGTTGATGTATCTACAGGTAACATTTCTACACTTGCACCGGCAGTCAGTAGGGGGAAATGTTTCTAAGACTACACTAGTGTCAATGGAACGATGTCTGCATTGAACACTGGCACGGGGGTGAAGAAGAAGAAGAGGAGGAGGCAGCAGACAGTAGTTTAAATCTGAGTGGTTGGAACTGCTTAGCAGTGGCTTGCAAACTTGCTATTGGTTAGAGCGGAATTACTCGCAGTCACCTGCTGCAAGTGAGGAGGGCGGGGAACTTTGATGAATTTGGCAAGGAACTATAGATCTCAGTACATGGATAAAAGCGGATGTAATCAATCAGGAAAATAACACAAAATGAACAGCACTTAATATTACTTTTTATGATAGAGGAGGCAGAAATCAATGTACCAGCAGAATTGGCAGGGGTGAAGATGAGAATGGTAAAAATACTACATATATCAACAGAAAATAGATCAAGTTAGAACAAGCTATGTCAGAGGGCAAACACACAACAGGGTCACAAGTTGGAAAAGCAAAATTCTTATCTGACAAAGAATAAAGGATTTGGTCAGAAAATCTAGATGTGGAAGGATTTAATCTAAATTCAACAGACGTAAAATAAAGAATTCAGTATAGAAGAATGGCAAAAATAATTGTGGAGATTAATGTTCTCATTGTAAAATTGATTAGATTCAAATGGATCCCCCAAGCCGGACAAGATCTACACATTGTCAATATGGGAAAAAAAGCAGTAGAATCTGTTATTGTTTGCACAGAGTAAAATGAAAGTGGGAAAGATAGAAAAAGCATTAAGACCTTGCTAAAATAATAAACCAAATTTATATTATCAGTCCCAAAGAAATTTGCCAAGTTGGAAATTCCAGATAAAATTGAAATTTCCATGATTCTAGCATGACTAAAAATAAAATAAAATAACAAATAGAGTTCTGAAATGTTTTGCGGTCACTTCCTCTCCAGTGAACATTACCAGAGTAAACTTGTATAAAAAAACTCATTAAATACAAGATCCAGAAAATTCTTAAAATCTGACCAAATGGCTCAACATTAGAGTTTTTTTTAATCACACCTATATAATATACAATTAAATTTTCCATACATTAAATATTTATTCACTTCCAAATTCCATCAAATTAATATCAGCCAAATCAAGGGTATGTGGTTTTGAGTCTTTCTTAAAACATTTGATCTTCTTGCAAGGATATGAAGGATTCCACTTCTTTCCTCATAGGTTGGACATTTATGTAACTTCTTGTTATCTGGTTGTCTTGTGCATGTGTATCAATTTCAGCTGGATTCACTTCCTGTTTATATTGGTGTACCCATTGACATCATTTGCAGACAATTCTAGACTTCATAGGTTTGAGGCCACCTTTTAGGTCAATGCAAGGGCTCATATGTTTTTGACTTTCAGGTATGGAAATTCTTTTGGTATCTCTTAGGATGAACCCAGTATATATTGAGGTCACCACAGATCAACTTTTCTTAAATCAAGGTTCCTGATGGGCATTTAATTCAACTCAAACCTCTAGTATTTCCTGAAGATTTTTATGGACATGGAGAAGTCCAGGTGGAGAAATTACAAATTGACTGCATAATGATCAATAAGAAATTCAGGAATGAAAGTGCTGACTGTGGGAGTGACCATCTTCCAGTGATATGTAACCATAGAATGAAACTACAGAAATTGAAGTGGGCCGTGGCAGCATCCAAAGTGCAATATGAGATATACCTAAATAATTTGGAGATGTATATGGGCAGTCTTAAAAGCAGATACAATGAACTAAATGAGAATTGAAATTTGAAGTGGGACACATTAAGAAAAGTTTTAGCGACATAAGCAAATGAGATCATCCCAAAGAAAACTATACAATGAAGAAAAAGAATAGATGAAATTCTCAACTTGATAAAAAGGAGACAGCAAACAATGCCAAGGTATGGCACATAATATTGTACAAAGGAATTAGAAACAAAAGCTAAGCAAAACATTAAGAAACAGGAAAATTTTGTTAGGAACAAAGAAAAGAGTCCTGTACTGTTTTTAGTCCTCAAATGAATGCTGGACAATCTCCTCACAGTTGAAAAGGAGATTTCAGACGACAAAAATGTGGTTCTACAGAAAGTTGCTGAGAATACCATAGACTGAACATGTGAGCAACAATAAAATTTTAGGGAAAATGGAAGCAAAAAGGACAATTATACTTAGAATCAAAAAGAGGAAGTTAAAATTTCTAGGGCATATAATGAGGAAAGAAGGCTTTGGGAATTTGACACTCATATGACATACTGAATGTAAGACAGACTGAGGAAAACAATGAATAACCTACCAAATGAACTTGTGTAAATGGTTGGCAGAACAAGGATTACAAGATAGCAAAAAAAAGAAAAGAAAAAGGGTTACAAAAGACAGGAAGTCGTGGAGAACCATGATAGTCTACGCCCTGAAGGGTTAGGGCACATAGAAGAAAGTATTACCTGTATGTAAATTAATTGGTTTATATTTAAGAAATAAAGTATCGTAGGAATTCATGAATTTCTTCAAATTATGAGGTCTGTCTGAAGAGCATTTAATCTTCCAATTTCCAAAACAGTCTTTCAAGATCATAAACAAATGCCACCTAATATACTTAATTTCATGCAATGTCTTAAATTTCCTTTTACGTTTCACCCAATGCAGGGTCCCGGAGCCACTCGTGGAAGAGGGTTATTGAATGTGTGTGTGTGTGTGTGTGTGTGTGATGTGACTGTAAGAGGAAGTAGAAAGAAGTGAAGATTCTGAGGATAAAGAGGATAGATAGTGATGCTCAGGGAAGCATTCCACAATTGATTATTTTATTTTATACGGCTTATCAACCCTTTGCAGGTTATTTAAAACCAGAAATTTTTAGAGTTTAAGAATTTTTTTTGAGATAATAATGATTTAGTGATACAAGTCTTACTAATTAACCCATAGCTGGGGAGAGAAGAGGTGGATTCATATCTTTCCCAATCTGTAATGAATTAACCCAATTGGAATTGGAACTTGGCTCTCTGCTTAACAATTCCGAGCCATTATCCATTACACCACCCATACACCCAAGCTTACAGCACCTGGTCTATCTAAGTGGTCACTCATCTATGTACTGACCAGGTTTAATGTTGCTTAACTTTGATGATTGTATGGGCACTGGTATTTCAACAAGATGGGCTGAAAGTCTTGTTCCACAAAGTAACAGTTCTTAGCTGAGTGAAACTTCTTCCTTACAAATGGAATACAGAGTAAATGTGGTGATATGACCCCATGGAAATAGCATGGCATGTTCTAACTGTAAAAGTCTGAACTGGTGGAGCTAAAAAAAATGGAACTCATCTTAGCATTTACCATGGGAATAACAATAGAGTAGCGGTAGACTTGCAATACTGCATTTGAGGGTAAGAGGCTATAGAATTGAAAATAAACCCCACCCCACTAGACTACATAAATGATTTAGAACTTTACCAAGTCTGAAATGTGAGGAATGGGCTGGATTGATTATCTTAGCTTTCAGCAATTAAGCTATTCAAAATGGCTGAATAATTTCATGCAATCCATAGATCTTCTTCAAATTCTCAGGCTACTAAATGCTGACTTTGACTGCACACAAGCTGTAATCAACATTTTTTGCATGTTTTACTTATTAAAGGCCTTCCAGATCATGGATCACTTCCAATGGATTTCTGCCAAAGTTTGTTACAAAGATTTTATCCATCCTTTGTGCATTGGATCTTCCTCAAAAGTTTTCTTAACCATCCAAAATATTTCTGCAGATAAATGTCCAAATTTCAAGTAAAATATTATGCATATTCATTGTGAAAATAACAGTCACATAAAACCCAAGCTCCTTCAGTTCCATTTCTAATTGAATTGGTCATTCAGTCAGTTATGTGCCATGCGTGGTACATGCTTAGGTGATCATGTATCTTTCTATACATGACTGACGAGGTAGATTTTTTCCCACAGTAGGTTGCCATTTCTTTCTGTGATAGACATTGCCATCCAAGGCTATATTAACTGGTCTGTCCTGTTATTTACCCATAGCTGGGGGGAGAAGAGGATTCATACTTTTCCCAAGGGTATTAGCACAAGTGAATGTAATGAATTCAACTGGAATTCGGACTCAGCTCTGATTCCTCAATCCGAGTCGCTATCCATTACTCCAGACAGACCTTATATTTTTATAGAATTTTTATTAAGATGATATAAATATTTTTTAAAAGATCTAAATAAAAATTTAAATTACATGAATTGATTCTACAAAATTCAATGAATCATAAATTGCTTACTTATGTTAAAAATATTGGCCACTGAAATATTAATTCAGCAAAAAAAATTATATAAAAGGTTAGTGAGTGCAACAAGCACTTGAGAAGGCTGAAGATTAGAGCTGTCAAAATGGCAGGAGAAAAATACCGATGAGAAAATCATACTAAAAGAATCATTGTTTAATAATTGGGCCACCAATTCTCAGAAATTTGACAGAAATGAAGAAAAGTTTTTTTATTTGTACTTTTTTTAGAACTCTTTAGTGAAGAATTTCCTCTGCATTTTATGTGTTGGAATGATCTTAATTTTTAGATTCTAAAACTTGTGCCAAACTAGTTTCATAAGTTTTCTGAAAATCTTCAAATTCTATTGATACTCCGAAATGATCAGATTTAGCTTAGATGCTGGGAAATGCAAAATGACAACATGCCTAACAAGGATGTTTACCAGAAAATTATTTTCATATTTTCTTCAAAACCTTTATCTTTTTTTTTACAAGACATATATATATATATATATATATATATATATATATATATATAACAGAAGATGTCTGTGTATTTGTCTGTATAAAATGTTTTTACTCGAGATTCATCCAACTGATTTTGAACAAACTTCACACATACATTGTACAATGTAAGAGATACGTTCTTACTATAAAAAAATCGATAATTTTTTTTAAAAATCAATAATCGATAGAGTCAATCAAAAAATCCATAATTTCAACTTTTTTCCTCTGATTTCGTTCAAACTCTGTATGTAGATTATTTACATCATGGTGAGCTCAACAATATTTCATTTTATTTCTACACCACTGTGTTTAGCAAAAAATGAAAAAAAATGAAAAATCGATTTCAACACAAATTTTAAACTAAAAACTCCCTCAATTTTCAAGCAATCTAATACAAACTTCACTCAATTGTAACCAACAATAAGTTGATTGTTTAACAGTCATTTAACTTGATAATTGAGTCCACCCATATAGTGAAAACCCACATAAATAGCGAAAAATGGCGATTTTTACTGGTTTCATTCTTATTTTTCGTTGATCTTTCAACCAATTTTCATCAAACTTAACAATTGCTTTAAAATCAGTAATCGATAGAGTCGATCAAAAAATCCATAATTTCAACTTTTTTCCTCTGATTTCGTTCATCCCTGGTAGAACACTGACAAATTGAATTTCAAAAACTCCAAAATAATTGTGGTCTGAAGTGGGTCTTCATGTTGCCTGTTTTACCCCTTCATGTCCTCGGTTAACTTCGATTGAATAAATACAGATCACTTCTGTTATATCAGTAAATGCATTAATTCAAAATGTTTTTTAATGAAAGTACTTTAAAGTAATTGAAAAAGATAGACTCTGTTACATGTAAACATGATGCTGTTTTTGCTCC
Organism: Acanthosepion esculentum; assembly: GCA_964036315.1. NCBI lineage: Eukaryota > Metazoa > Mollusca > Cephalopoda > Sepiida > Sepiidae > Acanthosepion > Acanthosepion esculentum. The sequence continues at coordinate 15,023,229 of OZ038489.1, read as the reverse complement.
ATTCTAATTGAATGCTTTTTTTGATTGACCAGCTGGGTATGGCTGCTAGTTCTGAGTATTTTTGTCCTTTGATCATCATTTCATCATTTTATTCGGTTAGCACATTTTGTGTTGCTGTAATTATCACTCTCCTCCATCTCACAATTGTTGTTCATGGTGATATTCAAGGCAGAATAGTACAATGGCTTGCTGGTTCTTTTTGCACCAGGGATGTTCAGGTGGATTTGTTTTAAAAGTTACCTTCTAGCCTTTGCCAAAAGAGGCAAGGCCTACAAGGCAGCAGGTGGTTTTAAATTCAAAGTTTTCCTTCTTCTAGACTGGTTGCCACCTAAGGCTATAGGACTCAGTCTGTCCTGCTATTTTGACCATAGATAGGGGAGAAAAGAGATGGATTCATAGCTTTCCCAAGGTATTAGCATGTAAGTGAATGTAATGAACTCAACTGCAATTCAAACTCGGCTCTCTGATTCCTCAATCCGAGCTGCTAACCATTACTCCATTGAGCATCCTTCGATCAATGAATAGGAACCATTTCTACAGCAAAATAATTCTTTTACACTAAAATCCACCCAATATAAAGACAAGAGACTCTCAAGGTAGAGGGTTACCTATGTGATATGAATGAATGAGGAGTTGGTAGAAGTGGAGATTATGAAGATAGATGATGATTGACCCTTAACTTGAAGAGGTTAAGATTGTAGTGATCAGGAAAACATACACGTGATAGTAGTTCTTGGGGAAAAAATCTGTCTATGTAGAACAGACTAAGTAGAGCTTTTGCTTTAGATTTGAAATACGGGGGGAAATGAGGGTGATTTGACTCTATGGCAGTAGGATGGGTGCCCTAGCTGTAAAGATCTGAACTGGTGGCACTAAAGAGTGGAGCTCATTTGAACATTTCCCATGGAAATACTAAAAGAGTAACAATAGACTCATTGAGTCTGAGGGAAAGAGACTGCAGAGTGGAGAATATCTCCCCACCCCACAAGGCCATGTAATTGATTTTAAACACTGTCAAGGTTGGAAAATGACATTTGGACAGTTCGAGCCCAGATATAGAAGCAATACTCTAGTTTTGGTCTGATCAGTTTCTGGTAATGGTGAAGCCTGGCAGAAGCAGTCAGGTACTTTGTAGAGCAATAGACTAAGTCAGATATTTTTTCAGTATCAATAAAAACTAAACTTTCAAAATTACTGCACTTTGTTTAACAAAGGAACAGTTATTTTCAAGATTACACATTAGACATTCCATAATCACATCAGGATCTTTGTGTTAGATTCCTTTGAACTGACAAGCAACGAGGATTTTTTGTTACAAAAATATTTATTGTTTAAGTGGATTATTTGGGTAAAGTCATGCATCTCTTAGATTTGTAACTACAAATTAATATATGTGCTTTTATATATATATATATATATATATATGTTTAATCATTTCATCCCAAGCATGGCAATAAGGCCACCGAGAAACAAGGAGTTACTGAGTGTGAGAGAATGAGAAAAAGAAAAACATTAAGGAATGAGAACAATAAAAGAGGAATGAAGAAGACAGTTGATAACGACTGATATTGCATTTAAATTTTTGACAATCAAAGTTGGCTGGAAAGCAAGAAGCTGGAAGAGAGTTCCACAAGCAAGAAAAGAAACTGTTAGCATAGAACTTATGGTTGCATCTGGCCCTTTCAACTGTAAAATGATGAGACCTAGCTCCCAATGTAATACTGCACTTAAATTCATAAAGTCTAGGTACCATTGGGGAAAGTTATTATAATAGACAAATTTAACTATGTTGTCTAAAAATGGCACCATCGGTTATGTTTTTAAGATTTTACAAGTATAAAGCAATTACAAAATTGCTATTCTTATTGATAAATATCTTTGAGCTGAAAATAATTTAAGACAAATTATCACATCTTATTTGCCTAAATCTATGGTGTGGACTTCTATGGAGAGAATAAAAAAGAAAATATACATCCAACATGTACACACACACACACATGCATGCACACATGTGACTATACATTATTTTTATATATGTGGATTCATTACTCTTGGAGAAACTTGGATAAACAAATGAGATAAAAGTTAAAATTAGTACAAAAAAATTTTTTTTAAATCAATAATTTTTAAAGGAGTCATTTTAGATTGAAGATAAAAATCCAAAATTGTTCAATTCCATTTAGAAATGATCAATTATCAATTTCTTAAGAAAATGAACTATGAGGAAGTGCTGAAAAGTTCTCAACCTCACTCACCAACCTGACATTTTCTTTGGGAAGGGCTTCATGGCTGGGTCTAGAATATTTCAGCACACCCACCTCCTCGTACAAGCAGCGGAGTCAACAAAATAATTAATGACTGAAAAAAGAATTTATTGTTCTTTTTTTTATGCATGTGGATTAGTTGGGAAAAGATTTCAGAAAGAATCCAAGATGGAATAAATCTGATTTTGCTGATGAAATGTTGAATACAACCAGTAGAGAGCTCGTTGTGATTCCTGTAATATGATTGCTTAGGTGAAGTGAAGTCAGGTGAAGAGACTGTCAATGGACAGTACAAGCAATATGGGGAGTGGCGACTACATCAAAGCCATCCTGAAGACCTGTAATATCTTTGCTTGTCAATTAGAAAAGTTGTTTGGTGATCAGGCTAGTGTTTGCATGGACACTGTTCAAATCAAATAAGCAAAGTTGGTCCAGGAGGAAGAGGAACACTGTCAAAGATATCACACATGGAACCTCTACTGCCATCGAAAGTCTTTTCAGATTTCCTACCTGCAGAAAAATGTGCCATTCCCATATGTTGGGTCCAATCAGCCACATGAGAAGTTATCCATCATGATGGCAACTGGTTGACTTTATCTGACAAGATGGTTTATAATGGCAACAGAACTTGAGTGGAAGTGATCCAAAATGTCTTGCAATACTTAGTCCTTGAGGAACATGAAGAAATGAATGAAGTGAAGAAATCTGTGATCAGAAAAAGGAAAAGCAACAGATTTTAGGAATTCTCTTGCTGCTTTCAAGGACTGAACCAAAATCCCTAACTAAAAACACATAACCTTGAATGCAGTTAAGTAATAAACATATACAAAAGAAGAAAGTCCAGATATGGCAGGGTAAGTTAATTATTTTTGCTAACTTTAGTATGGAACATGGCTAAGTGGAGAAAGAGAAATTGGTGCACAACAAGATCCCAAATGAAAAGAATACTGCAAGATTTTATGATGTTCAGGTAAAAGTAACACAAAATATGGGATTTAAAGCAGACAACAATTAATGCATGTACATGTGCATTGTATTACTGTATTACTTGTTCTTCTATTGTTTTCATTACTTTTTGGTAGAGGGGTGACAAGACTTTTGGACCAACCTGTACACAATAGAAATCAAAGGAGAAAACATTGAAACTAGCCATGAGAATGTGTGTGTGTGTGTGTGTGTGTGTGTGTGTGTGTGTGTGTGTGTACAAGAGTTTAGTCAAGAGAGGGCCAAGGAAGCAAATGTGCCCCAGTGGCAGTGTTATTTATCTATGTTCAACTACATCTGGAAGCAAGAGGAAAAAAAGAGAGAGAAAATATGTTTGCCTTTTTATAGACTTAAATAGTGCAGCCTAAGAGGCACTTTTGGTAAAGCCCAGTGGTGTGACCCACAAGAGTTTACCTTGAAAACCAGGATTTGAATTTTTAGCTTTGGACTCGGCTTAAAACTAATAACTAGCATTAGTGAAAATTATATGACTATCATCTACTGTATTAGTCTTTCTCTCTCTCAACATTATTATAGTGAACACTTATTTGAAATAGATGCCCCATTTGGGAAATCTTACTTAAGAAAATGTGTCCTTTGACAGGGATTGAACCTGTGGCCCCCTTTGTAAGAGAAAAGTAAAAAAAAAAAAAAAAAGAAAAAAAAAAGAAAAAAAAGCAGGTACAAGTTCAATCTCTGCCTCTGCTGAAGGACACAAAATTTCTTGAATGGAATGTGCAGGGCAATCAATACTGTTTAATAAAGAAAAATATGGCATTAGATTAAAAATGAATCCATTAATTCTTTATATATATATATATATAGTGGTTAGAACATTCACTTTCTGATCATGAGACCTGGGTTCAAATCTTAACATGGTCAATTTGTCAGGAAGAGACAATCCCAGCATGTGGCACCTTTGGGAAGTGCTTGAAAACCATTACAGATTGACCCAAGCCTTGTGATTGAAATTGGGTAGATGATACTCTTGGAGGCCATTGATAGCTGTGCTAGTCACAGGTTATCATAACCAAGGGTTTGAGCATGCTGGTATTGATCAGATTGATCATGCTAGATAACATGCTCTTTCTCAGAAACTGTAATTAAGGTTTGCTCAGCATAGCTGCTGTATAAACCACAGGTGCCTGAGCAAGTGTCTGCAACAGGGATTGACTAGCGGCCCTAGTAGACAGGTATCCTCGAATACAAGTGGCCAGCTACAGAGGACAGGTATGTACTACACCCTCGATGTGACCAATCATGATTGGGCACCCCAGGTAGTGCTTTGTGACCTTCATTATCTTATCAACATTTGCTTTTTGCTACCCACATTTATATACATTACAAATTAAACTAAGTACAACTATTAAAGGATGACATTCTGGGATTTTCCTTTTCATCCGAATCCATGAATTTGTTTTGCTCATGCTAAGTCTTGAACAAAACGCTATATAAAATGAACTAATTTTTTATTCATAATATTGAAAAATCTCAAGGCGATGTTAAAAACTGCCACAAAACATTGTTGATTTATTTAGGATGGGATGACCTATTATGACAGGTCTCTAATTTGTATTTAGAGACCTTGTATTTATTTTCTAGTTAAATTGTTCACCTATATTGCATATAACCTAATTCTGTACAATAATGGATTATTTGTATTTTATATAAATACTACCTTATGAAAATTGAAATGTAGCAAAGTGGGGGGTTTCCATATCAGATTTGAGGGTGGGGTTTGAAACCCTTGCACCAGCCCAGTATGTATATATTATATGTATATATTATACACAGTAATATGTATATATTATACACAGATACTTACTAAATTTGGTTTTGTATAGCACATCGGAAAGGAGGAAGATTGTGTTGCTCCATAAAATCCAATATTACTAGTGTTTACCTACATGTGAACCTTAAAAACTGGATAGAAACTATCCTGGCCACCATCCAGTCTAGTGGCACTTCATTATGAATTTGACTTTTCTGTTTTTCTGGGAGAGAAAAATTCCAAGAAATTCTTTAAAAATGCTAATATTCATGAACATTGAAAAACTGAAGTATCAATGAGAGTCTAGGGATACAAAAGGCAATTATCTCCCTTTGGCTGAGATAGACTCACTTAGTGACGGCACTTCATACAGTGATGAATGCAGTCAGTCCGATAGCCATTTGGCTTACAATAGCCAAACCGAGCAGGTGTGGGCTGAAGCTAAATCTGCCTCACCCAGCAGCTTACAAGACCATTGTGCTGTTTCCTTTTCCCCAGATATAGAAACATTGACTTGCAGTCCTCAATTTGGGAAACCCAAGACTTGCCATTTCCTGTTTGGGCAATATGTCCTCGTCTAGGACATAGATGAATCCAGCCTATTTGAATCTGGTGTCCTAAGCATGGCTTCTCCAGAAACAGAGAAGAATCTCCATATTATATATATATGACCCTATTTTTTCATTCTCCTTTCACTTTGTTTGCTGTGTAAATATATGTTATATTCTTCTCTGCATGGGACACATGTAAATATGTATATATACTTTTTGTATGTCTTAGTGGTATAAAAGTCTCCGAGAACAAAACATATTTGTCATTCCTTTTCCTTTCAGCCATCCATGATATACGTTTGTTATTATATCATGGATATAATAATGTCCATAATGGGGGAAATATAAATGGGAGAATAAACCTTTCTTCCCTAGCTCTCTCATTATAAAAACATCCAGCAAAGTGTAATGGTTAACAAGCTTATTTCACAACTCTGTTTACTAGTGGAGACCTTGTACCAAATAAACCTATAATTAGCAAATACTTGATAAAATTTGGGATTTTAAAATTTTATTAAAGAATTTAAAACTAGTAGATCTACAAATTATATTTGCTGAGCATGCAGATGAAGTCTATTTTTTATGTTTTGGTTATCAGCAAATATTAGACAAGTAAATCATGGATTTTGAAGCATTATGAGAGAAATGAAAAGGTCACTGGTCTGAAAATAATGCCAAATTTTCACTTCTCTTATCAAAACTATCAATCATTCCTAGTTTTATTCTTTACCAATGACACCAGCTGCTCTTTTGCTGACAACAGCTTTGTTTGACTGTTGCTAGTTGAAAATTTATAATGATCAAAATTTTGTCGATGTTTGTATTATTATAACAGAAGAAAAAAAACGGCATATAATTTTTTTTTTATCATAATATCATTAAAACATTCTAAAGTGAATAATGAAATCCCTAGCCTAATTTGAAGGTTAGAATTCTCACTACTCCCAATAATAATGATCAAACATTTTGTAGGTTTCCTACAAAAGTTGAAAAGAAAATATGATGGAAGGAAAGGAAAAAATAATTTGTTGCTGTGGGAAATAAAAACTTTCTTATTTGACAAAAAATTTTCATGGGAATTTTTATTCAAAAATTATTTTATTTTTCTCTTCTACCATCATTAAGATTTCCATTCAGAAAATTCTAAATTGTAAACATGTTCAAAAATTATTTAACACTAGACTCCAGTTGTTGGTTTGGGATTAGTAGAAATACAAGTAAAGCTAACTTTAATTTTTTTCTGAATAAGTATTTGAGAGGCAATGGTCTTATCATTTAGCTTGGGATTTAGTCACTGCTAATAAAAATCTGTTGACACTTGTAACAGAATATCAGTTTTCATGGCCAGAATAATAAGCATAATAGTAAAGTTTCAAGGGGGGTTCCCTCCTCGCAGGTAGCATCTCATCATTACATTCAAAAGATTTGGGTCAAGCTTAATGCATGACGAATTCCAAAGTGAAATGTCAAGGTAACATCGATTTCTACACTGATGTCAATGTACTTATAGAAAACCCAACTTTAAGACATTGAAGGTGATTGTCTCTCTGTGAACAGGAAAAACTGACTGATGTCTTAACGGACACTTGAAGACCACATGACAGCCCATTGGTGAGGATAGTCAGTTGTGTTTGGTTCATGCCAAAATTAAGACTCATCTCGGGTTTGGCTGATCATAGAGGATGGTGCAATTCCCATGAATCATAAATAGGAACTTAAGATATACCACAGGACTGTACGATATTCCTCTTGGGGTCATCACAAGACCATTTTATATATTAGGAAAATTAATGATAAAGTGGAAAACATATGATCTATTTTTGGACTTCATTTTAGGCTATTTTAGTCATTTATTCATTCCAAATTGTTAAGGTGTTTAGTCCCAGATATGATGATAAACTACATCCAGCAGCACAGCCTCTGATTGAGAGATTGGAGGTTTTGAAGAGCATAGGACCACCTTTTAATTTTTGTTGTTCTCAGAGCCACCCTGACCAAAGGTGGTAGCACCTGTTACGGTCCCAACTGTGGGCAAATAATAAACAGCCAAACAAAAACAAAACCTTATGAAAGTATAAAAATACATTTTTATACTAAAAATACCAGCAATACATTTTTATATAAAAAAATTACCACCAGTACCTATTTAGTGGAGAATTACCAACAATACATTTTATCTGTAGTTAAAGGCATGCAATAGCATTCAAAATATTTAGATTTCAGCATTAAATAACTGATATAGGTTGATATGCTGCTAAACAAAATCAACCAACCATTCAAACAAACATGAAAGAAGTCTTTCAAGACATTCTTCCATATAATATCCTACAAATTCTTAAAGAAATCAAACTGTATTACAAAATATAACTTCAACAAAACTACATAAAACACATATCACTGCCTCTAGTAATCATGTCCATACAAACATATATATACACAAAATCTGAGTATCACCTGCCATGTATTCAATTGTGAAAGCAGAATAACATTTTTATCATTTCAAAGCTCTCAAGAAAATTAAAGTTTGGCTTTAAATGACCCATAAGGAGTTGATATGCCACTAAACAAACAAATCACTCAATCAAAATCATTATGGTGTTAATATATCATATATATATATATATATATATATATATATATATATGAGATCTTATATGCCACAAGGCACCAGATAGATATCGTGGATATATTAATGCCTATAGTTGACCTTGGAGAGTAAGATATTACTTCTCTCTCTCAGTACCCCATTAATGCAAGACTGTGTTGTTAGACTCTGCTCTTCTGGGGAGGAGGAAAATACTTTATCTAAAGCAGGATACTTTTTTTCTATCAGGAAAATTATTTGTACCTCATTTTTGGAAACTAGAAGCCACAACAAAAGACCTTTTATCCCCCCCATCTATTTCCTGTCACATTAGAAATGAAGAAAGGGGCTAGACATAAACATGAAGAATAATTAAAGTACTTAATCTATGCGACCCTTTGTCAGGAAAAGGTGGAGGTAGGGGTCAATATTAGTAACCCTATTAAGCAAATTAAGTCACTAATTTCCCCACTTGATAGGGGAAATGAACACAAAAAAGAGGGGAAGAATTAAGCAAATTAAGAAATATCCGTTTATATCTCTGAGATGAGGTATTATGATTACTTGCATTATTTAAATTATTCGGACTGTTATCCTCATCTTCATTGCCATATTCACAATGTTTCGGCCGTTGTATGCTCCAGCCTTCTTCAGATAATAGGAATTTCAAACCAAACCCTTTATTTCATCCACCGAGGCAGAACTAGAACAATCTACCCTGGTGGATGAAATAAAGGATTCAGTTCGAAATTCCAATCACCTGAAGAAGATCGGAGTGTACAACGGCTGAAACGTTGTGAATATGACAATGAAGATGAGGATAACAGTCTGAATAATGTAAATAGTGCAAGTAAATTAAAAAATGTTTTAAAAACAAAGTCAGTTTAAACTTATTTCGAAGCAAAGAAGAAATTCCTGTCTTTCAACTGATCACAAATCAATTCTTGGAATTATAGATCCTAAAAATTAAAAAATTAAAAAAATAATATAAAGCCTGTCCTTCCCACTGCACTTAAAGAAAAGTCAGGGTTAATCCTCAATACCTGATGTATTTCAAAAGTGCTAAGAGAACTGGACAATTTCTGGAACTAGCTGCATTTACTCATTGTCCCACTTTAAACTTGATCTTTTGTCATATACTAGCATTAAATCTTCAATAAAGATGATCAGAAGAGGAAAAACCAATATTGATCACTTCAAAGTCAGTTTAGTCTGAGCTACAGTTTTAACATTAAACTTTTCAAAATATTTACTAAGGATTTTATTCAATAAATTACTAAGTACACTAACAAATCGCTTAACTAAAATGGCGCTTCCTGACAATGTACATACAACTGAACATCTTTCTAGGTGGACCAAAATAATAATGCTACAGGCTTTTACTAGACCATTAGACATGACCATTGATGTACATACAGGGTGTGGATGTTCACCTGATTATTCAGAGATTTGGAAAAAAATAAATAAAAAAGATTCATGACAATGGACAGCTTGAAGAGAGGGATTCAGTATGACCCCATTTATCTTTGCCATTTTGCAAACGCATCTTGTGAACTTCTCAAATGTCTCTACAACATCAATGGAAAGAAAAAATTGATCCAAGATTAATAAAGTTGGCCAATTGTAAGTTTCTTGATGATTAATCATTTTAAAGAGAAATGAAAAGAAAGTCAGTTATATTAGGGTTGTCATACAATAAAAAAAAATTTAGAAACTTTAAAAATTATTTTTCTCATTAATACTTTATTAGTACTATGAGGAATTTTCACAGCATTAATACCGTGGGATGTCTGGAACGTTCTTTCTGGTCTTATAGGATAAATAAGAAAGTCTGAAAATCAAAAGGTTTTATTTTTAAAAATTGAATTAAAAGGCCAATATTAAAAAATGAACTTGTCAGTTTCAAAATGTCAAATATACAAAAATAAGTTTCATTTTGTTTTCAATAAACAAATAAAACTGCTTTTAATTCACACAAACAGTATGACTAAAACCAGAAACTTCTCATACCTATTTGACCAGATTTTTCAGAAAGCTAATTAACTAATCAGGAAAATCTGACTTGCTACTTGCTAAATATTAAAGTCAAATTTTTGAGTTGTTTAAATATACCACAGTACTAATGGTAAGTTAAAAAAATGTAAAAAAAAAAATAAATGATATTTAAATGAATATATATTAAGGAAAAAAATTAAAATTTCCAAAGCAAAAAGAATTATAAAAATACTTAAATTTAAGTTAATAATGAAAATTCTTATCTTTTTTCCTGATTTTCAATGCATTTCTATAGTAAAATTAACAGTACCTTTACATTATACATACAATAGCCTTCATCTATCAATAACACTTACATTAATTACTGACCACTGGCAATGCCTTTCTTCTTGATTTTCAATTCATTTCTATGCTAAAATTAACTGTGCCTTTAAATTATAAATATAATGCAATTCTATAGTAAAATCATTAACAGTACACTTACAAAGACCACTTCAAAAGAAATGCCTCCTCTTTTTTATATTGGTTCACATTGTCAGGAGTGGATGTCAGTTGTATGGCAGGAGAGGTTGAATTATTTTCCACCAGTAACCCACAATATTATTTGCTTCTTGATTTTTAATGCATTTCTATAGTAAAATTAACAGTACCTTTACATTATACATATAATAGCCTTCATCTATCAGTAACACTTACATTAATTACTGACCACTGGCAATGTTTTTGTTCTTGATTTTCAATGCACTTCTATGGTAAAATTAGCTGTGCCTTTATATTATAAATTGGTATACCGTACCTATGGACTATAATGGGTATGTTCCAATCCTTATAAATACAGTGGAATATACTGTATGATGGATTCACTGTGGTCTTCCACAGTGTGCTTGTCAAACTCTGTCTGCGGGCAGAGAGGAACCCAGATGAGGCTATGCCGAAGGGCAGAGTCTCGTCTGGGGTGGTAGACAGCTACCTAACCCCATTTGTATGGGGTCTACTGGGAAGTTTTGACCAGGCCTATGGGCTTGGATACCTCACAATAAACTTGGCCTTATGCTGCATCTGACCGCATAGGGCAGTAGTTGAATATCTTCACTGTGGTCTTCCACTGTGTGCTTGTCAAACTGTCACTGGGCAGAGAGGAAACCAGGCAAGGCTATGTCAAAGGGCAGAGTCTTGTCTAGGGATTGTAGACAGCTGCCCAACCACGTGTATACAGAGACTACAGGGAATTTTTGCCCAAGCCTACAGTTCACCCCACATTAAATTCAGCCTTGTGCCACATCTGACCATGTGGGAATATTATATATATATCACAGTGGTCTTCCACATGCAATTCACCTTGATTCACTTCTAGCTCACCACCAGCAGTTGATTACTTCACATCACTAGCGAACCTTGTATGTTGTTTCTGTTATAAATATTATCGTTCCATTTCCAACCTTCATTTTGGTTATTCTTATTCAGTAACCTTTTTCTAGGTTACAACATAAATATAATGCATTTCTATAGTAAAATCATTAACAGTACACTTACAAAAACCACTCCAAAAGAAATGCCTCCTCTTTTTTTATATTGGTTCACATTGTCAGGAGTGGATATCAGTTGTATGGCAGGTGAGGTTGAATTATTTTCCGCCAGTTACCCACAATATTATTATTTGCTTTGTAGCAGCAGTTTGACAAAATGGCATCTGCCATGAAAGTGTGTATAAACAAGTATTGACTTCTTCCATGCTGGTAAAGATGCACCCATTGCCATTCATCAATGCTTGCAGGATATTTATGGAAACCAAACATTGGATGTCAGTATAGTTAGGCAGCAATTTCACTAGTGGTGACAGTGATGTGTGCAACAAGCCACCTTCTGAGTAACCTCCTACTCTGCTCATCTGTCAACCCACAAAAATGGACAGTGTCTTGATCAGCTCATCCATGTGATTCAGATTAAAACCAGGGAACTGTGTTAAGAACTGAATGTTGGCTTTAATGCATTGAAAACAATGTTAGCAGCATTTGGATATCATGAAGGTTCTGTCAGGTGGGTCTTTATGATACTCCAACTTTGTCTACCAATCGACTTTACTTAACACCAGTAGATGGTATTGTGTGGAGGACTATAAAAAGGAAGAAACATAAACCATCTCTCCATTTTTTTTTTTTTGCTTTCTCATCCATAGTTAGGAGTAGATACAAGACATTGTCCAGTCTTCCTCCAGGGAGATATTTGCTTGATTTCACTAAATCATGTTGACACACACACACACACACACACACACACACACACACACACACTACTGCTAATTCCATGAATGATTTTCTTCTTTTTGTGGACAGCCATCTGTATACACATAAATATAATTTTTTCTTTCCCTTCTTTTGTATGTGTTATGGTCCAGGTTAGGACCAAGGAAGAACAACACGAACACAAGAGTAGAAATAATGAAGATATATTACACAGAATAATAATACAAGATGTGGAAGGTGTTAGTATGACTGTCAGTCTGGTTTGGAGTGAACTACTATCGGCTCGACTCGATTCGTCCATCTCTCTTGAGAGGCGTAGTATACATAGTGTTAGGAAGAGTTCATTCTGTAGTTATAGGTAAGGACCCATAACAGTATGCTATATTGTTCTTTATATAAAAATCCTCCAGGTGTTGAATTCATTTAATTTGAAAGTTTTCAACCTTAACCCTCCCTGTTGCAATTTTTAACCACCTGACTGTATCCATTACAATTTTTAAAACCATCCATTGCAAAGTAGTAAAACCTATTCACTACAGATCCCACAGATGCTCACACAATAAAAGAAAGAAAACCAAAGTTTGGCAGGACCTTCTAAACTATTATGAGGCTGAAGCTAAAGTTGACAATTTGGTGAGATGTGGTGTCCCCATTACAAGCCTGAATCAAGCAACAATGTTGACAATATGCAAATTCCTCATCAAAGCAATGTTCAAGATGCAATCAAACAGATGCACACTTTGGAATCGAAAAGGCACAATCCTCTTGGATTTCCTGAAACACAGAGAATATAACTCTGGCCATTACATCACATCTGATTCATCTGAAGGTCCAAATAAGAAGACAACTATTTGCTTAACAACAGGAGCCATATCAGTTTGTAAAATCATAGATCCCATTCCAAATATTGGCTGAACTGTCTGGCCACAATCATTGTATAGTTTGGATTTTTATCTGTTTGGGTCAATGAAAGATGCAAAAACCATTTTCTGGCTAACAATTCTGCCATTGTTACTTTGAATAAGTGAGTTGCCTTCCAATGGTGCAAATTTTTATTAGTTTAGTATACAGGCTCTTGTTTATTGCTGGTAAAATTGCATAGTCAATGATAGTGAATAAGAGGAAAATAGTGGTTTGTATGTGAAAACTTACATTAACCAACAGGATTATTGTGCTTCCCATATTTCCATGGAAATAAATAAGAGGCATTACTTTCGGAGCAGTTTATTGTATCGATAATACTTGTCCTGATTTCTGACCACTGACAATCCATTTATTCTACTTTTCACTGCATTTCTATAGTAAGATACTGCTACAAAATAATTAAACCTATAATAGCTCTATTCTTTTCAGTCTTGACTTCATTCCTGATAATTCCTTTCTTATTTACAACTCATAATATACAAAATGGGTGTCAAAATTTGCTAAATTTAATTTTTGCTAAAAAATTACAAAATTTGATGTTTAATTAATTTTTAATTTGTAAGTGCAGCAAATGACTAAATCTAAACAAATTACAAGTGGTGTAGCAGTAAAGTCAGTGGGCACCAATAAGAAAAGCTAAAAACTTAACCTATTTGAGGTTTAAATGGAGTTAATGTTAAAATAGCCAGATCAGAAGGTTGTGTGTTCAAATCACATCAGAGTCACCAATTTATTGTTCTAGCCCCATTTTACTTTGGGGACAGGCACAAATAAGAAGAATACTTTCAATACAATTAAGATATTTATTTACATGAAATTCAACAGTTAAAACAAACACTATGTCTTCCTATATATAGAAAATATGTTAGGCAGACTTACCCATCTGGTGAGTGAACTAGGGCTAGGTAGCTTGTACTCTTAAAACCCTCGGCAACTGGTACTATTGGTGGCAGAGAGAATTTCTTCCATGTTACCTCGGAGCAATTCTGATCCCTTCTCTGGTGGTGGTCAGCTTTTTCTGAACCCACATGATTTTATTAACCAAAGAGAGACTGCCTAACATCATGTGACCAATCTCTATATCTAGGAGCAGATGAATTTTACAACCCCAACAATTGTTTCACTTTTACCCCTGCTGCCAAAATTGATTTCCTTTGCCTATGTGTCATCATTAAAGTGTATGAATGTTTTGACATGTTTGTTTAATAAATCCTCTCCCTGGTCACATGGGTCGCATAAACAACTAGTTAATTTAAAATTCTGATTCCATCAATATTAACAAAAATTATCAAAATTCAGTCTAACCACAATCAAAAAGGCAATGGAATATGTAAAAGAGGAAACTTACCAGAAAACATTCGAAAATATCTGATTGGATTTAATTTGTCATTTAGTACAAAGTTTAAGCAAAGATAAATATAAAAGGAGTACGGGTGTAAAAGAAGCCATTTTCCATTGGAGTCATTTTCATGGCTTGTTGCATGTCATAATAAAAAGTCATGACATCATCAAACAATGATGACGTCATCATTTATCTTTCTTTATCACAATATTCTCACCGCTTTTGTTTGACATTCCATTAATTTTTATTTATTAGACAGCAAGTCATTTAATATAGTGTGCTCAAGCCCTAAGAAGCCATCCCTCAAGGCAGTAACTATTTTTTGGATAGGGGCTAGGATCATTACCTGGCATCTGAAGTTTCCCCAAAAGTGAAAGTGTAAATGGGGGCTTAAGCAATTTTTGTTTAGTCACGTGGACACCCAACTCACTTTAAACTAATCCCATTCCACTTGTGTAGGCGTGTAGATAAATACACTTCATTCCTGTCCATTCAAGATGTTCAGACATTATTAAAGATTGCCTTTCAATAATTTCAGATTAATATGGATATTTAAATAAAATTAAAATCTGCATTTATGCAAAATGGAGAAATTTTATATATTTTGGGGGAGGTTAATTTAAAGGGTTTGATGTCCATTTATGAATGGCTACAAAAGGATTTTTGCGTAGGGTTTTGTTTTGTTTTATTTTATGGCATATAAACTTCAATGGGTTATTTAATGTCAAGATTATTATTGCTGGTAATATTTATTTTCTTCAAAAATGTATTGCTGGCATTAAAACCTATTTTTACACTTTCATAGTGTTTTGACCCCAGTTTTGGGGTTAACTATTTGCCCATAGTTGGGACCCTTACAGGTGCTACCACCCCAAGTCAGAGTGGACCTGGGAACAACAGCAATTAAGAGGTGGTTCCACACTCCTCAAAACCTCCTGATCAGATGCCTTGCTGTCAGATGTAGTTTATTGTTTTACCCAGGAAGGTTTTTGCATATGGGTATATCAAGACTTAAGATGGGACACCCTGTGAGAATCAAAGTTATGAATAACAATCAGGGTATCTAGATTACTAACCACTCAACAGAGTTCAAAAGCGTTTGTGCAGTTTTGTGGATGATGAAATTTTTTTCCACCCTACAACCTCTTTTTGCACAGACAAAATGGTAATCTATCACTATCTTCATGGCAGATGTTCCGGTGAACTAGATTCATTATTTCCACCAGTCCAAACCTTCACAGCTCGGACCCGATAGTCCATGTACACTGAGTTGACTCAATCCCATTCCCTTCATATTCCATTCATGAGGAAAAGTTCCACTGATAGCTTCTTCTCCCAGAACTGTTGCATTGTGGAATGGACTCCCACGAGGATGCTTCCCTGATCACTACAATTTTGGTCTCTTCAAGTCAATGGTCAACAATACTTTATCCTACATATCCTCATAATATGCACCATCCTCATTTAATAACCCTCCACCTTGAGTGTCTCTTTGGCCTTGTATTTGAAGAACAAGAGTAAAAAAAAAAAATACTTCATGGCAAAGTACATTTTAAGGATTTATTTTAGGTAAAAAAAAAAAAAAAATTGAAGTGACAATTTCTGTTGCATATATAAACCTATTTTTAATTTAAAATAAAAGTCTTGGATTTTGTTATTACAGAATAGCAACCCAATATCTTGCTTGGGTCTTAAAATCACACCTGACCTCAAGTGGAACACATACATATCAGCCATCGCTAAAGATGCAGGTAAAGTTGTCGACTCACTGTACTGCTCCAGTAAGTATCTGACTCCATGTGTTATCCTCTACCTTTACAAGAGCCAGATCAGGCCAAAAATGGAGTACTGTTATATTTGGGCGGGAACTGCCCAAACCGCATTCTCCAGGCTTGATAGTGTCCAAAAGTGCCTCAGTCCATGTGGGTGATAAATTATTTTCTAGCCTCTAACCTCTTTCTCACAGGCGCGATGTGGCAGACCACTCACTGCTATATCACTTCTTCCATGGAAAGTGTTCGAACAAACTATATTCCTTGGTTGCATCAATTTTAACCTTCAGGGCTAGGACCCACCATGCTATTTACATAGTAGAAAACCACCCACATTACCTCCATATTCCATTAGTGAGAAGTAAGTTCCACTTCTTCCCATGAGCCACTGCTCTGTGGAACAGTCTCCCAAGAAGATGTTTCCCTGATCACTACAATCTTAACCGGTTCAAGTCTAGGATTGACCATTATGCTCCTCTCCTATCTGTACAAACTGCCTTCTAATGTAACTCTCTACCTTGAGTGGCCCCCGAGCCTTGTACAAGATGAACCTTCAGTCAGTTATGTGCCTTGCATGATACATGCTTAGGTGTTCATGTATCTTTCGATACATGACTGATGAGGCAGATGTTTTCTCGCAGAAGATTGCCATTTCTTTCTGCGGTAGACCAGTTGCCATCCAAACTACAGAATCCAGTCTGTCCTGCTATTTACCCATAACTAGGGAGAATAGGATTCATGCCTTTCACAAGGGTATTAGCACATAAAGGAATGTAATGGATGAACTTTACTGTAAAAAAAATAAAATAAATATCTATGAGGATAGATCAATAAGTCTGTAGCCCAATACATTAATTTTGACCTGAAATTTTCATTTTATAATTTCCGATCTTTGTGATTAAAGGAAGAAACACTGGATTTATTAAATTGAGAAGAGAGTAGATTAAATTGAGAAATATATTTCTGTTGTGTGAAATTCTTTCATCATGAGGCTACAGACTTTCTGACTTACCTATGCACAAAGCATTTTGCCTCAAAAATAACAACAGATAAAAGCCTTTACAATTCATGCGAATATAATTTTAACTTTACTTCTCAGCCTCCCAAATTGTTCATCAATCTGTTTGATTTTTTTTTTTTTTCATTTTTTTAATAAATTCAGTCAAATAAAAAATAATCTCTAACTTTTGTTTTTTAATCATTTCATCCCAAGCAGGGCAATAAAGCCACTAAGATGTAAGGGGTTACTGAATGTGAGAAAAAGAAAACTTTATTAAGGAGAGAGAATAATAGAAGAACAGGAATTAAGGCAGAAGGTTACAATCGAAATTGCATTTAGATTTTTGAAGATCAACATTGACTCGGAAGCCAGAAGAGAGTTCCACAGGCAAGAAAAGAAACTGTTAGCATAGAACTTATGGTTGCATCTAGCCATTTCAACTGTAAAATGAGGAGGCATTGTTACCAATCTAGTACTGCACTTAAATTCATAAAGTTTAGGTACCATAGAGGAAAATTCATCAGAACAATTACCAAGAAAGTATTTTTAGTAAAGGCACAGGCATGCTATGATATTAATATTTAATAAAATAATTAAATTACTAATAATAAAATTAAGCCACTTAAAAGATAAAATAAAAGAAACGGAAATTAAAATTCTTGACTTACTAATTAGTACTGAAATTACTATACAAATTTAGTAATATTTCTGTCCTTAGTAGACATGGACTTGCAGCCAATATTTTTTTTAAAAAAAAAAAAGAAAAGAAAAATGTGTTTTGTAAAACAAAATAATTTTGCAACTATTGGTAGCATTAATAATCATATTTTATAGTAAGAAAAAACAAAAATATAAAAATGGTATAAAAAGACAATTTTTGCAATCAACAGTTACATTAATCACTAAATATCTGTTAGAAATTTAGATAAGAAATAAGTGTGTTCAGTTTATACTTTACAAAAAGGAATTTAAATAAAAAAAGAGATTAAATTTTGTAGTTAAAGTTTCTGCTAGAAAAAGAAAATCACTGTCCTTCAAAAGCAAAATGGAAAACTAAAAATATTCAGTATTTCTAATAAAAACAAATCTGGCACAAAACTAAGACTCAAATATAAATACCAAATGATTAATATTTAAATTCTTTAATCTTTTACAAAAAGCTTCCATTTTTCTAAATTCTTTTTCTCTAATGAAAATCTAGAACAAGGCTCTTTTCTGCTATTTGTTTAATAAATGATTAATTAGAGAAAAATTTTTTAAATCAAAGGTCATTATATTTTCAAAGATTTTCTGCTTAAAAACAAATCAGAATCAGATTTTTATAAAAAGAATAATTGAAATTGTCAAATGTAGCTAAAGGTTTATTAAAAGTCTGAAAATTCACGGCCAAATTTGCAGTTTTTCATATACTTTTTAATTAAATTATTTTCCCAGTTCTTTGTATAAAAAGATTGTTATTTTACTGCCAAAAGGAAAAAAAAAAAAAATCACCCAAACAAATTAAAAATACAAAATAAATTATACTTTTGAGAAACCAATGAAACTTTTGGCTTTTAATGTGACAAACAAAATAAGTTAGCTTTTTTGTTTTTGGAAAACACAAAAAAGTAAAACATTTTGATGGAGAAAATCGTTTCAACATAAAGAAAATGTGATTTTGTATTGATACAATTATATAGTTTCAATTTGTATGTAAGTATATCTGTTTAAGAAATTCACCATTTTTTGCCATTCCTTGTTAACTGGCTTATAGTCTCTTCCTCCTAACAAAAAAATAAAATAAAAATAAAAAAAACAAATAAAATAAAAAAAATAAAAAACAAATAAAAAAAAACAAATAAATTTGTTTTTTTTTTTTTTACTTTCCTTTTTCAACCTTAACTTCATTCTTTTCTTGTGAAACTGAAAATTACTAGAAATACACTGGGTTTTTTTTCTTATTGTAGTTAATTTTAGCTGAACCTGGTCAGGCGTAACAAATTCTCAAGTTTGAGCTTAAATTGAACAGAAAGTAACTAAAATTTCTCATTCTCATTAGGAGAATGAGAAATTTTAGTTACTTTCTGTAAGTTGAATTAAAAAATCTGAGCCTCAGTTCATGCTTAAAATATGTGTATGCTTAAAACGAGTGCAATTCAGGTTTTAATTTTTTTTTATACAATGATGCTCACCTGGTACAGGCCTAAGAGCAATTTCTGGTAGAGAGTTACAGAGTAAGAGGCACAGTTTATGCAGATGTGTGGAGAAAGATAATGGTTAACTCTAGACATGAACAGGTTAAGATTGTAGCAATCAGGGGAAATATCCATTTTGGAGTCAGTTCTACAGATCAGCAGAAGTTGCTAGAGTGGAACTTACATCTCACCAATGGAATACGAAGAGAATGAAGGTGGTTCATTACAATGTGCATAGGATGGAGGGTCTTAGCCATGAAGGATAAAACTGGTGGAACTAAGGAATGTAGTTCATCTGAATAATTTCTTTGGAAATAGCGACAGAGCAGGGAGTGGCTTGCAATGTTTCATCTGTGAGAAAGGGTTGTAGAGTGGAAAATAATTCATCACCCACAAGATTGTGCAGCTCCTGCCCATATATGGCAGCAGTAATCCAGGATTAACAGGTTTTTAAAACTACTTCATAATAAAATTAATTTTGTCCATCTTGCATTTTGCACACTACTAAGTAAAAATTTTTGGAAGTAATTTTCATAATTTAGGCATCAATGTTTTTAAAATTCATAATAGTGTGACACCCGTCGTCATCCTGGTCACGGCACCATTTGGGACACCCAACTCCTCCTCTGTCCTGGTCAGGGCACCGTTTGTGACACCTGACTTCTTTTTCAGTCACGACGCCAAAATGTGACGTCGGTCCTTTGTGATGGGCTAACCCTGGGACATCGGTTGAAGTCTTGCTGGGTTCTAGCACCAACTTGTCGTACTCGGCTCGCT
>OZ038489.1:14882848-14997848 GCA_964036315.1 Acanthosepion esculentum | reverse complement strand
AATACAGAAGAGGATTTTCAACAAGCTGGAAATCAAGAAACAGTAAGGATTAAGTAAACATTATAGATCTTGGTTGAGAACGGGGGTCAGTTTAGGGACATATTTTCTTATTAATCAGGGGGTACCATCCAACATTGATTTTATTAATATAAATGTAATTTTTAGTATGTACATGTATTTTGAGTAGACCTGTATTGTTTTTTTTTGTTTTTTTTTAAAACAGTGAAATTAACATCTGCTGACCTAGAACAGTAGTAAAAGTCTTGGCAAAAAAAAAAAAAAAAAAAAAATTACCATAAAAATCCAACCTGTTTTCTCTTTATCTGTTTTCTCATTGGTTAAGGAACTTTTTATTTTTTTTGTTGGTTAAGTAATATTTAGTAAAATAAATAAATCAAATAAAAATTAATTTTTTTTTTAAATTTGTAAAAAAATGAGAATTTCATGTCAGACATTTTTATTTTAGACTAGAAGAATGAAAATGTTAAAACAATTCTGTCTGTCAATAGGATTAGAAACTGTTTTTTTTTAAATAGTATTACATTTATTTGTTAAACTTTTTAAATCTCTAAAAGAAAAAGACATTTTGCTTTAAAAATGTAACAGAAAAAACACTTTAAATTTCTTTTTTTGTTTTTTTAAAATCAAAAATAAAGTCAGTCTTTTTTTTGTAAAGCAATTAATAATTTAACTGATTATTTTCTATATTGATTCTCTTTATAAGATTTTCAGCCTGAAAAGATAAAAATTGTCTGCAGCTTAAAAGATTACAGAAAAATCTCATTAACCTTTTTAAAAGGCACAATGTCAAATGTAAAAAAAAATAAAAATCAATAAATGCGTTGTTAAGACAAATTTTCAGAGGGTAAAACAATAATAAACATTTCAAACTCACTTACCAGTGAATTTAACTATTTCTTATTAAATGTTCTTTCAAATAAGATTTCAAAATGGACAATTAACAAATAGATACAAATCAGTTATTGATTTTTATCCTCGGCTCTCTTTCAGCTGCCTGGTGTTTCTCTCCACAGGCTTCAGTTGAAAGCTGGAAAGCCTATCATGCTTCTCAGAAATGACCCACTATTGTTGTGCAATGGAACTTACCTAGATTTCAAGTAGCTTTTCCTACATGTCATCAAGGCAGTTAGCCTCGTTGGTATAAGTAAAAAGTGGGGTGTGCTAGTAGCCAGACCTTGCCCAATCCTAATCGATTTGATCTTTGAATTCAAGCAACTTCAGTTCTCAATGAAGCTTTATACATGATCATCAACAAGGTACAAGGACAATCTCTCCAGTGTGCTGACTTCACCAGGTTTTTCTTATAGGCTAACTCTCTCTTTTGGGTGTCCTAGAGTGAAATCTGCAAACAGCCTTTCTATACTAGCATCCAATGGAAGAATTTTGTGTATTGAGAAGCTCTGTGAAACTAAGCAACTATATCATTTTTGTTTGGGGTATCAGAATATTTTTTCAGTTAAAGATAAAGTGTGTAAAAACCCCATTAAGTATTTTTCTCTTATATTTTCAGTTATTTCCACCTGGACAATGCTGAATAGTCCTACTAGTGAACACATCAGTCAGTTATGTGCCATGAATGATACATGCTTAAGTGATCATTTATATTTCAATACATGACTGACGAGGCAGATTTTTTCCCTGCAGTAGGTTACCATTTCTTTCTGCACTAGACCAGTTGCCATCCAGGGCTATAGAACCTGGTCTGTCCTGCTATTTACCCATAGCTGGTGGGAGAAGAAGAGGATTCATACCTTTCTCAAAGGTATTAGCACATAAGTGAATGTAATGGATTCGACTGGAATTTGAACTCGGCTCTCAAACTGAGCCACTATCCATTACTCCACTGTGCACACATACAAAATGATATTGGTAAGTTTATGGACTATGTACTGTGATTACACTACTTAACAGACTAACACTTTTAGTACTCAGCCTACCAAGTTAGTCTACCAAGAGATTTTGTGCTATCACATTCAATTATTATGCAAGAGTTTGTAATGTTGCTGTTAGAACAGCTCTGTAATCTTTACAATAAATGACAAAGGAATTGGAATTAATGTACCTGCATCAAATTTTGTGTTACCTTAATAGATTTACTACAGACACGTGCATTTTAAGTCTGGCTGAGGGTCAGTTCAAGATAATGAGCAATTGAAGTGACCAGAAAAAACACACTAAAAATATGGAAGACATTTGTGAACTTATCTATGAGGACCACTGCTGAAAAATCTGTCAAGTTTTCTTATTTGAATGGAACTGGTTATAGAGACTGCCAGAAAATCTTACCATCTTTTGTGTGCATATATATATTAATCATTTCATTCCAAGCAAGTGTTATAGAATGCAAAGGCCAAGGCCAGAATGATCAGTAATTGGGTGGAGTGACTCATGGGCAGGGCTTTCTGACAGTGATGGATTGCTTTTGTCTGGGTTTTGAATATAAACCCAAAATGTTGTGAATTTAACAGAAGGTCACAAGAATTCTGAAGCATTGATTTGCCTCCCATTCCTAGGTTTGCGACCAGCTAATACTACCTGAGGAGGGACGCTGAGCCATGTGACACGTTCCTGTCACATCAGTCCTCCTATGGCCTCATAGAATCCAAGCTGCCACTCTTAATACCAAAAGCAAAATGACCCTGTTCACTGATAGCATTTTTATTTATAGCATGGGGATCCTGAGACAACACAGAATGCAACACAAGGCAATAAAGCCACTAAGATGCAAGGGGTTACTGAGTGTGAGAGAATATGAGAAAAAAAAATCACTGTTAAGGAGAAAGAACAATAAAAGAATTGGAATTAAGAAGATATAAGATAACAATTGACATTGCACTTAAATTTTTGAAGATCAAAGTTGACTGGAAAGCAAGAAGTGAGAAGTGCAAGAGAAGAAACTGTTAGCATGGAACTTATGGTGGTTGCATCTAGCCATTTCAACTGTGAGACATGCATATAGACACAGACACATACTAGCCACACATATAAACAAACTATCTACATTTACAATGATATTTCATTAAATACCATTGTAATCATAATCAATTATAATAGACAAACTTTATATTTCATACAATGTCCGTTGTAAACTTTTCATATGGTTCTCTAATAAATGTTCTCCATATCAATTTCATTCTTAAGGAGACATGGCCTAGTGGGTAAAGACGTTGGTTAGATCCAGTGACTTGACCCAAAGAGTTCAATACCAGGCCACAGCAGCGGTGAACCAAAACTTGGAGAGTTGAGTTAGAGGGAAATAACCGAGACACCCGAAAGAGGCATGGAACGTGGAACTAGAACAACCTACACTGGTGAACAAAATAAAGGGTTTGGTTCAAAATTCAAATCACCAGAAGAAGGCCGGAGCATACAATGGCCGAAACATTGTGAATATGGCAATAAAGATGAGGATAACAGTCCGAATAATGTAAATAATGCAAGTAATCATAATACCTCATCTCAGAGATATAGACAGATTTATTTTGATATCTAACCACAAGATGCAAATGCAACAAAAGTTTATTTCATTTTGTTGGGATTTAGTAAAGTAAATAATTACTTGGACCCCTCAGTTTGTGCTGCAGACATCAGAGTGTTCCCCTGACTTTAGCCCTTTACATGTAAGGGGAACATACAGTGTGGTGGGGAGTAGGGGAGGATTAGTCATTCCTGCTGTAAAATAACAAACCTCCAAACAATACCATCCAAAATACGAACATCAAGGAAAATCATTTTATGAATAATTCCATGACAAAGAGTAAAACAAGTGTAGAATTTCTGTTCTGGTCTCAGAAATATTATAGGTACTATAATAAAATGTCACATTAATGTTCTAAAGGCATGAATTTATTTCTCCCTTCTCATCAATCATGAAACACTTTTATCATTGTTAGCATTACATAATAATAAACACTTAGTAAATGCTGAGAATAATATGATATATATCAGCCCCAGTAAAATCCAATGTCTCCATGTGGCTTAATCCCCAAAAGAGGATTGATGCTATATCCGAAAATTATGTTTAAGAAGGAATTAAGTGAGCTTTATTTATTAGAACTGATTAAGGGTTACAGACCAAAATTAATCGTCTGTGATTAGAATAAATGGCTTTTGACTTGGCTAAGAAATGGAACTGTTTTTATGCCAAATTTCTGTACTTGTAAACTTTACCAACAGTTTGTCAGCAGAGAATAGCTTTTTGCAGTCAGTGACCCAGGCATCCAGACTTCAAAACAGATCATTTCTCACACACACAATATATATATATATATATATCATAGCACCACAAATTTTAGGTCACCCCACTACTTGAGAGGTCCATGTTCATCAAAGTAGGCAATTGGGAAAGCTAATAAACATTAATATCTACTTACTTATCTCATATGGCAGAGTTTATTTCATTTGGATGTCATGTAATAAATAAATTTAATACCCAGGAGATTCAGATGAACAGCTAAAGTGTTTTATCAAACATGCAACAAGTCATTTTTGATGAGAGAGATCTAAAAAATCAAAAAAAAATCATCAGGAGGCTTTAAATTTGGCAGCACTAACTTAGCAATTAGAAATATCCACAAACATGTTTAACTCCAGTAATTTTGTGGACATCATGATTTTCTCAGCCTTGGCTTTTTAAACATTTTTGGCGGCATACCTATGATACTCATCCTGGTGACCAGGAGATTAATGACATCCTGATTCTCTCCATCAAACAACATCCAACCCTTCTGGAAATACCAAGAAGGAAATCACCACCAGCCAATCACTCTGTAAATCTGTTGCCATAAGGACCCTGTGAGGCCTATTTAACGAGTTAAAAAAAACCTCACAAGATGGTAGTCAAATATTACTGATTTTGTGGCATATTATCACTCCTGGCCTAAATTTCTGGCCTTGTAGGATGAGTGATTAACTTTGGTTTGGTTTGTTTTATGGCATAGCAACCTCAATGAGTTATTTAATGCCAACAAGATTTTTATTGCTGGTAATATTTTTTTTCAAAAACGTATTGCTAATAATGTAATTTTTTCTTCAAAAATTTATTGTTGGTAATTTTTTTTACAAAAACATATTGCTGGTATTAAAACCTATTTTTACACTTTCATAGTGCTTTGACCCCAGTTTGAGGGTTAACTATTTGCCTATAGCTGGGACCCTAACAGGTGCTACCACCCCAGGTCACGGTGGGCCTGGGAACAACAGCAACTAAGAGGTGGTTCCACACTCCTCAAGGCCTCCTGATTAAAGGCCTTGCTGCTGGATGTAGTTTATCATCATACCCAGGATGGGAACAACTTTGGATTCAAAGCTGAATTATTACCAATGTTTCCAGAGACAACAAATTCACTGTCACATCCAGCTACTAAATCTCAAGGCCCAAGAAAATCTTCATCCAATTTCAATAATGATGCAGGAAGGCCTCTTTCAAAGAAAAGTATTGTTTCTCCTACTATGCCATTTTCTATCTTTTAAACTTTTCAGGTATTTACCCTTTTTATGTAAATTAACAATATCAAACACTAATGCATTTGTTTGTATGTGTTCACCAACTTACTCTTTTTATTTTTTATATCTATGCACTAATATTGTTCTTCTTTGAAAGTGTGTTTCTTCCCCTTAAAGTTAATGATGTAATGGAATAACCTGTCACCCCCATGAATGACTACACTATAGGTAGTAATTACCTATAAGTATCTGTAAGCCAACGAACTACAAGGACTAGCTGGGATCTGTTCCAGCTATTCAGTCGAACTCTCTGCCTTCGGGCAGAGAGGGACCCAGACGAGGCTCCGCCAAAGGGCAGAGTCTCATTCAGTGAGGCAGACTGACCCTGAACCCATTTATACGCATTCGAACAGGGAATATTTTTGGCCGAGCCTACAGGCTCGGAAAACCCACATTAAACCCGGCCTTGTGCCATGTAATCCTCATGGGGGGTAGCTAAATATACTAGCTGGGATCTGTTCCAGCTATTCAGTCAAACTCTCTGCCTTTGGACAGAGAGGAACCTGAACGAGGCTCTGCCGAAGGCCAGAGTCTCATTCGGGGAGGTCGACAACCTGATCCCATTTATGTAGGTTCTACGGGCATTTTGGGGCCGAGGCTATGGGCTCGGATGACCCACATTAAACTCGGCCTTGTGCCACATCTACCCTCGTGTGTGTGTGTGGGGGGGGGGGCTAGTAAATACTGACTAGCTGGGACCTGTTACTCAGCTCTTAGCTGTTATGGAACTCTCTGCCTTTGGGCAGAGAGGAACCCAGACAAGGCTATGCCGAAGGGCAGAGTCTCATCCAGGGAGGTAGACAGACCCGAACCCATTTATGCAGTGTTTACGGGGAATTTTTGGCCGAGCTTACAAGCTTGGATTGCCCCACATTAAATTCAGCCTTGTGTCACATCCTACCCCGTGGAGAGGTTGGTAAATATTTCTAGCTATGATCTGTTGAGTACGACTCAGATGTGCGCGAGAACTATTGACCTTCCAATAGTAGGACTCACTACTGGATTGACTTGTGCATAACTGTCACCTTTATTCTTATTGTACTGGTTTTTACTTATTTTATCCACCTTGTTTTTCAAGTATATATTCCTATTAGCACGGAATATAACAGTTAATTTATGTTTTGTTATTTGTAATAGAAAAAAGGTTTTGGTTTTTTTACAATGTGCATGAATGTAATCGTTTTTCCTTATTTCATCAATTTTCATATTTGCAGCACCCAATGCACAACGAACTCAATCCCAAGTAAAAAGCCAGAATTTGGATGCTAATTTTCAAGACAGGCAGGGCTTTCTGAATTAGATTATTGGTGCAACATGATGTTCATGTCTCAGGTATACAGTTTAGTAAATATCTACTAAACTTTACCTGGCTCAAAACTGAAAACGAGGAAATTAAAAGTTAAGAAGATTGTGTAGTGCCAATCTGAGTAGTGATTATCTACCTTGAACAAAATCAGCATTTGTAACCTTGGATTTCATGTGTAAAAAATCCAATGGATCACCGATAGGAAATAAATGACTATTTTGATTACTGAACAAGACACTTTTATTTGTAAACATTTTACAGTGCAAGAAAAAAATCATTAACATGCACAAATGGTAATATTAGCCATTTCTTTATAAGGAAACATTCCACCTTTATTGACCGGCGCTACAGGAGTTACTCTTTTCTTCAATACCTAGCCATTGGGCTGGGATCAAAGTTTAATATCGAGTGGATAAACTACATTTTATCTCTCAATTGTGTTTCTGTCTGAAAACAGAAACACAACAAATAAATGAAGGATGCCTGGGCCTGGGGATTCCAACCCTGGAGCAGCACCTCCCCCATTGCAACAAAGTGGCAGGATTGGTGGAATATTGACACCAGCACAACATTGGTTGTGGGGACGGGTTAATTTTTGGTTTTAGCCCATCTGTATGCACTTGAGTTCCCCACTATAAACCCGTCTTGTGCCATATCTCGACATGGGGGGGGTGCAAATATATAACATATATAGTATCTGTTCTCATCTCTAATGGTAATATTAACTGTTTCTTTAAAGGAAACATTCTGCATTCATTGAACAAGCAGCCAATGCTACTCGAGTTACCTTGACTATCAGGCTGGGATCAAAGTGTAGTATCTGTTCTCATTTCTAATGGCAATACCAGCTGTCTCTTTATATGGAAATATTTAGCATTCATTGATTAAGTAACCTGTGTTACTTTCAGTTGAAATTTATAAAATCTTCCTATTACAACAATTTTTAGGGAAATGGGTTTCTCAGTTCCACTGTTATTGCTCTTTCCATTATTGATGAGGGTTTCCTTCCCAGCCTTTTGCTTGAAGTAGTGTGGAATATCAACATCTTGATTATGTCATTATTTTCTCCTCAAGTTACATGTGATATCTATTTTAGTTACTGCTGTAAGTCATCAAGTGGTGCAGTTTCTCTTATTTAGTATAGTTCTGTGATTCTGTAGTGTCAGTCCACAAGGTTTGAAGAAAGATAGTCCTCACTAAAACCTACAGGGTTCATTCACTTGCAGCCATTTTCAATCACTGATCTGAGAAAGCAGGTACATATGAGATTATACCAAGAAGGTGTAAAATTCCCCAGAATTGAAACTCAAGCAAATTCAGATTTGTTGAGAATTTTTACAAATTATTCTAATTCTTTTTACTTCTTTTTTTTTATCTATTTGGATTGAAAACAAAATTTTTGTTAGTCACAGAAAGTCCAAAAGCATTTATGTGGCCTTGTGGGTAATGAATTATTTTCCACTCTGCAACAGCTTTCCACCACAGAGGAAAATTTCCAAACCTCTCGCTACTCTATCATTATTTCCATGACAAATGTTCTAACAAGATACATTAATTAGTTCCACCAGTTCAGACCTTTACCCCTCCTGGGCAAGACGATAAACTGCATCTGTGTTCTGGGTAAGACGATAAACTACATCTGACAGCAAGGCCTCTGATCAGGTTTTGAGGGGTGTGGAAACACCTCTTAATTGCTGGTGTTCCCAGATCACTCTGACCTGGGGTGGTAGCACCTGTTAGAGTCCCAGCTATGGGAAAATAGTTAACTCCAAACTGGGGTCAAAACACAATGAAAGTGTAAAAATAGGTTTCAATAAAACAATACATTTTTGTAAAAAATTATTACCTGCAATGAAATTTTGAAAAAAATTAATTACCAGCAATACATTTTTGGGAAAATATATTACCAGCAATAAAAATCTTGTTGGCATTAAATAACCCATTGAGGTTGATATGCCGTAAAACAAACCAAACCAAATCAGGCCTTTACATCTAAGACTTGCCATATCATGAACACTGGAATGAATCATCACCATTCCCTTCCTTTCCAATTAGTAAGAAGGAAGTTCCAATAAGACAGCTTCTTGCCAACATGCACTACTTTATGAAACATGCTCCTGAGAGGATGCTCCCCCAATGTTAATCTCTTCAAGGCTGGAGTCAACCATTATCTTTCTTACATATCCTCATAAAATTCTTACATTCATGTAACTGCTTCAATTCAATAACCCACCAAAAGATTTTATTTAAGGATTACTAAACGTAAGATTGAGATTAAAATCAGATTAGCCAAGTCTTAGTGATCAACACAAAGATGAGGAGGATACTATTTAGACAGTTATAACATTGTGGAAATTTTAAAGAGGCTGGAGAATACATTATTCAAAATTTCATGATCAACACAACAAAGATGGGGATAGAGAGGTGCACTAGAAATTATCCAGGGAGGATGAAACTCGCATGCTATTGCGTGATTATTTTTAAAATCCTTCTACAGCCAGTGCTCCATGTAAATACTGACCTTACCATTGCTACAGGGCCATAGCAATGAAGCCCTCCCCCATAGGAGGTCTGCAAGATGAGCTTGTTGATTTATGCTATAGTCAGCCACTCCGCAGATATTCCCTGTAAAGCTTGAGGAGTGGTTGCATATATCAAAAATCTTGTATAGAGAAACTCATGCATCTGCTCTTCTGGCCCATTTCAGGTGTCATTTTTGACATTTGGACAATTTCATCACAAATAGTGAAAATCCAAGTAACTGAGATGCACTTCTCTGGATGAGTGCTGAAAATACCATGGACAGAGAATGTGAGAAACGAGGAAGTGTAACATTAAAAAATAAAAGAGAATAATTTAAGGTTAAGGATTTTAGAAAAAAAGATCTAACTTATAAACAGTCACACAAGTTGTTGGAAATTTACAATATATTTGACATGGTCAGTTGACAGTCACAAGTCCAGTAAGAGAAAAAGAAGCAGGATGTAGCAAGGTATTTTCATTTATTTATGAAATGGTGAATGAGCAACGAGCAAAAACATGGAATTTCTGGGGGGAAAAAAAACAAGTTCCTTCCTCTCAAATTCTTCAATGAGAATTTCTTGCTTTGTAATGAACACATGGGTTTGCAAGAAGCTAAGATAGGGGCATTTTATTCACTAACTACATCCTGTCCATCATCACTGACAAGTAGTCAGCAAAATTTCCCTACTAGGGTACAATAAAAGTAGCCAATACAGATCATATGCATTGTGCTATTTATTGCTACAAGGAAACCTTATTAGGGAAAAAGGAGAGCGGATTTGATTTTCAATAAGAAACAGACAGTGTTAATTTGGTGCATTGGCCTGAAGACAGCTGTTGAGACTAATCCAGAGACACAGCTGGTATAGAGTACTTTGGAACAGTTTGAGCAGATAAACTTACTTGACAAGTTTGAACAAAGAAATGATTAGGGGAATGAGTGCTTAAAAGATAAGGCAAAAAAAGATGTGGATAGTCAGAATTTAAATGGACATGGCATATAGAGAGAAACACTGAATGGTCAGCTTTGTTTACTGTTTTTTGGCTACTCTATCCATTGCTAATATGGATGTGTGCAAAGTGCGGTGTGTAACAGCACAGAAAGTGAAATTGGCATGTCAACTTCAAATTCCTGCCGGGGTTTTTGTGTTTGCTTTCACACAAATACCTTTGGGAAGATAGGAATCATATTCCCTTAGCTAGGGGCTAATAACAGGGGCAGACTGGGTTCTCTAACCTTGAGTGATAACTTATCCAGGAGAAAGAAAATTGAATTAATAAACCAGGAGGGATGCACTCTGTCAAGTTAACTCACCCTTGACACACCACTGCTATTACGGCTGCAGTAAATCTGGTCCCCCATAGTTCTCAAATGGGTTATGAGATTCATGATGTCACGATCCATTGCTAAAGAACTCCATTGCTTTTGTATGAAATCCATAGAGTTAATTATTCAGTTTCAATAGAAGATGTAGATGCTAAATCATAATTTGGTTTTGACAATTTATATTTGTAACTTTCTTAATGAAATTCTAGAAAATTGTTATAATGCAGAGCTAAAAAGTTGATCAATGTCTTTGTGGAAAAAGAAAATCTATGGAAGACAAAGTGTGGTAAAATACTCAAGTCTTTTGATATCAAACACCCAAGAGTGCCAGCAGCAGCAAGATAGGCACAGCTAGCCAATCTATAACAACCAATTCTGGCTGCACAGCGGAGCTGACTGGTCAAAAAGGTGGGTGGGGTTGGAGAGTTGAGGTTCGAGAGGGTGATGGGCAGAGACGCTACATACTAATAATCAATAACTCCTTGGTGAGAGCAAACATTAACACAAGTACTTCACTCTTCTTATCAAAATCCCCTTTTGCCAGAGAAGGCAGTGGATAAATGGACTGAGTTAAGCACTTCCAATATTTGTGTGGGCACAAAACAAAGACAAAAATCCAATACTTAGATAATTGCATTATTAAAAAAAAAAAAAAAAAAACTGTCCAAATCGTTTATCTATACAACTTTCAGTCCAAAGTTTACAGAACAGGAAAAAATCCTACCCATAATTCTGCAGGAACAGACTGAACAAATTTATTTGGGTCGGTTGAAAATATTTGATTAACGTTGGTATCTTTCAATACAACATTATTCTCCCCATCTCTATAAGTCCATGGCCGAACGTTGAAGAAAAAAAAGAATAAAGAAAAAGAAGTATTTGTTTTACACAACTATTTTCCAACATGATCTCCTTTTCAATGCACTTAATACTTATTCACTTGTTGCACAGCTCAAATGTGATCGTGTAAATTTCCAAATTCATTTAATAATCAGGCTACGAACTTAATGATCCACTCTCATGCAGTTCAGTTTTGTTCTGTGGATTTAGATATTCACAATTTATTTTTAACATTTTGCAACATAATATTGATTCCTTTTTATAAAATCATAATCAGTTATAGGTTTTGGCAAATACATGGTGAAGTTTTTGTGGGTCAAGTAAAAAGTGCTACAAAATAAGAGTGTTTGGTGTTAATGGGGGGAAAGCATTAAATCAGATATTACATTTTAAAGATTCTCGATTCTGTAATTTTTCAGCCAATCTTCTCATAAAATGATTATTTTCTTTCTTTTTTTTTGTTGATCTTTTATACTAGTGTAAACATTTTTTTGCTATTCATTTATCCATTTGCACTTATTTTCTAAAATGAGACCTATATACTTTTTTTCCACATATAAGACTTATATATACATTTTAGAAGCTAAGGTTAAAAAAAAAAAAAAAAAAAAAAAGCAAACAAACAAATAGAAAATAAAATTTTAGGATTTATTTTGAAAATTAATGGCAGTAATGATCCTAGACAACTCAGTGTAATATCACTGAGACCAAGAAGACAATTTTAGTCTTCTGTTTTGTTCTAATTACTAACAAAAAGTGGAGGACTGAAGTCCACCTACTCCATTGCTGGGAAAAAAAGTAATAGAATTGGTTAAATGACCAAGATTATTGATTTCTTCATGTTATATTGCAGTCAAAGATTTACTTGATAGTACCGAAAACTCCTCTTCAAGTAAAATGATAGAAATACTAATAATGATTATAA
The DNA here is from genome assembly GCA_964036315.1 of Acanthosepion esculentum. Classification (NCBI taxonomy): domain Eukaryota; kingdom Metazoa; phylum Mollusca; class Cephalopoda; order Sepiida; family Sepiidae; genus Acanthosepion; species Acanthosepion esculentum. The sequence goes on along the minus strand of OZ038489.1, from coordinate 14,985,401 downwards.
TGGTTATAGTAGCAGAGAGAATCCAGAAGATATTATTGGGATGCCAGTCATTCTCTAGGGAAAGGAGAATTACAAGATGGTTCCCATTACCTCTCCATGTCATATTTGACCGTAATAGTAATATGAGTCTGAAGAAAAAGCAAAAAAAACAAAAAAAACAAATCAGTTGACGAAAAAGATAATTTAATGGACAAAAAGCATTCGGTTACTAAGATTATTATTCCCATTTCTGATCATTAGTGTTTCAGCCAGTCAGCTCTCCAGCCTTACTCTAGTGTTTGTCACATTCAGTAGTTCTACAGTGTCATCCAGTATTTTTTACCCTCACTCTAATTGGAACATGTAACAGAGGACTTCCTTATGTTGTGTGTCCCCTCAGGGCATAAAGTGATCATGGTTCACCATAATTTCCTGTCCTTCGTAAACCTTAAGTTTTAGCTTTTTGTTATTCCTCCTAAACCCTGTTCCACCATCCATTTACTCAAGCTCACTAAGTATGTTATGCGTTATTTTCCTGTGTCTCTCTTGCCTTAAATCTGACCCATGAGTATCAGATTTTCCAAGCCCTCTTTCTTCATTATGTGCCCTAGACATTTCAACTCTCTTCCTGATGTTAAGTATAAGTTTCCTTTGTTTTCATTTTGTCTAAAATTTTGCTGTTGCTCACATATTCAGTCCACAGTGTCCTCAGCATCCTTTTGTGGAACCACATTTCTGTTGCTTCAAGTCTCTTCATCTTTGAGGAGAATGCATCTTTTGCTACCCCAATTCACCTTCAGATTTCAATGTTGCATTTTCAGTCTTCTGTTAAAAAAATTTCACAGATATTTATATTTTTGTACTTGTTCGATATTGGTATCTCCAATTTGTAATTTACATTTTGGTGTGTTTCTTTTGCTAACGACCATGCATTCTGTCTTCTTACAGTTGATGTTTAATCCTTCTTTCTTGCTTTCCTTCACTACCTTCTGTAAGAGTTTTTGTAGTTTTTTTTCCATATCTGCTATCAACACTGTCATCTGCATATCTTATGCTGTTAAGATTGTGGCTGCCAATAATGAATCCTGGTAGGACTTCTAGTTCTCTCATAATTGCTTCACTGTATAGGTTGAATAAGTCTGATGAGAAAAGACATCCTTGTCTTACACCCCTTTCTGTTTTTGTATATCTGCTGAACTCATTTTCTATCAGTTTGCTGCTACTATAGGTTCTTGATTATTCTCATATCCTTCTCAAATATGTCAAGATTGCTAAGCAGTTCAACAAGTCTTTGTGACATACTTTATTGAACACCTTTACATAATCTATAAAATGCAGGTACATGTCCTTCTGCATTTGTATTGCTCTTTCTGTTATTATTTTGTGGATAAATATCACTTTCCTTGTTCCAGTGTCTTTCATGAAACTACACTGTTCTTGTTCTATTTCCGGTCTGATCCTGCTGAATTCAGATGATAAGTTTTATATGACTCATGGGGTTGATTGTTCAATGGAGTTCACATTCATTTGCACCTGGCTTCTTAAGCAGTGCTATAAAAAATGGATCTACTTAGGTCTTTCGGCATATCACCACTGTTGTATTTTTTATTTATTATGTCTGTAATCTTGTCCATGTCAAAATCATCTAAGGCTGCCAGCATCTTTATTACAATTCCATCAGGTCTTTCTATTTTGATTTTATTCAGTTTGGCCGGTGCAGATTCCACTTCAGACTTTAATATTTCTGAAGGGACCAAAAAAAACTTTTACTGATATAAGAAATTCTCAAGTCAAACAGAAGAAAATTTATATTAACCCTCCCCTACAAAAAAAAAACATTGTCTGTTAATTTTTTGAATAGTATGTAACCAAATGTTTTCTGGATAAAGAATACCTTAAAGGACATAAATTTCTTTTCCATGACCGTTTAGAGTGGAGGCAACAGGCCAGAAGATGCTAAAACATATCTTTTGTTAAAAATGGCTTTAAACCACATTCATAGCTTTTCATGAGTTATTAACTTATAATGGCTCTCCACAACTTCCTATCCCATGTTGCTCTTAGAAGTTTTTCTCCCTTTGCTAATGGTCCCACCCCCATTCCATCATTCATTCACACAATCCTGTCAGGTAAGTGGGTCACTGCCATCCCCTATCTCTCTTGCCCTCACTATATCACATCAGGGACAAGTTTTCCAAGCCCTCCTTCCTAATTATGTGTCCAAAAAATGTCAGCTGTTTTTTTCTTGGTTTTGAGTAGAAGTATTCTCTTTAAGATGCCCTTGTTTACTCACTCCATCCCTGGAATTCTCAGTATCCTTCTGTAGAACCACATTTCTGCTGCCCCTAGTTTCTTCTCATCCATGGGGAAATTGTCCAGCATTCCTTGCCAGAGGCTGGATAACACAGCAATCCAGCACCCTTTTCTTTGTTTCTAATGAAATCATTCCATTTCTCAGCATCTTGCTTAGCTTTTGGAGTGTTTCTTTTACTAGTCCAATGTGTATTCAGATCTCAGTGTCACATTTTTCATCCTGTGTTAAGACACCTCCTTGATGTAACTCGGATCTTGGGCTTTTTCTCTAGCTGATGACCATACTTTCTGTCTTCTTGCAGTTGATGGTTGGTCCTTTTTTTTCTCACTTTCTTCTACCAACCTGTCTAGGAGGTCCTGTAGTTTAATTTCCAAGTCGGCCATCAGTACAGTGTCACCTGCATATCTTACATTGTTACGGTTACACCAATCAGTATTAAATCTTGATAGTGTCTCCAGTTTTCTTAGGATAATGTCACTGGAGAGGGTGGATAAATTTGAAAAGATGCATCCTTGTCTCACACCCCTTTCTATTCTTGTATAACTATTCAATTTATTTTCTATGCATGCAGTTTGCTCCCAGTATAAGTTCTGGATTATTCTAACATCTTTTCCCAAATAGATCTAATTTTCCCAGCAGTTCAAACAGATCCTTGTGCCATACTTTGTCAAATGCTTTTTGCATAATCTATAAACCTTTCTGTATTGTTCTCTCGGCTATCATTTTAATTATGAATGTTGCATTTCTTGTTCTGGTGACCTTGACAAAGCTGCACTCTTCTTATCCTATTTTGTACTCTGTTCATCAGGATTTGCTTCATTAGTTTTGTTATGTGGCTCATTAAACTCATTGTTCTATGGAGTTTGCATTCATTTGCACCTGGTCTCTTAGGTAATGTTATGAAGATGGATTTAGTGAGGATCTCTGATATCTGGCCACCATTGTACATTTTGTTTATTACATCTGTGATCTTATCGATGCCAAAATCGTCTAAGGCTGAGAGCATTTCTGTTACAATGCCATCAGATCCTGCTGATTTGTTCCTGTCATGCAGCGAGGCATGGGTAATTTGACTAGTATGTAATATATTTTTGTTTTCATGATGCATGATTATTTTTGGGATATGTCGTGGACTTGTTTCCCATTGTTTTCTTCTCAGTATTGAGACCCCAACTCTAGTTAGCTGGCTGTTGATTTATCAAGAGTTTGTCTGCTTTAGATGAACAATGGAGCAGGATAGATGGTGTTTTAGCAGAAGAAAAAGCAAAGAAGTATCCCTATAATTTTTATTTTTGGAATAAAATGAAGGATTACCTCTACTTGGGTAGGTTGGACTTTGGCAAAAAGATTGGCATTACATATTGAATGAACTACAGACTTGAACAATGGTTCATGTAGCTGTTATTCATTTATAAAATATTTCATTTAAAAAAAAACAAAAAAAAAAACAAATTGATGTTTTCTTTTTTTTTTTTTTTTTTTAGGTAACTTTAGACCCAAACAAACATTCTTTTGTTCACCGAGAAAAAATAAATCCTTGTTTGTTGTTTTTAGTGAAACAGGTTTCAAACATATTTCATAAAACATTCAGAAATATAAGATTTTCAATCAATCACTTGTGAATGAAGAAAAAAACTGTTCCTAATCAGTCTTCTATGCTTTTATGTACATAGACAAACCCAGTCAAGAACAGTTTGATAGATTTTAATAACATTTAACAGACAAGTTTATAAAATGCTGAAAGGAGATGATGTTATAAACTTGGTTCATTAGGTTTTTTTTTTATTTTTATAAGTGGACTTATCTGTCTTTTATGAAACCAGCTTAAGTTTGTTGATTGATTCTGCATAAAAATGTAAAGATGAGATAAAATGCAGTCTGGAAATTCTAAATTGTTATCTTTTATCAGCCAAGTGATTTTTTTTATATCCATTTCCAAAAGGGAAACATTTATTCATTAAAATAAAAAGACAATCACCAAACAAATAATTTGAAAGGAAAAAATTTTGTAATTTTTCTTTGAGTTATAGTCATTATATAATTTAATTTTACAGCAAAAAATTTGAATAAGTTTTTAAATTAAGTGCATCTCTGCCATGTAATTAAACTTATCTTTTATACACAAATAACAAAAGTAAAAGGCATCACAGCTCAAAATGTTTGTCCATTAGATGTTTCTCTTAAAAATATCATCCAAATATTTCACTCATTCAAAGAATTACAATTGGAGTAAATAAATAGTAATATTTTGCTTTTTGATATAATTCTCAATAAAAATTACTTGGTGAGGAGAAAGTGGTTTATGAAGAAGCTGCATTTAATGTTTGAGTAGCAAGAAAGGAGATGGGTAAGTTTTAATTTCAGTTTATGGAATCAAATAAAAATAAAATAAAATAAAATAAAAAGGAACATACGACAGCAATGAATTACCTCCCTTAGACATGTAGACGCGCTGCTTTTTATACTTATACCATGTGACTAGGGTATAGTTGTATGGGTATAAAGATTTGAAATTGCATTTAGCACATCTAAATTGTTGGGAATCTAATGATTAAACCTTGGGCTCATTGTTTTGTTTTATGACATATCAACCTCATTGGGTTATTTAATGCCGACAAGATTTTTATTGCTAGTAATATTTTTTTTTTAAAAATGTATTACTGCTAATATTTTTTTTTCCAAAAATGTATTGCTGGGTTTTTTTTGTTTTTTTTCAAAAATGGTAATATTTTTTCCTTCAAAAATTCATTGATGGTAATATTTTTACAAAAATGTATTGCTGGTATTAAAACCTATTTTTACATGTTTTGACCCCAGTTTGGGGGTTAACTATTTGCCTATAGCTGGGGCCCTAACAGGTGTTACCACTCCCGGACAGGGTGTACATGGGAACACCAGCAATTAAGAGGTGGTTCCATGCTCCTCAAAACGTCCTGATCAGAGGCCTTGCTGCTGGATGCAGTTTATTGTCTTACTCAGGACAGTCATTGTTTTGGTTTTATAAAAAAAAAAAAAAAATTTATGAAAATATAAAATCACTTTTTGTTATAGAAATAAATTTATAATGGCTTTTTTTAGAGTAATTTTTACTAAAAATTATCTAAATTGGATGATTGATAGGCTTCTACTGTCAAAAGTAATTCTGTTCAAATCTTTGCTTTTGTAAATATTGGTTTGGAATGGAAGTTTTAGCATTTCTCAAATATGATTTTGTTTCACACATGACTGAATTTTATGACATATCTCCATATTCTGAAAGGTGGCACTTCAGTGTGTCTGTTAATGTCACATGGTTCTTTCAAAGCCCAACAAAAAACACTCCATTACAAAGCCACCTCCAGTTTGCACAGCACTACTTACAGGCTGGAGTAATAGCAATCTTCTATCAATCATCTTTCTGAAATAGCTAAAAATTTGATGGCTCTGACAAAGCAATACAGTGCCAGTCTTCAACAGACCAATAGTAATACTGTCTGGCAACCAATGTCATGGTATCAGTAATTAAACACTTGTTGGTCAACAAATGAAAAATCCTGTGGAATGTAGATTTTTCTGTACATTGCATTGGCTGATAAGATAAACTGTATGGACATTGAATTGGGATATTTCATATAATATTCCCCTTTGTTGAATAGTAAGTAATATTAGCCAGGTCAGATATATCTAGACTGTATATACATATACTACATATACAACCACTTTCAAATAATAAACTAATAAAAAAAAAAAAAGGAAAGCAAGAAGCCAGAAGAGCTTCTTGCTTTCCAGCCAAATTTGATCTTCAAAAATTTAAATGCAATTGTTAGCTTCTGTCTTAATTCCTGTTCTTTCATTGTTCTCTTTCCTTAATGATGTTTTTCTTTTTAGAAATCTTTCACATTCATTAACCCCTTGTGGCTTTATCGCTTTGCTCAGGGTGAAATGATTTTTAAAAAAAAAGGAAAAAGAAAAAAAAAGCTGTTCCAATATAAAGAAACATTCTGGATTCATTGACCAAACAGCCACTAGTGCTACCATCGGTTGGAATTTATAAAATCTTTCTCTTAAAACAATTTTTCAAGAAAAGAGTTTTCACAACTCCAGTAGCCTGTTATTGCTTTTTCCAGTACTGATGGGGATTTCCTTCCTAACCTTTTGTTTGAAGTCATATGGAATGTCAGCATCTCGATTCTTGCATTATTTTCATGTCGAATTACATGATATCCGTTTTAGCCATTGCTGAAAGTCTTCATGTAATGTCACTTCTGTTATTTGATACAGTCCTTTGTGATTCTGTAGTACCAGTCCAGAACGTTTGAAGAACGATAGTCCTCGCTAATACCTACAAGCTCCATTTGCTCAAAGCCACCTTATTTAGAATATTTAAAAATATTGGTCTAGGTTAATTTTGATTTTATAGCAATTTGTATTGTTGTGCAAAACTATCACAACACATGTTCAATTTCCTTATCTCATACACTAAATTTGTTATAACTGATCTATACATCACGGTATTTGAAGTATTTTGTATTTACTAATTCCACATTATGAATTTTATGACTGATTCAGGGTAGGTACCATCACTGCTTTCATTTAAATTACAGATCTTAGTTTCTGCTTTAAAAAGATTTATCTCCAGTCCTATTTCTTGGAACACTTGGTAGAGGATGTTGATTTTTTTTTTTTGTTGAATATCATTCTTACCCAACTTATGAATAATTACGTCACCCTCATATTCCCTACCCCTCATCATTTTGCCATCCTAGTCAGTTGTTAGCAATCCTATGTTTGTATTACTTGTGGGTGCCTGCAATTTTCACATGATGCTATCTGGAATTCCCACATTCACATGTATACAGCTGCTACTGCTGTACAAGAAAGACCGAGAGAAGGTTATCACCTTCAAGATGGAGTGACCTATCTTTCTGTTAAAGCAATCATCACAATGTCAAATGTTGATAAATCCTGTCTGCATCTCATGGTTGTCACATTTGTCTATATTACCAAGACATTTGAATAATTTTGGTATAACTTCTGGAAGAGTAGGTCATAAACTTTGACGAACTATAAGAGTTATGTTTCTTTGACCAATTCTGAAATCTTTATTAACAAACCATGACAATCAAAATTGGTTATGCGACCTCTAGAATTTTTTGTCTGAATTTATAGGATGAGGAGCTATCTTTATTTGCATTCAGACTAATATCCTCATCTTTGTTTTTATTATTACATTTTGGCCGTTATCCCCTCGGTGGGAGGGGGTATTCTACACATTAATAAGTAAACAGTTTTGGTTTATGAATTTGGTGACATTAATTGTGAGTTCAATCCTTGAGCTGGGTAGTGCAGTATTAGATTCAGTGGAAACAGAGCAAGCAATAACTGAACAGTACTAATATAAGAACATGACTAGATATCCCAAGATAGGTGGAACATGAACAATCTACTGTGTAGATTAAATAAAGGTTCAGTTTGAAATTCCTTGAAGGTTATTTGGAATAACTGGCCTCTTGAAATTCAGTGTTAAAGTGGATTATTTAAATCCTTTCTTTGTGTCCAACGATAGACTTGATGAAAATCAATTGATGTCAAAAGCTCAAAAGATTTCTCTTTTTTTTCTAATATAAATTTATAAGCTTATTTTTTGACAAATGAAATTTAATTATGACATTCAATGAATTAGAAATTTCCAAAACAAGCCACTCACCCCTAAAAATATAAAGAATGAAACAAAATGTCTTTTAAAAAATTTAATATTCACTGAAAACATTTTTTTAAAATCCGACTACAGCAGAGTGCATCAGTGAGAATGCTGAAGCCAGCATAATAGCAGAGATTCACCCCACCACTCAGTGCATTAAGCAAATGCCTATTTGACCTATTTGTTTATCTGGGGGTCAAGATACCACTTTTTTTTTTTTCCTCAGCGCCTCCACTGCTGCACATAAACACTTGACTTATTGGTTCAGTTATGGCTGATGCAGTGTTTAAGAAATCCATTTCATTTGATCGGTACTGCAAAAACTGTCAGAAAATAACAAAAAACCTTAAATACTTCACCACAAATATCTCTCCTTAAAATTAATCATATACAGGTTTTAAACAGTTTCACCTGTAAATAATTGTGAACTTTATTTTGAAACCAACCTAAAGAGAAATTAGAAAAATTACAATTTCTTTTTTTGCTAGTTATGTTGCTCTTTATAGAAATATATATAAAAAGTCCTGCACATGTTGAATTCATTTCTTTTGAAAATGTTGAATGCACGTGAATCACGTGTTTTTAGTTTAACTACTCTAAAATTTTGGACTAGATAGGTTTGCCTATTGCCCGGTTTACACTCCTTCCCTGTCTTTTGAATATTGATTAGAGGTTAATCCCTTGTTTTCTGTTGAGGATTGGGTTTTTGATTACATCTAAATTGTTCTCATTCTCTTTCACTCCCAGTAGCCCCCTCACATCTCAGAGATATTATTGCCTTGCTTGGGGTGAAATGATTTAAAAACAAAACAAAAAAAAACAAACAAGGTTGGAGGTTAGAAGTTTAAAAAGGTTAGGAATAATATTTGTCCGCTCAAAATACTGACTATCAAGTCTACAAAAAATTAAATTGCAAAAAAGTACAAAATAAATTGATAGATAGGTAAATAAAAATAACTTTTGTTTGAATTTGAATCATGCAAACTGGGAGAAAAGTTGTTCCTCAAAGTCATGAGGTGAACTATTTTCAGCATGCCATCCATTTTTTGTACTTTACTCTTTTATTGATCTTTTCTTCTAAAGAGCTTGGCTTAGAAATTATACGGGAAACATTTTAAATAATCTAATAATATACTCTGCTTCAAATTAGATCTCCCGATTCATTCTGCATGTCGACCAGATGTGAGCACTAAGAAAGCAAAACCAAAGAAAAAAAAAAAAGAAGTCGTCGAGGGGCTCCAAGCATCACATCTGGCCCACAAAACAAATCCCTTCAAAAAATATAAAATACTATATAAAAAGAGCCAAAGAAAAACATAAAAAAGATGAGTCTATGAGCCACCACATTTGCCTTTAAAAATAATTGCTGAAACAAAATCGCAGCAGACAGGCAAGCTTCAATTAATCCACTAATGGCAAGTTCTCAGTGTCACCACCAGTGACTTCAGTCAACTGACCTGACACACACATCAATGCTAGGCCCTACCAACTCTACCTTTTTCCAAATCATTTCCTTGCTCACAAAGAGACATGCTGCTCACATCCTCTTTATTAGGAATACAAAGAATTTTATATTAACAATTCTTGTTTTCTTTTTTCTTTCACCTCACCAGTGGTATTGGTTTCATTTGTTCTCTCATGCTATCTTAAATGTGTTTATAATAGCATTTTTAAATAAAACTATTATTTTACAGATTTAATAAAACATTTAAGATAAGTTTAAAAAGAAAAAAATTAATGTTTGAAAAATAAAATAAATAGAATGTTCAAAAGCTGTCAATATTAATTCTGTTTTTGAGGTTGTGAGTTTTTCTAAGTTAAATGACCATTTACTAATGTCTACTTTCTAGAATTTATGGCACCAATTTTTGTTTGTAATATCTTTCTGGCTTTTGATTTGGTTTGGTTTGGTTTATTTTGTTTTATGGCATATCAACCTCAATGGGTTATTTAATGCCGACAACATTTTTTATTGCTGGTAATATTTTGTTTCATCAAAAATCTGTTTCTGGTAATATTTTCTTTCAAAATTGTATTGCTGGTAATAGTTAACTATTTGCCCATAGCTGGGACCCTAGCAGGTGCTACCACCCTGGGTCAGGGTGGACCTGGGAACACCAGCAATTAAGAAGTGGTTCCACGCTCTTCAAAACCTCCTGATCAGAGGCCTTGCTGCTGGATGTAGTTTAACGTCTTACCCGGGACAAATCTTTCTGGCTTTTACCTCCATTTATATTCCATTCTTTCTTATTGACTTCATTTGAGTTTCTTTATGAAGGAAAAAACACCAGGCACTTCTCATAAATTTATTTTGGAGATGATACGAATAAACATTGAAATAAGAGAAAATTCAACCATTTTTATACTTTTCCTTTTTCATTATTTTCTTTTCTTATTTTTTGCCTTTTATCAAAAGATTCCAAAATTGTACGAAGTTAGAATAATGTTGCAAACCATTTCTAAATTCCACCTTCATTCTACTAACATTCAAAATATATTTCACTAGAAATGTCATGAAAAGCAACGACAGAAAATAATAATTGAAAAGAAAATAGTGAAAAATAAAGAAAATATTTCATATCCAAATTCCAATAAAACCACATTTTTTGTTTTGCTTTATGATCACATTTATATCACCTCAATTCTTGTCCATGGTAATCAGGTCTCTATCCTGGTAATCACAGCACCAAATATATCCCCTCCTTTGTCTGTAGATCTGTGGCAACCCGACATATCTTTAGAATTATTCATGGACCCTGATCATGAATGGTAAGACAACATTGCCATATTCTCATATACCTGTATAGGTTGCCTACGGTGTGATAGCATTCCTGATAGTGTCACCCAGTTGTATAACTTCCTTTTGAAAACATTTTATATCTAACAGCAGAATTGAATTCCACTGTGGGACCATGGTAACTCTTTTCTTCAGGATCTGGGGGCTCAGACAGAAATTGCAGATGTGAGAGAAAACTCAAAAGGAAATCGCTAACACTTGTCAAACTAAACTACAGATTTATTACGATGATATATTCATATGGATAAGTATGTAACAGTTAACTTTTGGTTATTAACCTCTACTTGACTGAAGGGCAAGCTGTGGCATATTATTTTGATATCATACTTCAAATAGTAGTCTTAAGTAGGAACTTATAAATAGAAGTTCGCTCTCTTTTTTGTAGATTTTGTTGCTAAAAAGCTCTTTGTGTGTCTATCAGTAACTTGGCATGGGATTTGACTTCAGCCAAGAGACCAGAACAAAACTAAACCAAAGCATTTTGGCTGTCTATTTTTATTAAGAATCCACTAGTTTCCATTATTGAGGGTCACTGATCCCTAAATCGCCAACAATAATCCACCCAATGACTCAGCCCAGACCAGACTGAAATCTAGTCCATCACTCTAGCAATGAAATACATTTTTGCAGAGTGGGATTAACCTAGATTTTTCAAAACAATCCCAATTGGGTAAATTTCAAGAATGCATCAATTCATCTCTTTGCCAGTGTGTAAGCCTGAGAACCTCTAAATTTTACTGCTTTTTGGTTGAGTTGTTCCAGGTTCAATCCTCTCAGAGCCCTCATCGCATTTTATAGGTTTAATTCCATATATTTAACTCATTCCTGTTTTCAATATATCAAAGGCCACTCACTTATCTTCCGAGTTTTTCTGTATCTCATTCTCAACTAGACCCTATTACCATCCAACCATCACATGCACTAATAAATACTGACCCCATGAATTCACATTGTTATATTGTCGCATCCACCAATATGACTATTGGAAAATTAGCTCCCTTGCTTAAAAACGACTAATTAAAATGTATACCTTTTTTGCTAATGTATTTTTGGGTTACCTCCTCCTAATTTTCGAAACCGTTCCTAGGGGACGCTCTCCAGCACTATAAATACTCTGTGTTAATTATATCAGCCTCTTACTTTTTACGTCAACATGTAAATTTCTCATGGAAGAACACGATTATAATGCTTTTCCTTTGGGAAATGCATAAACAATACAAACATATGTACACACACACGTACGTATGCACATTCATTCACTTTACGTACTTCGGACCAAAAAAGTTTCCACATTCATTTGTTACAGACATTATTGTCTTTGTCACTTGTAACCCTTTTGTTGTTAATACATTATCATTTGTTTGTACTTATATATTGGTTCTTGTTTCTTTACATGGACTCACTTCCCGAGTCTGCCATGTTTGTTGTGGGCATTTCAAGAGACACGTGTTTATCTTTCTTTCAACACATACACCATCCCGCAACAGGATTATATATAGACATGTTTTTCAAATTTACCTTCATTCCTCAGAAGCAAAGAGTCACTTTAATATACTATGCACCCCCAAGACTGTCCATTTGACCAAAAACTCCAACTAATTTTTTACAGTTAAAAATATTAAAATCGTCCATGCAGAAGAAATGATTTATTTTATTGACAAAGTTGAAGATGTTATTCACTCAGATGAATACACAAATTTTTAAATGCATTATCAGCAAATTGGTTTTGACATTTCCCTCGGGACATTTTGTGGGTATTGAGTTCAAGTCAGCCTTTGATCATATATGCAATACTTAACTTCATGCTTTAAAATGCTTTGTTTTAATTAGAAAATTACTAACGAGTTCTCTCCAAGCAGATGAAGTGAACTTGAAATCTGTTGTCAGCCATGGATTACCCCCATTAATTTTGGCAATTAAACATTCATTGATTTAAATAAGTCTAGGGTAAAGGTCATTACAGTGCTACTCAGCAAAACTTGCTTGTTGGAACTCCTATTCTTCAACATAAATGGAAACTCATCTCAACAGCCATCATTCAAATGATGCAGACTAACATAATTCTAGGCCAGCTCCATGCATCCATATCCAGACAAAAAATTTTCCTACCAAGCAGAAAAGAAGAACCCATCTTCAACCAACAGTTCATTTCCAAAATGTAAACTGCTATCAATTAACTTGCATTATTCAGACTGCTATCTTTATTGCCATATTCACAACATTTCAGACATTGTCCATTCTGGCCTTCTTCAGGTGATTGGAATTTCAAACTGAACCTTTTATTTCATCCACTGGGGCAGACTGTTCTAGTTTCACTTGCCATGCCTCTTCCAGATGTCTCGGTTATTTTCCCTTTAACTCAACTCTCCAAGTTTTTTGGTTCACAACTGCAGTGGCCTGGTATTGAACTACACAACTCTTTAGGTCTAGTCACTGGATCTAAACAATGTCTTTATTCACTGGGCCATGTGTCCTTAAGTGTTTAAAGATTACTTTCATTTTTGTTAATATTCTGAGATTAATAAAATGTATATGAAACATACAGAAAAAAAAATTCTTAAAAATTAAGACTCTAAAGTTGATTGTTAAAATTTAAAAAGAAAGGAAAAAGTAAGTCATTTTGTCATTCTTTTCTTCCAATTATAACTTGATGACCCGTTTTATTTAAACACAGCTCCAAAAATCCACTTTCGTCAGAACAATTAATATTTAAAAGTTTGAATTTGCAGCTGCCAAAGTACGATTTTGTTAAATTCACTAAAATCAGAATAGAAAGAAATTAAAAAAAAAAAATGATTGTCAGAAAGTCAATCCAGAGTTAAATATGTTATATACAAAGAAAATTATTTGAACAATTCTCTTCATTTTGGTTGTTTTTATACTCACAACATTTCATTCCTTGAAGTCTCCAACCTTCTTTCCTCTCTTACCATACTCTCAGAATTTTCAATTTATTGACTCCCTGAAGATACAAATTAAACCCTAGCGTCAAATCTTTGTTGCCATATTTATCACAACATTTTGGCCGTTGTACACTCCGGCCTTCTTCAGGTGGTTGGAATTTGGAACTGAACCCTTTATTTTGCTCACTGGGGTAGACTGTTCTAGTTCCATGTACCATGTCTAATGGATGTCAGTTATCAGTTATCTCCTGTTAATTCCCCTCTCCAAGTTCTCCACCGCCTTAACCAGGTATTGAACTCACAACTCTTTGGGTCCTGTCACTGGATCTAACTAACGACTTTATCCTTGATGACACATGACACAGTGGATAACGACATTGTTTGGATTACAAAATTAATAGTAGAATAAAAAAAACCTTCAATAAATTGGTAACAGGTCTAGTCAAACCTAGACATCTCACTTGACACTGAGATAAACCTCTACCAATCACATGGATCTAACTAACCCCTTTATCCACTGTGCCATGTGTCCTTGAGACACAGTGGATAAAGGCGTTAGTTAGATCCAGTGACAGGACCCAACTAGTTGTGAGTTCAATACCTGGTTAAGGCAGTGGAGAACTTGAAGAGGTGAATTAACAGGAGATAACTGATAACTGACATCATTAAGCATGGCATGTGGAAGTAGAACAGTCTACCCCAGTGAGTGAAATAAAGGGTTCAGTTCGACATTCCAACCACCTGAAGAAGTCTGGAACATACAATGGCCGAAAGGTTGTGATAAATATGGCAACAAAGATGAGGACAATAGTCTGAATAATGTAAATTCGGTACATAATACCTCATCTCAGAAATATAGACAGATACTGAAGGGCCAAAACGTTGTAATAAATATGGCGACAAAGATGGGGACAATAGTCCGAATAATGTGAATAGTGTACATAATACCTCATCTCAGAAAGAGACAGATACCCAGTGTTAAAATTCTAAAGTAATGTTGTTCTTCCATTATCCATTGTCATTTACAACACACCAGTAAACACTTAATGATTTTTGCTAACACTGTTCAACAATTATTTCTGAATCCATAATTATATGTACTTAGCTAACGGCCAAAACACCTACTTTGCCATAAGTGTTGATAGAACAAAAATAAATGACCGACAAGTGTTACAAGTCACAGCAGAAGAAAATATAAATCGGTCAGACTTTTCAATTATATAAGGATGTTGAAAGTCTTATTTGTTTGGTCAGGAGTTGGATTATAAACAATGAAAACTGTTCAAGGAAGAATTTTTTTATTACCTTGGAATAAAAATAGTCATTCACTTGCACCATAGCAATGAAAGTTTATTATTTAACCTGTTAACGTGAAACAAATTAGAAAAATAAAAGTAAAATATTTCATCTTCACAAAGATCAAAATAAAACAAAAAAATTTTACAATTCTGTTCTTTTCAATTTTTTTCATGAATTATATTTCCTGGCATACAATATAGATTTAAAAAAAAAAAAAAAAAAAAAAAAAAAAAAAAAATAATAATAATCAAAATTGTATCCGACTCCAATATTGCTGCTTGGATAAATGCTACTTGGTTTTCATTTTAGTATTTGAAATGCTATACTAGTCCTCTGATGAACTGAGAATTAAATAAGAGTATTTTAATCATATTTTAGTTGGTTACTCATATTTTTGAGTTCAACATCAAGTTTGTTAAACACTGTTTATTTCATCCTCCCATCTACGCATTTGAGAAAACTTAAAGAAAACTGGTCACTAACAGCGCAATTTGAAACTGCGCCTTTGATATTGAAGGCACTCTTCAACTTTGCTTGATCATCAATGCACTAGGTCACCAAGATTGTCTAAAACACGTCAGATCGAATAAAAGTTTCTTCTGCTGGAGAGTGTCAATTTTTCTTTAATAAGATTTCTTAAATATTCAGGCCAGTCAATGAAAATAAATATACTGTTTAATAAATAAAGATAGCATCTAGTCAAACATGGGTACCAACTAAAAATAATGTTTTAAGTACAATATATATATATATATATATATATATATATATATATATATATATCCCCAAATGAGAGAAAGAACAGATGGAATAAAAATCCAGTTCATAGCATTTACTTTTTTTTAAAAAGTGCTCAATACAAAGTAGCACAATATATTATTATTATATTTTTAATATAAGAGATTATAATAAAAACATGTTAAAATTGCTACACAAAAGCTTTCATGTTTCAATACTATGATTGTACTTCAGGCGATAGTAATTAACTGGTGATTAAATGATTTTTAAGGAAATTTTAAAAAAAAATATATATATATATATATATATATATATATAAATATAAAAGTGGACATGGAAGTCAGCACTTAGAGGCGACAGTCTGTTTCATGCTAGTGCAATCGTCAGGCGACTAGTGCTGTTAACAGCACTAGTCGCCTGACGATTGCACTAGCATGAAACAGACTGTCGCCTCTAAGTGCTGACTTCCATGTCCACTTTTATATTTACACACGCTCTATCTCTGATATTGAGCACTTTACCCCATAAATATAGCACACTTTAAGACTATATTTCTGCATATATATATATATATATATATATATATATATATATATATATATATTTTTTTTTAAGCATTTCACCCCGAGCAAGGTGGGAAGCCACTAGCACACAAGGGGTTACAGAGAGTTGGAGCTAGAGCAAAGAGGAGTGATAGAGGAAAGGATGAAGAGAAGGATAGGGGATAGATCAGGGCATCTGGAGACGTTGATTGACATTACATTTGAATAGTTGGAGATTATAGCTATCAGGGAAACAAGAAAAGGGGAAGGAGTTCCACAGGCGAGAAGTGCGAGACATGAATATATTATACAAGTCAATCTTTTTCCAATATAATTATGTTCAGGATACATTCATATAAATATATGCTAAGCTAATTTCAACTTACAATATCTGAAATATTTACAGTTAGTTATTTTGTAGTGAGAGATAATTATACCGTTGTTCATATTGGAAATAATATAAGCATTAAAAAATAACTATACTTATTGTTAATTACATTTATAGAAGTTGGAGGTTTTAAACATGGTTATTGTATGTCTGTTTTCTTTCTCTGATCCAGAAGTTAGGATTAAATAAGGATAAACATCGTGAAGCTCAAGTCGGCCTTGTGCCGAGTTAAAACAATGAAAGAAAAGGTTTATTTCCTTCATAGTGGCTTTATTGCCTTGTTTGGGGTGAAATGATTAAAACATGAATATTTGGAAAAGAAGTGGATGTTATAGTGATGAATGTAAAAGTTTAGAGCTGGGCTCAAAGTTGGTCCCTTCATGGAAATAGTCAAACAATGCTACTTAGAAGATAACAGGGATGAGTTAGAGTAGTGTTTTGAACTAGTATTATACAAAATAAAATTATAGGCAGTCCCTTTGAAGTTGACAATGGTGTCAAGATAACTGCAGAGAATCATTGTAAGTTTTTGAAAAAGATGTTTGGGTCATACAGGTGATAACCAAGAATATAAAGAATCTATTCATGCAAGACCTTTCTCCTTCATATACAACAAACTGACTATTGCCCACCTTAATGGAACTATCCCTATTCTCTGCAGATATTATTCCAATATAAAATGTTTGGTCTATCATTGAGGTCCCTGAGAATGGAAAACAAGATTTAAATAAAGGAAATATCTGGGAAGCAGTAAAATCTGCCGATACAAATAATGTTCAATTCAAAACAGTAGAAAAGTTAACAATATCAATTGTTGAAAGACTGATGAAGGTTATAGAATTCAAGGAGTCCATATTAATATAAGACTTTATAATTAATTCATATTTATTTCTAAATAAAAAATTATATATAGTGGCAGTCTCAAGACAATATTTTTGATAAAAGATAAATAGTATAAGCTGAAATTCACATAATAGATAGCTCATATAAATATAAGTATATACTGAAGTTTTTTTAAACATTGGTTGGTTTCCCAGACTTCATGAATTTAAGCGTTCAACTAGGCTGGCATCTCACTCTCACCCTTTCACTGTCAAAAATGTTAAATGTAGCCGTCTCTTCTACTCCAATAGCTTCATGTCTCGCACTTCTCGCCTGTGGAACTCCCTCCCCATTTCTTGTTTTCCTGATAGCTATAATCTCCAACTATTAAAATGTAATGTCAATCGGCGTCTCCAGATGCCTTGATCTATCCCCTAAACTTCTCTTCATCCTTTCCTCTATCACTCCTCTTTGCTCTCGCTCCAACTCTCTGTAACCCCTTGTGTGCTAGTGGCTTCCCGCCATGCTTGGGGTGGAATGCTAAAAAAAAAAAAAAAAAAAAAAAAAATAGGTTAAATTGTATGATAAAATCTGACGGTATATTTGTTTTTCCCTAAATAGTGATTTTTCAAATAATTGTAATATGTTGGTAAATATTACATGACAGGAAATATAGTGATTAGTATCTTCATCTTTGTTATTTTTTGTTGGTATAGGATGCATAGGCTGATCCCAGATGACAAACTACTGATGAGAACTTTGACAACATGGAGTGGCAGTGGTCATGGAATTCCAACAGTGATGGATGGACTTTGTTAAAGTTTTGGTAGAAGACCAAAAAATACACAAAGACATTAAGCATGGCTACAAGAATAGAAACGTTAAAATGTCTCACTACACACAGATTTCATTTTAAAAAAAAATTTTTTTACGATAAGCCACCAGGTGGTAATCGTTAGTTGGCCAACAAGTTGACATCTGTCCTCTATCTCCTTCCCTTCAAGAAATGATGCTACAAATAATGTCTCTCTTGAAATAAAGAGAGTTAAAAAAAAAAAAATTTCCTTTATTGATTCCATCTGATGTAGGATTGGGGTCTGCAGAATTGAAACCAGAGACAACACAAAATGCAACATTATTATTATTTTTTTTTTTTTTAAAAACACTTGTTTTCCTAGTAAATGTTCTGGCCTTTTACACTTTGAAGACTGTACATTGAATCTCAAATTATGATCTGTTGTGGTCTTTCCAATATACAAGAATCTCTCCAAAAGTACTGCCTCCTATTTTATACCACATTGCATTATGTTTTGTTGCAGGTAGCAGATAATAAAATGATACTTGACATTTTAAAAAATAAATAAAAATAAAAATGTAACCCATTGACCTCTATATAATAAATGCCAATGTCAGTGTGTCACACTTTTTCAATTAAAGGGGCTCAACTCTCTAACTTTGTATAGTTCATCTTCTATATAATAAATGCCAATGTGTCACACTTTTTCAACCTTATTTTTAGAAACCGTCGCCCAACATATTATACTATTTTGGAATCAGGCTGACTAAGTGAGCATATTAAAAACATTCTGGGCTGGCTCTGGACCCGCAATCCTGAAATTTTGGATTCCCAAGTTTTCATTACTGTGATTGTTTTTGGCGATTTTTTTGACATGATTTTTTGCGACAAAATTTTTTTGTACAATAATATTTATAACTTGAAAATAAATTTGGGAATAATTGAAATTAATTGCAAAATCCAGCAAAAGTCATCCATGAAATAAAAAAATTTTTGTATGGAAAGTGAGAACCTACATACATCAAATTATCTTTAAATTAAGTGGCAGCAGAAGAATTATCATTTAACTTTTAAAAGTTAAGCTTAAATATTAATGCAATATTTAAATGCAGTGATCAATTTTGAGTACTTCTGTAGTTTATTGTTGCCTATTACATCTACTATTCTCTACCTATTGTGATGAAGGCCCAATCAAGAGCTCTCCACAGGAGCTAGCTTAAATGCTGCCTGATAGTTAATCAAGCTAGTTAATCAATAAATGCCAAATATTTACAAAGATCAAAGATGATGGGCAATGCATTTTAACAGTGGTGACAACAATGTGTGGTACAAGCCACATTCAGGCCGATGAAAAATGTTATATGCAGGTAACATTTTTCTAGCAACTTCGTAGTTGCTGTGAAAAGGTGGAAAATAGTTGATCAAATTAATGCCTTTCATTTATTGCTACAGAAAATGCAAGAAATACATGGCAGACAAATGATTCAATTTACTCTTTCCACTTCATGTTAGCTGAAAGCATTAGTCTGAGAAGACACAATGAGTCACTCTTTTGGAGGTTAACACCAGCTATGCTGAGGAAAGGTAAGAAAGGCTTCTCTCAGATGATTAAAAGAGTTTTGTTTTTGAGGTGTGAAAATTATCAAGCCACTCCTTGCCCCATTTAACAATAGATCGTAGGTCATTTTTTTTAGATCAGCTGCTAATTTCACCTTATCAAATTGATCAGACTTACTATTAAACTCAAGCAAATAAATAACTTCTTTCTCAGAAACAAAACTTAAAAAATAAATATTTCCGAAATTAAAATGTAAGTATGGTAAATTTGAAGAGTATACTATCAAGAACAAAAAGCAACACCACCATACAACCTTATGCAAATTAATTGAAACAACCACTTTAGTTTCCTTTCTCTCACACTGGAGTGACAGGGTATAATCAATTTCTATTTTTTTCTCAGATTATTTAGTTCATTTGCAGTAGTGTGCAGTCATATGAATCTATTTTCGGGGTGTATGATGAAATTTGTTTGGCCTTGAAAAATATTGTATTATACATGATTGCATCAGACTTATCATACCCAGACACTATTGTCTCGACTGTTGATTAGTTATCCTACAGCCATTGTCTGCAATGGACATTACTCCAAGGAAGCATACAAAAATTGTAATGCTGCACAATCACACTGGCAAGCCTTACCAAATCAAAGTACTATAGATTAGCCTGGAAACTCTCCTGATTTAAATCCAGTCGAGAATCTGTGTTCAATCTGCAAGGAACGACTTTCTGGAATGGACATATGCTGTACTAACATGTCATATTTCATTGGAAAAATACAAAAAATATTCAAATAATAATGGAATTATTCATTTTGTTTCAATTAATTTGCACAGGGGCATTGATAGAATCTGCTGCTAATTGGAACCAAGAAATGGTGCGTTAATTTTAATGCCACCCAAATTAAACTGCTCTCTTTTAATCATCGAAGAACCCTTTTTGCCTTCCAGTAACATGGCTGATGCTAGCCTCCAAGAGTGATTTATTGCACCTTCTCAGGCTAACATTTTCTGATGACATGAAATGGAAAGATTATATTGAATCAATTGCTAAGTCTGCTGATAGGAAAGTTGGTTCACTGTATCATGCTAGACAATTTTTCTCTCCAAAATCCATCTTAAACATTTATAAATCTTCCATTCATCCATGCTTTGAACATTGCTGCCACATCTGGCGTGGTTCTCCTGTTATATATTTAGACATTCTAGATAAAATAAAAAGAAGAATCTGCAATGGTATCAGTCTTGACCTGGCATCTCGGCCTCAGTCACTTTCCTCACCACTGTAACAAAGCTTTCCTGTTTTTTCTATAAATAATTTCATGGTAATTCTTCTGATGAGCTTTCATAATTGGTACCTAGACTTTATGAATTTAAGTGCAGTACTAGATTGGCAGCAATCTAGTACTGCAGTTGAAATGGCTAGATGAAACCATAAGTTCTATGCTGAGAGTTTCTTCTCTCACACTTCTCCCTTATGGAACTCTTCTGGTTTCTTACTTTCCAGTCAACTTCTATCTTCAAACATTTAAATGCAATGTTAATTGTCAACTTCTGTTTTTTTAATTCCTGTTCTTTTGTCTTTTTCTCTCTCCTTAGTAAGGTTTTATTTGTCTCATATTCTCACACGTCTTAGTGGTTTTACTGCCTTGCTAGGGGGATGAAATGAATAAAAACAAAGACAACATACTCATTTTACTAGCAAGCTCTTATCTAAAGTTCAGGAGGGGACAGAAAAGTAAAAATTACGTGTTCGAGGGGTGAAAATCTGTGAAAATATTCAACTTGACCACAAGGAAAAAGGAAAGGAAAAGATGTGGTTAAAGTATAAATCCAAAATTTTGATATTCCAGAAATTGTTGATGATACACAAAAATTGTTTTGCCTTTGTTTTGTTTTTTTAGTCCTTTTTTTTGTTGTTTCTGATGAAGATATTTTTCACATGACAAGAAATATAAGACACAGAAAGATTTCTTAATGACTCCCCTTACTCTGGACTGCAGACTTGAACCGTATTTACTGTGCCCCCCCCCCACGAGGGATAGATGTGGCACAAGGCCGAGTTTACCGTGGGTATTACCAAGCCCGTAGGCTCGGCCAAAAAATGCCTGTAGAACCCGTATAAACGGGATCGGGTTGGTCAACCTCCCCGAACGAGGCTCTGTTCTTCATCCGGGTTCCTCTCTACCCAGAGGCAGAGAGTTCGACCGTCTAGCCGAGTCGTCCAAAAACGACTGACTCAGACTTGAACCGACCGCTTGGTATATTGTGCATTTATCTATACTTGTCAAACAGACATTATACTAAACATGTATATGCATGCATATTTAACAAAGTAGTGTTCAGTTCTATTTGAATGGGTGTTAATGAAAAGTATAAAATCTCGGTAATGTTTAACCTCTGTGCCTGCAAAAAAGACGGTTATTCACTTGACATTTATTGCCAGATACAAACATTATAAAAATCTGTGAACCAAGTACAAATCAATATTTATTCTTTAAAAGATTTATTATTTACCATTTTATACAGAAATAAATTTGTAAGGAAATATTTTTTAGAAAATTTATAAACCAACTACAATGTGATATTTATTATTTGCCATTTTATGAATAGCTATGAAAACAAGTTTTTTTTATTCATCTAAAATCTAAAATTAAAAAAATGTTTGCTTCAGAGGAAGAGATGCTCTTAACTGGTTTTAGGGAATTTATGTGATGAAAGCAAATAAAAAAAAATGCCTGGAAAACTCATCTTTTCAGAATTTACAATTACAGTTACTAGTCATTATGGGTTTATTTAAATTTTCTTGTGGACAGACATTTTTATATATTTATGAATAAAAAAAAATTCTTTCCATATTTCTTTATAAAATGCTAAATAATCATTTCATTATAGTTGATTTATATATTTTTTTATAATCTTGTAAATTTGTTTATTTAAGTTTTCTCGTGGACAGACATTTTTATAAATTTATGATAAAAAAAAATTCTTTCCATATTTCTTTATAAAATGGTAAATAATTATTTCTTTATAGTTGATTCATATATTTTTTATAATCTTGTAAATATAAAATTATTTTTGTAAATAAGCAATATATAAATGGTGGTTAATATTTTTGTCAAGTCACAAGAATTAAGAAAATGTATAAATTCACTTTCATATGTTTGGATTTTACTAAAATTCTAATGATCACTAAAAAATAATGATTAGATTTTTAATAAAATCCCAAACATATGAAAGTTAATTTATACATTTTCTTTATTCTTGTGACTTGACAACAAAGAAAAACAAACATTGCCATTGTTTATATAAACATTGCCGAGGGAGTCAAAAGTATATACAGTAATAGCAGTGTCAAGAGAATAACTCCTTTTGAAACATGGTTTTTTTTCAGGCACAATGGTTAACATTGCCAAGATTTCTTATAAATTAATAATTATAAATGCTTATAAGCTGAAACTTTGCAGATTAATAATTTGATATAGGTTTTAAATGCTGTGCAATGTTTTTCTTCCATATATAATAGGTTAATTAAATTTTATGTTGGTATCCACTAAGAAGGATTATTGTATTTTATTAATCATTTTTAATAAGAGATTTTTATTTGGTATGAAACTGAGTCAAAGAATACATTCTTATAATGTATCTGCCATAATTCGAATCTAATTTGTTTTACCAAATGTTAATTTATATAGATTTTTGAAGTTTTTTTCACAAACACTATAAAGTTTGTGTGCATGTGTTTGTTTTGAATAGATATACATTATGGAGTACATTTGTTTTTACTTTCAAATCTTTTATATATTTCTTGCATGGATATAGTTTTAAACACATGACTAAGCACATAAATAATTTTAAATTCTAAGTCAGTTGAAAGATGAAAATTTGCAACATAATTTGATATAATTTTTAAAATGATATTTAAATTTTATCTTATTAAAATAATAAGTTGAATATCATGTTTTATTAATAATATTTAAAAATAGTTTCATTTTATTTGAAGTTATGATATCTGCAATGTAAATTATTCAGATTCAGACGTTTTAATAATCAACTTTTCAAATAGTTTCCATGGAATAAATAATTTTGAGCATTTGATGGTAGAGTCATTTTCAAATACTTTAGATTAGGATGCTTGTAAAATATGCACTCGAATTATTTCCCTTGGATAAACCTTGGTTTATACTGAACTGAGTTACTTCCCCTGACATTTTGTTACGCCTTCAAAGCTTTGATTTTTAGAATGGCGGGAATATTAAGAAAATAATCAACAAACAAAAACAAGAAAATGTCACATCTTAACACAAATTTATTCATTTGTATTTGTGTGTGTGTGTATATATATATATATATAGGTCCCTCCAAAAATAAATAAAAAAGATCGATACCTAAGGTTTTAAATGCAAAAGCAAAATCTTTCTTGAAGCTTTTATTTTAGTCTTATTTATTAATTCTGACGATTGAGTTGAAGCAACATCAACTGAGATAGGTGATGTTGATTTGAGCACGAAACAGACTTACCGCTCGGTGTTGACTTCAGTGTCCACTTTTATATATTCATATGCACTATCCCCGATATTGAGCACTTTTACCCATAAATATAGCATATTTAATATTATTATTTTGGGGGAGAGGGAAGGGGTTCTTGAGAGGTTGTTTTGTTATGTGGTGAGAGGGTGCAGTTCTGGTTGTCTAAAAAAAGCATCTTACATTTTTTAAAACGTTGAGGTTAAGTAAATACTTTTGAAAAAGGAGAAGAAAAAATATGAGTTGCAACTAAAAATTAATTTTTGTCTTAGGTTTTTAATTTAAGCAAGAGAGTCTTTTGTCTTTAATTTAGAGGGGTTCGGGTCGAGCATAAAACAGACTTTCGCCAATCAATGTTGACTTCAGTGTCTACTTTTATATTTAGTATAAAATATATATAGTAACCTAGTCGTAATACACTTCGTGACTATTTTCCTCGAGATTTTTAGTATTTTGTGAGCCCTGTGAATGTTATACTTTCTTCATATAAGTCGGCGACTTCTCGCCAAATACCGGGAGTGGAGTGCGTTTTGTAGGTCCCCCTGAGAGGATAGTGTATGGAGGATTGATTGGTGACCGATGTGTTTTTATGGTGAATGCTCAAATTGTAATGAGTGAATGGGTCTTGAATCGGATTAGCTAGCTATAAGATAGTTAGGGAAGACCAGCCTCAACCCATTCCCACTTTTCGGCCTTGTGCCATAATTGTATTTAGAGGAGAAGTAGAAAACGCATGCCCCTGGTCAGGGCGCTTGAACGGGTTATGTATTAAGTTACGTCTCCATTTTTTTTTTTTTTTTTTTGTCTGCCAACTGAACGTTAGTTGGGCTTCTATTTCTATTCTTACTTCTGGCTTCTTGCGTATTTCTACTTCTGGCATTCTTGTCATTTACTACTTTCCGGTACACTCTTACCCTCCATTACTTCATACCACCACAGACCCTTACTTCTGTTATTCTTGGCCTTGTTACTTCCTGCTACCATGGACTCTCACCTTCGGCTACACTCTGGTCCCTGTTTCCGGCATCACTTACTTCAACCAAACTCACTTGGTTGACGGCGTAAACGGACCTGCTCTCTACCGCCCCGAACTTCCGGCTACAGATCGGTCCCTACTTGCGGGCATGCATATCGTTCCAGGCTTTAATAACCTATCCTGTACACTACGGTTATAATACTACGGGAGGTTTACCACTGGACCTGGCCAGCAACTACGCAACGCCAACATCGGATTTGACCAGCGCAAAGCCAGCGCCAGACATTGGACTTGACCAGCTACAACGCAAACAAAAATTAGCCAATTAGTATGTTGTCTAATACTAGACCCAAGGAGAACTACCCATTGAAACTCCATCAATTTGAGCGTACATCTGTCAGCTATGTGCCATGCGTGATACACACTTAGGCGATCATGTATCTTTCGATACATGACTAACGAGGCAGATTTTTTTACCGCAGTAGGTTGCCATTTTTTCTGCGGTAGACCAGTTGCCATCCAAGGCTATAGAACTCGGTCTGTCCTGCTATTTACCCATAGCTCGGGGGAGAAGTGGATTCATACCTTTCCCTAGAGTATTAGCACGTAAGTGAATGGAATCGAATGAAATTCGAACTCGGCTTTCCGATTCCTCAATTCAAGCCGCTCTCCATTACTCCTCCTTTGGGCGTACATAGTATTGTTAAAACTCAACTCAACACTTTCTTTTGACTTTAGGAACTGAAAAAGAAAAAAGAAGAAAAAGAAAAGAAAAAAAGAAAAGAAAAAGAAGAGGAAAAGAAAAAGAAAAGAAGAAAAAGAAAAAGAAGAAAAAGAAAAAGAAGAAAAGAAGAAGAAAAAGAAAAAGAAGAAAAGAAGAAGAAAAAGAAAAAGAAGAAAAGAAGAAGAAAAAGAAAAAGAAGAAAAGAAGAAGAAAAAGAAAAAGAAGAAAAGAAGAAGAAAAAGAAAAAGAAGAAAAGAAGAAGAAAAAGAAAAAGAAGAAAAGAAGAAGAAAAAGAAAAAGAAGAAAAGAAGAAGAAAAAGAAAAAGAAGAAAAGAAGAAGAAAAAGAAAAAGAAGAAAAGAAGAAGAAAAAGAAAAAGAAGAAAAGAAGAAGAAAAAGAAAAAGAAGAAAAGAAGAAGAAAAAGAAAAAGAAGAAAAGAAGAAGAAAAAGAAAAAGAAGAAAAGAAGAAGAAAAAGAAAAAGAAGAAGAAAAAGAAAAAGAAGAAAAGAAGAAGAAAAAGAAAAAGAAGAAAAGAAGAAGAAAAAGAAGAAAAGAAGAAAAAGAAAAAGAAGAAAAGAAGAAGAAAAAGAAAAAGAAGAAAAGAAGAAAAGAAGAAAAAAGAAGAAAAGTAGAAAAAGAAAAAGAAGAAAAGAAGAAGAAAAAGAAGAGGAGGAAAAGAAGAAGAAAAAGAAGAGAAAAAGAAGAAAAAGAAGAAGAGGAAAAGAAGAAGAGGAAAAGAAGAAGAAGAAGAAGAAAAGAAGAAGAAGAAAAGAAGAGGAAAAGAAGAGGAAGAGGAAAAGAAGAAGAAGAAGAGGAAGAAAAGGAAAAGAAGAAGAAAAGAAGAAGAAGAAAAAAGATTCCAGAATTAAAGCAGGACCCAAGCACTCCCCGTAGAGAATGTTGGAGCATATTTGTCTTGAAGGGATATGTTCATATATAAACTAACAAGGTCAAATGACACTAGGAGTTTGTCCTCAGAACAAATTTCTAATAAAATTATGTAGAAATTTGAAGGAATCGGAAATACCATGAGTGGAAAACAAATCAGAAACAGCTAATTCGTGTTGCACAGAACCAATCATAGAAAGAATGGGGGCCCGAAAAGCACACTGTCCTTATGCAGCATGGGTAAACCACACAACCCTGGCTAACGAGTCTAATGCGATTATACACTCTTGGAAATCAGATGGTTTTTATACACAGAAAGCAACTACCTTTGAATATTCACCTACATTTTGTTGACATTATCGCATATATTTACAGAAGCAATCTTCCTAAACTTAGAGGAATCGTGGAAAATGACTTTCATTTCATCAATATAATTCTGACTTATCCCAAATTATCACACACCAGAGGCTTTATCCGGCTTGCTGATGTAAATATCACATCGAGACATTAAATACTTAATTGTCTGGAAGTGAACACTCTGCCAAGCAAGAAAATCATGATCTGCAGAGAGGGAAGAATATTCACTTTATATATAATTTTATTATATACATTTTTTTTAAAAATATGTATTCATCGCGACACAGAAATTACCATGTTTCGAAACCAAAACCTAAATCTTAAACTTAAAATTTAAAGTTTAGTTCCATTTTAAGGCGATGCAGAATAACCTTTGAAAAAAAAAGATTTACTATTTATAAACCAAATAGTATTATATATTTTCAGTTGGTGGGAGAATGAAAATTCAAAATCTTTTATTAAGGGAGTGTTGGCTTATTTTGACGAATCAAGATAAAAGTATATTTTTATGTGGCAAAGTGAAAATCGGTTTTGAGATTTCTGTCTGTTGATACTGACTTCCTTTTATGCGAACATGTCATCACAGTCTGTTTTTTTTAGGGGGGGGGTTACACAATTCAATTTGCATTTTTATTTAATTTTTTATTTATTTTCTTATTTTTTAAACTACCTCGAGATTTTCTGAAGGGGGTTTTCAAATATGATTAAGTCATATTATTTATATTTTTATTAATAAAAATCTAAAATAATATATTTATTATATTTAATAATAACTATATATGGTATTGTAAATTTAAATATTATAATTACACATTAATAAACTATTTTATTTATGATCAAATAATAGATATATAATTATGTATCGAGCTCTGCAAAAGAAATCTGGATTATAAATCTGACTTCTTTTTATTTTGAGATATATAAGTCAACACTTAGAGTGTTTCATGCTAGACGCAATCGTCAGGCCACCTGACGATTGCTTTCTAGCAGGAAACAGACTGTTTCCTCGAAGTGTTGACTTCTATGTTCACTTTATATATTTACACATGCTCTATCTCTGATATTGAGCACTTTATCCCATAAATATAGCACACCTTAAGACTACATTTCTATATAAGAAATGGCGATAAAATTTCCAAATCTTTTTCAAGTAACAAGCATGAAGTAAATTATCTGAAATGCACGGTAAAAAATACATGAAAAACTTCTTTAATTAAGAAAATAGTTTAGTTTCACTTTTTTTTAGTAGAAATTAAAAAATGTTGGATGTACTGATTGACCTACTCGGTACTTTGGGATAGTACTTTTATTTTCTTTAAAATATCGTATTCATTAATTTTTGTTTGACAAATTCTAAGTTTCATTAAATGAAGCTTTTTTACCATTAAAAAAAATAGTATTTCAAAAAAAAAAAAAAAAAAAAAAAAAAAAATGGTAACATTTTTTATTTTACCATTAAAAATGTAATTTCGATAACAAAAACAACTTTAGCGGCGAAAATATTTCAATGAGTATTAATTCTTGTAAGCACGTTAATGCTACTATCTCACGGCTTTTTAAAAACTTGATCTTTCATATTTAAATGTAAATGTGTTGAAAATTCACATTGCACTTACGGAAAAATAAAAAGGACAAACTTATTTTAAAATGAAAATAGAAAATATAAGGAAAATTATTTTGAGCAATATTTGCAAATGTTAAATTATGTTTGTTTATTTATTTTTGTTTATGGAAAAAATATTTGATGCGTAAAATTTAAAAATGCTATGATTTGAAAGTTTGTGTTATTCGAGACCAGGGAAACGATAAAAATTTTTTTTGTCCAACTTTGCACTTTAAGTAGAGGTCTGATGACCCAAGAAATACACAAAACACGCATTTCCATTTTGAGGTCATTTTTTGTGTGTATATATTTAGCGGGGGGGGGGCATTCCACGTATATCAAACGAAATGTAAACATAAAAACTATTCATAACAACGTCCTATATTTTAATCGTCGATATTGAATGCAGGATTAGTCATTGCTTGGCCTCATATGATGAAATACGCAATTTTTTTTAAATTTTTTTTTTTACTTACAAATTAAGTTTTCTTGATCAGAAACTGAGATTTTTATGTTGAGATGTTTATTTTTAAAAGTTCGCCATCAATTGCTTTGGTTTAGTTGAACTAAACTTCTTTAATGGTAATATTAGCCGTCTCTTTATAAGGAAACATTCTGCATTCATTGACCAAACAAGATGGGTTGCTTCCGGTTGAAATTTATAAAATCTTCCTCTTAAAACAATTTTTGCAGGAAAATAGGTTTCTCAAATCCGCTCTTTCCAGTAATGAATGGGGTGGGGGTGATTGCTTCCTAAACTTTTATTTGAAGGAGTACGGAGCGTCAACATCTCGATTATGTCATTATTTTCCATTTAAGTTACATGTGCTATCCATTTTCTGTTATATGATATAAACTCCTATTTTTTACAGACAATAACTGAAGCCCAAACAAGTAAGATACGCCTACAAATAAATCTTAATAAATTCAGTAGATACGAAAAACTTTTACAATTCTGTACGAACACGGCTCCAAAATAAATAAGTGATTTCTGGAACATGATTGGATAGGAGAAGTCACGTGATGTACTCTCTACTACATCCGAGCGATTGAACACCAAATGGAAATAGGTCAGGGCTCAGGTTACTGAATATATTCCCGCGCAAAACTAAGATAGGATTCGTGAATCGAACACCGACTGTCAAATAGCGATAAAAACGGCTCGACAGCAGCAGCCAGCGACCAGATCTGCAATGACACAGTCAGTGAGGGAAAGTCGGCGAAAGACACCGAACCAGACCGTGCCTCGATCAACAACACTGACACACGTACCATGACAATGCGTCAGTCAGCGATGATTTTTCTACATAAAACCTCACGACAAAAGTAAATCTTGTCTCTCCTCTCTTTGTTCTCCGAGTCACTTTGCACACAATCAGTCAGCAATCACACACGTTTCATCAGTATGTAGTACGCACGCGCGCACACACACACATATATATATATATATATATATATATATATATATGTGTGTGTGTGTGTGTGTGTGTGTGTGTGTGTGTGTGTGTGCGTACCATACCACTTGACTTCCTCATTGTGACAAAAATACTTCGAAACTTTGCAGATTCACTTGCGACTCATCATTTCAAACAATCGAACTACTGATCTCTTCATGGCCACAAAGAAAATTGATGTTTAATATGTAAATACACATATCTGACTGTATAAATGTTACGGTCATATTTAGCTTGGTTTTCCTTTTCCGCTCATTTCTTCGCATGGTATAAAAAATGTGTTGCATTTGTGGACACGACACTCAGAATATGAATACCTATGTCGTCGACATAGACAGCACCCCCCCCCCCACCGGCCTGATCAGCAGTACATTGGCCTCGGGGGGATGTTACATTTTGTAGATTGATACAGTTCCTCCATTAGATCGATGCATTCAGTGGATTCGGAACTTGCAAGGCGGTTTCTAATGGATGAGACGAGGAAGTCTCTAATAATGAGGTCTTATGCTACTGTGAGGTCGACATAATTTCCTATTAGAGCATATGATGCTGTATGCGCCATCATTAGATTCTTTGCCAAAAATGAAAACCAAACTGCGTTGTGAAGAGTTGACTTTCATGAAACAATGAAATCTTAGTTGATATAACGTTCATTAATAAATTTGTTATAACTGATCCATTCACTGAGGTATTTTCCTTCCAATTCTCTTTTGGAAAGGTTTATCTTGAGTTTATTTCTTGGAAAACTTGGTAGATGATGCTGATTATCTGTTTAAGATTATTCTTATCCAAAACTATGAATATCTCTATTGTCACCATCGCCTCTTATCATCAGTCGGGGGGGGGGGAACAGGATCCTTGTCTTCTATTGGTAATTTCGTTTGGGATGTGGCATGGAATGCTTAAATAATCAGTGCCCATCTTTCACACCTGTGCTTGTAAATGCGCAAGGCATAGACTAGGAAAAGATTAAATAGACAGGGCCTCTCATTTCCTCGTTTTCGTATTCCTGATCATGTTTGAAATAATGTCTCCGTATTGGGGTCCTCGCCAGGCATGTGAGATTTTGTAAACCGATAAAATTTCTCTATTGTATCAATGGATTCGGAACTTGGAAGGCGGTTTCTAATAGATGAGAAGACGATATTTCTATCAATGTGGTCATATACTGCAGAGAAGTCAACATAGTAGGTTTACAATCTTCCATTAAAAAGGTACGTAATTTCCTGGAATTATTTGCTGACATATGTCATTACATTACATCTCCAAATAAAACAAAATCTAAACAGAGTCGTGTGTAGTTGACTTTAAAAAAAAAGATCACTTTTACGTGTATATCCCAATATGAGGTTAAGAAATTAATAATTACGATAAAAATAAGACATTGACGTTATTCAAGTTTTCATACAGCGGAACTTCGGTTCACGAATTTAATTCGTTCCCGAAGCCCGTTCGTAACCCGAAATGGTCGTAAACCGAAACAATTTTTCCAATAGGAATCAATGTAAAATGGATTAATCCGTTCCTGGTCCAAAGATGATTGCTTATTTAAATTTAAACAACAGTACTTTATGCCCAAGTTTATACAATAAAAAAACTAAAAAAAAAAACTAATGAAAATCATATAATACTAAAAGAAAAATCATTAGATTTAAGAAAAAAAAAGCAATACTCAACAGATAAAATATAGACAAACACTTCAATTTTATCGTATGTAGGAGAGTTGATGGCGTAAGTGAAAGGGGAAGGAAAGACATGTTATTGTTTAGAAAAAGGAAGGAAAGACATGATTGTCTCTTTATTTATAAGAATAGTATAGATCGCTGATTTGCCATATGAAACTGAGTAGGAAGAGACAATATCATCAACAGTTGCTTTTCTCTAAACTTTTTTTTTCCTTTACCAGTATCACTGCTAGTTTTCTTTGGAGCCATGACTGAAGACTAATGAAGAGAAAAAAGGCACAGTACAATAAAACTGGAAAAGAAAAGGACAGCACAATATACGAATGTATACAATATGGCGGTTGACTAAGAAATGATTCCGTTCGGGTTAACTCGGATCGGCTCGGTTCGGCAATGTTCGAGAAACGAAATTTTGTTTGATAACAAATTTAATTCACATTGCATTTATTGTGTAGAAACAAATTCTATTTTGAATTGGAAGTTTAGCGGAAAATTGAACAGTTTTTGCAATTATTGAATCTTTTTTTTATTCATATTTATTTTTTAAAAATCATTATTTTTTTTAATTAAAAAAAAAAAAAAAAAAAACTAATTTTAGATGTCTGAAAAAAATTCTTCAAATTGTATGATTAGAATAGGAGACCAAGTAAACAATATTCTTTAATATAACTAGAAAAAAAATTATTATTGTCACTAATTAAAGTTTTGTTCTATATTGTTTTTTAACTGAGGTTTCTTTCATTTAGTGTTGTTGTCTGATATTTTGTTCTAAGAACAGAGTTGGGTTAGGGGGTTCTTGAACCCCGATACCTTATGAGCAGATCTTAAAGGCTAAAATAATGCCAAGAAAGTACATATATACGTACGCAATTTTTACGAAATATAATTAAAGAAGAGGCACGGTGGAGTAATGGCTAGCAGCTCGGAGAGCCGAGTTCGAATTCCAGTCGAATCCATTACATTCTCTTACGTGCTAATACCCTTGAGAAAGGTATGAATCGTCTTTTCCCGCTAGCTATGGGTAAATAGCAAGACAGACCCGGTTCTATAGCCTTAGATGACAACTGGTCTACCGCAGAAAGAAATGGCAACCTACTGCGGGAAAAAATCTGCCTCGTCAGGCATGTATTGAAAAAAAAAAAAAACAATCTCCTAAGCGTGTATCGCGCATGGCACATAAACGACCGAATCAAAGAGTTATCTCATAATTAACTGATGCTTTAAACTCGTCTCTCAACGGTACCATTTGCTCTAGAAAACATTATAGAATTAGATTTCTACATTCTCTGTTTTAAACCTGTTAAAAGAGGATCACAGCTAAGTATTCTCAGTTTGTGCTGAACCCATTAAAATCGGCTCCAGAGTTCAGTACGAAACAATGCTTTCTGATTGGTCCATAAATAATGATGTCATGTTTCTGCGTCTGCACGGTTGACCTCGAGTTGACATGTTCAGAGTTCAACCCGCCAAAAATTGGTAAACATTCTCTCAAGCCTCCCACGTGATCAAGAAAATTTATAAATATGAAACTTCGACACGACTTAGTGAGTCCTTAAAATAATCAACTCATCACCCGAATCCATGAAACCCAACTTCCTCGCTAAAAGTTAATTTTTATTAACATCAACCCGGCTTTCGGAATTCAATTTCTTTTCAAAATCAACTCATCTAGTGACCAATTCAACTAAGACGAGATTCAGAAACCAACTCACTCAATATCTTAACAACATAAAGGAAATCGTAACTATATCAGTCGAAGCGAGACAACTCTACAGTAAGTCAAGTAATCTACTTCATTCAATTCCATCAACATAAACCGTTTAATTTCTTACCAGATCTATAGCGTAACACCTTTTATATTACCCTTGATCACACAACCAAGAACTCTAAAGTGTTTTAAACAACTTTATTATATCGTGTGTACCTGTTATATAAAAATATTTTCTGTTAAAACAAATATCTGCCTATTTGATTATTTCTCTTTTGTTGTTGTTGTCTTTGTTGCATTTGATTTAGTAAAAATAGTAGAGGGTCAGTTTAATTTGTATTTTCTCGCCGATACAGATTGGCTAACCCACGACAACATTCTTAATATTTAAAATAACGTTTCATTTAAAGAAATATTTAATGGTTTTCTTAATTTTATCAGAACATTTATTCTTTCCGAGTCGGGAAATTCCAAGGGTTTTGAAAACTTAAGATTACTCTCTCACCCTTTGCCTGTATCTTCTCTTTCGTTTCCTAATCCCTTCTAATCTGTGTTACTCATTCAGGGTTTTATCTACACCTTATTCAAGCATGAACGAGATTCATATACAAGAAAGCAATGCATGAAAACTTTCTACTTTATCTTATTTTTCTTTTCTGCCCATAAACAAAAACATTTTGTCCTAATTTTTGCATCTTTCAATCTCTACCTGCCGGGCTTTCGTTTATTGTCTGTTTATATCTAAACAGCTAACCCGCCTCTTTATGTCCTTCCCTATCATAAGATATGAAGAGGGACACTCCAAAATTACTACCGCCTACCTATTTACATTCAGACTAATATCTTATGTTATCACAGCGTTTCGGCTGTTGTACACTCAGGCCTTCTTCATGTGCTTGTCGATCGAGATCACCACCAGGAAATTTCGAACTGAACCATTTAGTTAATCTATGAGGGTAAGTTGTTCGCGTTCTTATTTAATACTGCTCATTTATTGGTTGCTCTGTTTCCACTGAATCAAAGTGGAGCTTTAAACCTTTTTTTAAAATTATAGACTCAGGATTGTCCCACTGGACAATAGCCTAGTGGATTAAAGCGTTGGTTCGTGAATTTGGTGAGATAGTAATTGAAAGTTCTGTCAGTGGAATCACTGCGGGCAATAGCTGAGTAATAATGAAAATGGAACAAGATGAGATATCCCTAGACATGGTGAGCCGAACGAGAACAGCCTACATGCGTAAATTAAATATAGGGTTCAGTTCGAAATTCCCTGAAGGTTGTCCGGATCGACGGACATCTGAAGAAGCCGAAAACCTAATAGTAACAACGACGAGAGCATTAGTCCGAACGCAAATAACTGATCGTCTCAGAAATTCAGACAGAAAGCCTACCTATTTCCACAGAAACTAAAATAGGCACAGAGATGATAATAATAACATTACTGGATAGAGTAAGTATCCAGTGCTAAAATACTATTTTTTGTTTAATTACCCGCCATTGGTGCATTTTAACCAGCAGCAACGTACAGGACCCTACGTGCTACACTCGTGAAATTTGTACCAGCGGAGGCGACTCGTATATTGCTTATCATTGCTGAAACATCACTCATCGCCTATGCTTACATCCACTATTTGGTCTGTAGTTCAGCAAGTACCAATGAATGTCAATGCGGCAATTTTTACCGGATGGAAAAAATTAATGACATGTATCTGGTTAGCACGCAAGGTTATGCCAGATGTCATTTTGCTAGACAGCCGCTCAATCTGCTTCCTGTAGCAAGGCAAATAAAAAAAAAATTAACATCATTGGCGGGAACATTCAAATTCTTCTTCCATAACGCCAACATCCGATTTTGTTTGGTTAACATAAAATAGGAGCGATTACTTTCAGTCCAACCCGTGTATGTGATTTTCGTCTACATGTATTTTCCCTTTCTACTTGCACATCCTTTTTTTTCCTCCTTTCTCACAATTCCTTCCCGCTAAACATTATTATGTGTTTCTCGGACAGAAAATGCAACGGATTCCACCACAGAAATGTCGGGGATAAGACAAATACTAAAAAAGGTGCTAAACAAAAATGTTTAGTTGGATGTTGGAAAACATTTAGAAAACAACACGTGAAAGAATAGGAATAAATAAGAGATACGCATAGTAAACTTAAACAGTCAATCTCTAGTACCTTGCTATAGAAATAGTATTTTTTTATTAAAAAAAAGGCGTCCTTTCTGGTTGTTTCAATTAATATTGGTCTTGTCGGAGTTAACTCCTCCTTAATTCCCTAATTGTCACTAGAGATCATTCTCCATATACTATAAATACTGGGCGACTTCTCGCCTCGTTCTCTTTTTCATTTCATCGACTACAATGTAAGCTCTCTTAGAAGATCCGCGTCTTCCCATTTGTGGAAGACGCCATGAACATTATACACACATACACGTAGATACGAAAATTCACCAAAGAACAGACACAAATGTTTACACACACACGCAAATGTCATTGTCTATGTCTATTGTAAAATTGTGTTGTTTAATATATATATATATATATATATATATATATATATATATAGGTCTTGTTTCTTTTCTTTACATCTTCGGTTGGACAACTTGAGTCCGGCATTGTTCTTGTAGTTGGACCTTCTTCCAGCAGGAATGTACAGCACATGTTCCAAATACAACAACACACAAACACACAGTCCCCTACAATCTTTCATTAAGCAAAAATAAGCCGACGATTGGAGTATCAAGGGAAGGGGTGGGGGATATAGGACTCTTTCTCGCTTTCGGCTCTCATTATATGCTGAGTTTTCATTCTCTCACGAGACAATTGTCGCCGATTTTTTTGTGATTCGACTCATCTTCCAATGTTCAATTTTACTCCCGTCAGCCATTTTCTTTTTTCAATTCATTTCACAGAATTAGTGAAGGCAATGTCGACAATCCTCATTTCTTTGTGTACATCATATTGAGCGACTTCGTTTATGTCAAGAGTAAAAATATTTTTTTTAATTTTTAACTATATCGACTAACGGAAAAAGGGGGACTATTAATTAAAATTAAACAAAAATAAATCTCAATTTCCTCGAGAAAACCTCACTATCGAAAATGCGAGAATAACAAAAAGTTGTTCATTTTTAGAACTTCATTCTTCAATCATTTCCCTCCAAGTAAGGCGAGAAAGCCACTTAGACGCAAGGAGTTATCGAGAGAAAGAAACTGAGAAAGCGTGAAGGAAGGAGAGAATACTAAAACGACCAGGATTTAAGGAGACAGAAAATGGCGTTGAATCCAAATTTCTGAAGATCATAATTAGCACGTAAACAAGAAGCCAGAAGAATGTTCCACAGGCAAGAAGTTCGAGAGAATAAACCATTAGCATAGAACACACGCTTACACATAGCAATTTCAATAGTAAAATGACGAGACCTAGCTGTACCTAGTACTGCGCTTAAATTCGTGAAATCTAGATGCCAAAGAGGAAAGCCCACCAAAACAATTAGCAAGAAAGCATTTATAGAAAAAAGGCACAAAGAAGCCACGTTACTGTGGTGAGAAAGTGACTGAAGCCGAGATGCCTTGCCAGGGTCGATGACATTGTAGATTCTTCTTTAGAGTCAAGAATCTTTCGATACATAGCAGAAGCCTCAGAGCAGATGTAGCAGCAATATTCGATATACGGACGAATGGCAGATTTATCAAGTTTAAGAATATACCTTTGGGGAACATCAAAATCGTATTAACCTTTGCGTTCAGAATAATATTGGCTAGATTAAACCATTATATAATCAAACATGCAATATATGAAAACTTCTATTTAACATATATACAGGATTCTTGCTAAACGGAACATCGGTTACAAATAACAACCACTTAGTAAGACCACATGTAAGAGAAAAGAATAAAAGATGTAATATTTTGTCCTGTATTATACACAAATCAATTTAAAAGGCACAACATATTATAATGATCAAAATTCGTGGTCTTAGTGAATTTACCTTAAACACAATCCACCGTTCTAAACAAAAGACCGACTGTTGATATGTTAAGAATTCTGAATTTCATCAACAAAGTCTTGCTCTCCCAAAAATGTGGAGAGTAAGATGAGAAAAGTAGATTGTAGAGAAGAATTGCACAATGTGTTCGGAGAATTTGTAAAACTTATTTACCTTCTTTCATTCAAGAGAGCGGAGAGGTTGAACTTTTACATTACTGCTAGAAACATGCCAGTCATTAAATGAGGGGAGGAGACCTAACTCCCACCCCGGAAATCATTCGGCACTCCTGCGAAAATGATGTGAAATAATTTTAGTGTACCAATTCTTATTCGCGCCCCACTTGGCTTAAAGGCCACTTTTTCTCAAAACACTCCTGGCTATAAAGTTGATATCGCCATTGTTATACGCAGAAGAGATTTTCAAGTTAAATTTTGCTTTGACTAGCAAGACATTCGTTTCGCCAACAAGAAAATAACTTAAAGAAACGATTTACTTTTTGCACCGTCATCAATTGTTTTTATATTTGCAGTTGGCCTAATTAAATGGTTTTAAACCAGAGTATAATATAATAATAATAATAATACAATAACTAAAATGCCATTCAGAAATATTGAAACATGAAAATATTTTTTTTTGTTTAATATTCCAAATTTTGTTGTTGTTGATGATCTTTTAAAAAGGGTTTGGTGAACAAAAAACTGATTTTGTTTAAAAAGGTTGTTCCAAGGAGAATGAAGAAAAACAAACATTGAAATATCAAGTGCACTTTATCCAATATTTCTTGCTTGCAAATAATTTACTTCAGAACTATTTGCATTATTCATTTAAAAATTATATTAAAAAAAATTAAAATTATAATAAATTATAATTTACATTAAATTTTTTGTCAATAATTATCTTTAGTATCTACCCGATTTTCCTCCTAGGACAGCCGAATAGTCTCTACAGAGTCATATGTACATAACTCCGTCCACGGTTTCTAAACGAGGTCACCACAAAGTTTGTGGGGTCGACAGTGTCCTAAATAAATCTGCTCCCTCATCACTCCAAACTTTAAAATAAATGCCTTGCTACTTCTTGCTTTCCGGCTTGTTAGAAATCCTTATCTGTAGTTTCCTCTCTTACTTCTTTTTAGAAATGTACTAGAGGCTCTAATCAACGTCGAATTAGTTACTGCCAATGTGTTAACGGACATCACTGACTTTGTCTACCAAATTTTAGAGAAGAACGGCGAAGCTTGGGTAGTGGCCCTTGATATCTCAAAGGCCTTCTCCACAAGCTACGGTGTCTCTGGACAAATACTTGGCCTAATCCAATCGTTCTCAACAGATCGTGTAATGAAGGTTGTGTTGAATGGACACGCTTCTAGCTCATTTCATATTAATGCAGGAGGTCTCAAAGAGCTCTATTCTTAGACCTACGCTGT
This sequence comes from Acanthosepion esculentum, assembly GCA_964036315.1. NCBI lineage: Eukaryota > Metazoa > Mollusca > Cephalopoda > Sepiida > Sepiidae > Acanthosepion > Acanthosepion esculentum. The sequence continues at coordinate 14,946,243 of OZ038489.1, read as the reverse complement.
TTCTGATCCTCATCAACGATTTTCTCGATGTCATTAGTTCCCAACCAGTTATCTATAGAGATAACAAATAATTCCTCTTGTCTTGGTAGCAAGTTCAACAGACCCGACCAAGTAAAAGAGAAGAGTTACTGCAATACGCTCACGAAACTTCGAAGTCGGTATGACGGAAGTAACACCACTCAGTTAAGTGGTAAGTTTCTCCCCGTTAATTCTATCAACGCTCTATCCTTACCTTTTGATATCGAGCACGTTATGAAAAAAAAGGGCCTGACTAAAATGCTTTTACACCAATAAACTACGGAAAAACAACCAGCAATTTTGATACCTAAAAACTCTTACACATTTAATTATATATATATATAAAGGTATTCATTATTTTGACTAATATCACTTTCATCTTTGACCGGTACATTTTCAGATGTATCTTGCTTTGGATAATCTTTGAAACTCAATCATTTTTCATATATATATATATATATATATATATATATATATATATATATATATATATAGGTAACTATACTCGCGTCGAAAAACCTTCGAATTCTTGATTTAACAATAACCAAATCAATCTCGAAGGTAAAAAAAGGTTTTAAAAAAGAAAGAGCCAGGAACATGAAAGTCTGTCGAAAATAATCGCACAGATACAGGTTCAAGGCCCAAAGAAAAAACCCCGATACAAGTAAACAACTAACTAAAGAGCACACCTAATGAGCCAGACAAACCTACCAAAGTTTCACTTAGGCAGATTGGTAGGTTTGACATATATATATATATATATATATATCACCATCTCATGTTTGAAAGAGCACAAGACTTGGAATCGTGGTAGGTTGAATCACTACTACGCCTCTTTTCAAACGCTATTTTATTATGAAAAAAAAACTGTTTTGTAATACTGAGCACTCCGTTTATTTCTTTTACAGATTTGAGCACTCTGGCTTATTTTATACTAACACACATACAAATATATATATATATATATATATAACGCTGTGTATCTTATTATAAACGTTATTTTCATGGACACACATGGTTACTGGACATGACTGTTTTTGTTTTCTCTCAATCAGTGAAATTGACGTCTACCGGCTTAGACATACCTCTAGGAATGGATCGAACCGGCGTCCTCTTATCTTAGAAACTCGAAGAAAGTCGAGAGACATAAGGGCTTAAACTTTGTGATAACAAACACAAAAATGAGGACATTAGTCCGAATGTAAAAAAATAAATAAAATAAAATAAATTGCTTCCCCATAAGGTGTTCGGCAGGTTCAATTACAATAGCAGAAATGATTCATTAGTTTTCCTTAATAATCTGCTGAAAACACAAGTGATGCTAACAATTCAGATATGCCGAGAAAGAAAGCATAAAACCTTGCTTCCTTTAATTGGATAATAAGGACACGTCTTGACTTAAGTAAATAAAACTTCGTATCACTCAAGTAACCAGGATATACAGCAAGAACAAATAATCTAACCATTGCATAACCTTTATCACCGTACATCGTTATAATTATTATATTATTACTTATTGTTGGTTAGCTCTTATTGTGCCTAATTTATAAATTAAGACTTTCCCATAGGTAGGTCATAAATACCAAACAGAGCAAAAGCATGACAATTAGTTACAATCACGTACTTGTGGGCTCGTCCATAACCCAGTTTTACTCTCTTCGTAACTATTCCATTACATCAACTTTCATACAAGCAATGTCAGCGAGCTACTATTGGTTATTCTCCACAAAACTAGCTCACTGATTGGTCCTTTTCGACCAATCAAGTCACCCGCACAAGCAAATTTTGGCGCAATTCGTTCTGGTACCACCCCACGTGACTACGACCTTTCTTTCAACCCCAAAACACGTGTGACCGATAGCAGAGATCGACAGCAGAGTCCGACATCCGCGAGAGACAACAACAACAACAACAACAACAGCAGCAGACAATTTCGACAGCTCACTCCAAGTTTTAAAATGTGACAATTACGAACACCCGTCTCGACGAATGGAGACGTTAAACTTTTCGGCAACACTGATGTCAACGAACCTTTCAGTCAGATTTCAACATTCAGAGAGACGCCAACCAAATCCACGCAATCCGAAAACTTGATTTTCCCGCGCAAATCAAACTGACTCATCAACCCATTGGCATAATCTTTCTCTCGCTATCGAACAAAAACTTTACAAACTTCATTTATTATACTTAAAAAGTGACATTTTTTTCACTACAAAATAAGTAATAATAACTCACAACATTTCATTCAAATAACAATTAAAAGGTACGCAACTTCGTATAACAAAAAAGAATTAAACACTTACGTAAAACTACAAACTGTTTAAAAATTGGAACAAATCTCATTAACACTTGCAAAAGCTTTCAAACATACTTAGTAACAACATACGAATTTTAATACACCAACACTTAACCATTTATCAAATCTTAACACATCTGCATATATTTTAAATTGTATATAAATCACTATTGTTTTTACATTCTACTTGCCTTTGTTTTTAACGCTGTTTTGCATGACCTGTTCTAAATTTATGTTTGTTGTTGAGGATGAATGTTAACGAACACGCCAACCCAAAAGATTTCCTTCTGATTTAACCAAATACATTCACTAATCCCCAACATACTACACACTAAACAAACTAATTAGAGCAGGACAAGTATCTTCGATCACGTGATAAATAACAAAGAGAAACTAAGTAAAACAATAAAATTAGTTACCATGAGGCAATAAACACGAAAACAAAGTAAACCAGGACAATTAGTTACTATGTAATAAACACCATAGAGAAAGTAAACAAAACAGGACAATTAGTTACTATCAGATAATAAACACGGAACAGAAACTAATTAGATTAGGATAATTTACGATCATTTAGCACCAACCGAAAACTAATTGGAAAAGGACAGTTGGCTAAGATCAGGCAATAAACGCCAAACATAAACTAAGTAAAGCACGACCTTGCTGATGTCATCAGTTCACAGCCAGGTATGGTATTGATATTGATGACAACTATTTACTTCTGTCTTTGCAGCAAAGCTGACAGGTTCAACAAAGTGAAACTGGCAACTGCTCTTGAAAAGGACCTCCAATCAGTTGTTAACCGGGACAAGAAATGGCTTGTAAATTTTAACGCCTCCAAAATAAAACTACTTTCATTTAATCATCACAGTGAACCCTTTTCTGTTTGCCATCAGCATGGCTAATGCTAAACACAGAAGAGCAAAACTTGGCGCCTCCTTGGGCTCACGTTTTCTACTAACATGAAGCGGCGTGATTAATTTGAATCAATTGCAAAGTTTTCTGCTAAGAAAGTAGATTCACTGTGTCGTGCCAGATTATTTTTCTGGTCAGAAATCATCTTTGCACATTTACTTCGTATGATATTGATTTCTTTCTAAGACAAGTATTCCAAAAGACACCGTTTTTTTTGGGGGGGGGGGTTCTTTTTTAAATTTCTGCTAAACGAAAAATTTATGCTACGGGAGAATCCCTCATATCCGGAGTGCCTCATATCCTGAATCCCTCATATCCGAAATCCCGCATATCCGGACATGATTTTGATGTGTATATTTGAACTATTTGGGTGATATGTAACTGATTTTAATTTTCTGTTTTTCAGGAATTTTACTTTCGATAATTGCTTATCCTTATTTGACTCTAAATAAGCCTGTATTGATGCAAAAAAATGATGAAAATAAGAGGAAAGATGACAACGATATACATCTGCAACAAGATAGCGACGAGATGCACGATTGTGATGAAACCTGGACGGAAATTGAAAAAGCTATTGAAAAGGTTGTCAGTTTTATGGAAATAAAGTCAGCATTCGGCTATGACGATTGCAATAAGGTACGCAGAGTTAAAAAGTGTCTTTCGTTTAAAAAAATTCAAGAACAAAAGCGAAACGAAATGCAGAAAAAGTTGAGGATGACATTAGAAGAGAAAGAATCATCATGCAACAGCGATTAAAAAATCCTCGTTACACGGTTTTGCGTACGTGGCATACTTAATGAATTTTCATTAACATTACATCATTTTTTCCTTAAAATCAATTCCGTTATATTTCACTCGCCATTAGCTTATTTTGTTTACTATAAAACATTGAAAATAAATGTTAAACCTGATTTCAGTTCTTTTATTTTAATCTAAATATAACCCCTCAAATCTGGACTTTGTAACCAATTCCTTATATCCAGAAGGCCTTCTTAGTCCGGTTGTCAGGGATTCTACTGTATAAAGAAATATCAGCGATCCGCTTGTTAGTTTTAGTGTCCCTCGTACCCGGAATCTCCCATATCCGGAATCCCTCATATACTCGCTCCAGCGTTGAAGAATTATTTCCTTCTCTAATATGAGCGTTCCATCCGTTGTCATGGATTCTACTGTATTTGTTTTGGTTGAGCCTATCTGACGGTGCAAAATATGTGGCGGCCGGAGGATGGGGTCTATTAACACTATTGAAATGAGTATATCCATCTTAATTCTAAAATAATCGATCATACTGACCGAAACGATCCCACTGAGAAAGACACCATGGATAGATTTATTGCTTGCAAAAATCATAAAATGTTGAATGGAGCTCAAAATTTTAATTATTCTGAAACTGTAATTTTGGGTAAATGAATTGATCTTTTCTTTATAAAAAGAACTACGTGCGTCCTGTACACCAAAAATGTTAAAATTGAAGACAAATCAACCTGAAAATTGTTTTAAAAGGAAATTTCTTCTGCAGAAGAAAAGGTTTTTGAAGAACCCCGGTCTGCCAAAAAGCACCGAGCGACAATTTAAAATAAACCTACTTCAATAAATTGTTTTTTTCTTCAAAAAGAAAAATTATAGATGAAAATAATAATTTTGCATGAAATTATATGAAATTAACATTTAAACATCGATTTGCATTTTGACCTGCAATTTTTAACTTCAACAAGTCATCATTATCATGGGAGACCTAACCGCCAAAGTAGGCAGGGGAAAATGAGGGGATATAGCAGGAAGATTCGGACTAAGAACCCGCAGAGAACGCGGAGAAAAATGGATCCAATGGTGTACAGCCAATGACCAAGTAATATCCAAGTTCCAAGATCATCCGAGACGACTATGGACATGGTAGAGCCCAGGAGGAAAAACTAAAAACCAAACTGATTATATAACCATCAACAAAAGATTCAGGAATGCAATGATTCACGGCAAAACCTACCCAAGTGTCGACTGCGGAAGCGACCATCGCTCTCTTATATATAAACTAAGAGTGAAACTGCGGAAATTGAAGAAGCCTAACGCAGCACCCAAACTGCAATACAACAAACTCCTGAGCGATCCTAATCTAAAAGAAAAAATCTATGGACAATATGAAGAGAAGATACACAATAGAAACTCAAAATGGGACGCACTAAGAGACGCTTTAGTGACATCAGAAAACGATGTCATCTCAAAGGAGACGGGACGAAGGAAAAACGGTCGGATGACTGATGAGATTCTCGACATGATGGAAAGGAGACAGAAAACCCTGCCAAAATACGGAACGGAGTAGAGAAAATTACACAATGAAATAAGGACCAAATGCAGGCAAGCTAAAGATGAATGGCTAAATGAAAAATGTGCAGAAATAGAAAGATTGAGTACTATCAACAAAGGGGATATATGCACAAACTAATAAAACAACAGGACAGAAGACATTCTCATCAACACGCTGCGTAAAATCAAAGGATGGAACGCTCATGTTAGAGAAGGAAAAAATTCTTCAACGGTGGAGCGAGTATATTGGAGAACTCTTCCACGATGAAAGGAAACAACTAGCAAAACACAGAACTGCTGTCGGACCAAGAATTCTTAAAACCGAAGTAAAAGCCGCACTGGCCAAATTGAACAGAAACAAGGCAGCTGGGCCAAACGGAATTGTAAGGGAAATTCTGACAGCCTTAGATGACTTTGGCATAGACAAGATCACCGAAATAACAAATGAAATCTACAACAGCGGGGATATAGCAGAAGACCTCAGCAGATCTGTCTTCATAGCAATGCCTAAGAAACCAGCCGCAAACGAATGCGAACTCCACAGAACAATAAGCCTGATGAGCCACGTGACAAAACTCATCATCCGTATTCTGTTGAATAAAGCGCGCAGCAGAATCAGGCCATAAATAGGACAAGAACAGTGCGAGTTCGTTAAAGACACCGGAACAAGGAACGCGATATTCATACTCAGAATGATATCAGAAAGAGTAATACAGATGCAGAAGGACGTGTACCTATGTTTTGTAGACTACGCAAAGGCTTTCGACAAAGTACGCCACAAGGATCTGATGGAACTGCTCAGTAACCGAAATATAATCGGGAAAGATATCAGAATAATCAAAAACCTATACTGGCAGCAAACAGCATGCATGTGCATAGGGAAGGAGTTCAGCAAATATACAAAAATAGAAAGGGACGTACGGCAAGGACGCGTCTTGTCACCCGACCTCTTCAACCTATACAGCGAGGCAATTCTGAGAGAATTTGAAACCCTACCGGGATTTAGCATTGGTGGCCACAACCATAACAACATAAAATACGCAGATGAAACAGTACTGATAGCAGACACGGAAAAGAAATTACAAAACCTCCTACAGAAGGAAGCGACGGAGAGTGAGAAGAAAGGACTAAGCATAAACTACAAGATAGAATGCATGGTCATCAGTAAGAGGAAGAGCCTGAAATGGGATTTGCATGCCGGGAACGCTAGAATCAAGCAGACGCAAAAGTTTAACTATCTGGGAAGCGTCTTGACAGAGGACAGTAAGTGCGACACCGAGATCCGTAGACATATTGGGATGGCCAGGGACACATGCCAAAAGCTGGGCAGAGTATTGCGAGACAGGAGGATTTCTTTGGTAACAAAGGAAAGAATACTGATCTGTTATGTGACATCTGTCCTTCTTTGCGGCAGCGAATGTTGGACGATTTCCTCAAAGATGAAGAAGAGACTCGAGGCGACGGAGGTATAGTTCTACAGAAGGATGCAAAGGATATCATGAACCGAGCGTGTGAGCAACGATAGAGGGGATGCAAACAAGGAGACGGCTTATACTTAACATCAGGGAGAGGCAGTTGAAGTTTCTGGGACACATGAGGAAGGAAGGCCCGGAGAATCTGATACTCACTGGTCGAATAGAGGGAAAGAGAGACAAGGGAAAGCAGCGTGTGGCATATCTGGCGAGCTTGAGCAGGTGAAGGACAGAACGTTGTCTGGGTAGGAAGCAGAGGGAAGGAACTTGTTGAGAGCTGCAAGGGATAGAGGGAGGTGGAGAGCCATGATCGCCTACGTCCTGAAAGGACATGGCATATAAAAAAAAGAAAGAACTCCAGAACTAACATTTTCAGTTATTCAGGTTTTGAAAAATAAATATTTCATTTTCTGTCTGAATTCTAATGAGTTATTATTTACACGCGGTCTATTGTCCTCATCTTTGTTATCACAGCGTTTCGGTCCACCGGCTTTGAGCAGGTAGCCATGCAACCTACAGGGAATTTCAACCTGAAACCACTATTTAATTTACGGGGAGGGTGAAAATCTGTTCGATAGGAACAATAGATTGCGTGTAAATAAATATTTTATTTTGTTTAATAATCTAACCTAATTTTTCAAGTGTCTCCCGATCAAAGAATTTAGAATTGAACCTGTAGAGGACCGTGTTGAATTAGGAACACGTGCTGTATATTTCCTGCTAGAAGGTCCAACTACAAGAACAATGCCAGACTCAAGTTGAGTCCAACCGAAGATGTAAAGAAAACAAACAAGACCGAAATATATATGTCAACAAATATATGTATTAAACAACAAATTTACAAGTGACAAAGACATTAACATTTGTGTGTGTGTGAACGTAAAGTGTTTATATTTTGGTGAATGTTCGTACGTACGTGTATGTGTGTATAAGGTTCACGGCGTCTCCCACAAATGGGAAGACGCGGATCTCTACGAGAGATCACATTTTTAAATGTGTGTCCGCTGAAAAGCAAAGTGAAAAAGAGAACAGGACGAGAAGTCGCCCAGTATTTATAGTGTAGGAAGAGCGACCCCTAGTAAACAATTAGGGAATTAAGGAGGAGCTAACTCCGGCAAACCCTTATTCAATCTACGGACGTAGCTTGTTCGGCTGTTCACGTCTAGGGACATCTTGCTTTTATTTAGTACTCCTCAGTGATTGCTCACTGTTTCCATCGAGTCTCAGTCTATACTCACCGGCTCATAGGCTGAACTCACAATTGCTATGAAAAACCCTGTCGAATGAACTAAAATACTAGAGAGAGATGAAAACCGGAGAGTCGGACGTCTGAAGGAATCAGCATGTGTTAGGCTGTTATCTAAGCCTAGCACAGAAATAAATACCATACGGTATACCATTAATAAGTAAAGAAAATATTTCAACAGCAGCAGTAAGAAAAGAGGACACTGAATGCAGCCATGTGCGACAACTGCTGGCAGGCAAGAGGAACATTAGCCTTAAGGTTACAAGTAAGGTCAGGATCGTCCCACAATAGTCTTATGGATTAAAGCGTTGCATCATGAATTTAGTGACGTAGAAATTCCGAGTTCAATCTCTGGGCTGAATAGTATAGATAGGAGAGCGGAAGAACACGTAATATCCATAGACATGGACAGCAAAATGAGAATAATCTAACCCCATTCCAAATTCCATGACCCGGATCTACAGAAACCTGAAAAAGGCCGAAAGATTTTGATAAGATGGTCATTAGTCCGACCGTAAATCCTATAAATGCTGATAACTCGTCATCCCAGGAATTCAGACAAACTAATTCTGTAGTATAAAAAAATTGACTATTGATAAAATGAAAATACCTTAATTTGCTATTTGGATTTTGTTCTTACTCAACAAGGAAACAAAAACAAATGCAGCAACAAATATTCAAGAATGAAATAGAAATATAATTTTAAAGTTCATTCTGATATTTCAGTACAGAAAGCTTAAATATATTTTGATTTTTCTGTGGTGGTTAAAAAAAGTTATCTGATTGCTGTTTGACACAATGTCACAAATACGGCAACTCCTGAGAATCGAGCTCTCAAAGGACTGTGTGACCGTTTTGCTAACCATTGATCTACAGAGAAGTGCTTGAATGCGAAGAGAAAATAGATTTTTCATTAAGTCAGTCAAAATTTACAGAAGTAAATTTAGTGAACTGTATTTGCTGGAAAGCCGATTTGGAAATTGCTAGATCTTCGTTTCTTTAAGTACTAAATTAACGAGAAATGTCACAAAAAAAAAAAAAAAAAAAAAAAAAAAAAGTGAAAAAATACTCTAGGCTCTCATGATGACTGCCATGACTTATTGAGCTATTTCAAAGAGCAAAAATGTTATTCAAAGTGATGAAAATATTAGAATTTATAAAAAATTACCTAAGAAAGAAAAAATGCATCTTTATTTATGTAACCATTTTGAACATTAAAAAAAAAAAAAAAAAAAGGGTCAGTTATTTTAAAAAATATAAATAAAAAACTCTGCTAGAAAACAGACAGATAGAGAGAGAGAGAAAAATTTAGTTTGACTATGTTAGTCGGCCATTAAATTGAAAATATAGACAGAGGTGTGAATAATTACCGACTTTCATAGCCTAAAACGCAAAACATTTTATGAATTTGGACGAGAGGTCATATGCGAGAGACGCGGACGTGGTTGCCTTAACAACTGTATATTTAAAAAAAAAAAAAAAAACTCCCAATACAAATGGACGACCGATCAAATGAAGAGTGTTTATAATTAGGGAAAAGAGACAAAATGTGTCACTAAATATTAAGCAAATCTAGTCAGGAATGCAGCGTAACATTTTGTTTAATCAACTGCATCCTGGGGCGTGTGTGGAAGCGAAGATATATCTCAAAGTTGTTTGTCTTGTTAAACATGAAGGAAAACGTCACATCCGCCTCAATATGCCGACAAGATTACTTTTCTTTCTATACAGCGACTAAATTTATTTCCAAATAATTTATAATTGAAGCTTGTTTTTGCAGGCAGTGTTTTATATTTATAAGGAGGTGGGTGACGAAAAACACATCCTCATTGTTTATCACGAAATTAATAAGGCACCCAATAAGCATCGACTCTCCCGACTAGTTTGTGCGAAGACTAACGAGTCATCTTTCTCGCCATTTTCATTTCTGTCTCGAAATACATATCACTGCGATCGTATAAGGAAACAAAATTAGTCACGTCAGAGTGTCTCTTCGTAACTGTTAGCAAGCATATCTTGCAATAATGGGTAATGAGTTCGATCCTCACTGTGTCGGGCATGTTAAAACTAGTCTGTTGGAGTGCGTACTTTCTCAGGAGCAGATTATGGAACTAGTTTACTTATGGAGAAAGTGTTTGGTTCTTGTGACTAACTCGTATAAGTCAGTGGCAGCGATTATTAATTATTCCGGGTTCTGTCCGGAATAAAGCAATCTTAACCCAACGTACAACACAATGATTAAACAAGACATTTAAACATGTGAATTTAAAATGAAGATAAAGATTTGTTCATCAATAAATAACAATTTATTTGGTATTTTATACATCATGTGGTGAATATAAGACCCTTGAAAAGAAGAGTAACTTCATATATATATATATATATATATATATATATATAAAAACACACACACATTTAAGCGTGTTTAATAAAAAAAAAACCTTTGAAAAGGAGACAGTTATGTACACATTTAAGTGTTTAAATAAACCTCTGAAAAAGGTGCAAAGACACACGTTAAGGTGTGTTAATTAAATCTATGAAAATGGAAAAATTCCAAGACAAAACACACACTGAGGTGTGTTTAAATAAAACCCCTTGAAAATGTGAAAGTTCATACCTTGGATTCATTTTTGACTACATCAGAGAAGCGTGAAATGTTTCAGTGGATTAGTAAATCGGCTGAGTTGACAACGCCAAATGCCCTTGTTTACTTTATGGTCTGTATTCATTGCTTCCCTTAAAGAGGTGCTTGCTCACAGAAAAGTCCCTTGAAAATACGAGGGAAACGCTGTCAGTGGTCGATTAATAATTTGTATTATATTTTGAATGTTTTCAACGCTACCGGAAGTGCCACTCGGAGACTATGTGTCAATAACTGATTTTGGTCATTCGACTCCTGACACTTGAAATGGAAACGTTCGGTCGACCCAACAAGTCACGTTTGATTGTGATTTGTAAAATCTTTCCCGTTTAAACTTTTGGTCGATAAATCCCTTTTCATGCGCATATAAATATGCAATATCCCATTATCAACACATTTGATGGGATCTTTCAATCAAAAATAAAAATACTGAAAATCCTCTCCCAATTAGAAAGAATTAACTTTTCCCTGCGTTTATTATTGATTCTTGAATCTTTCCCTTCCAATTGGTTAGCCCTGGACGAGTAAACAATTCTTTTTAAACAAACGTAGAACAAAAATGGTCACAGACATTGAAAAAACAACCAGAGTCCTACTGTGAGTCGGGGAAACACACACGTATTTTTTTTTTATTGAAATTGGAGTGGATCCGAGTAGCGAAATTAGATCAGAGCATTTTCGTTTGCTGATGGGAAATCTGATCTAGGGCAGGAGTTGTACCCATTTTGAATTGGGTCATTAGAAAGGCAATGAAAATGGTTTTAATACTTTTTATCGGTTAAAATTATAAATAGAACTTAGTAAGCTATGAGGAACTTTGGAATTCACATAATTTTGGTTGAAAGTAGCCAGAACCCGTGATAATCGCGTGCGAAGTAATAGCGCCAAGGGTTGATTATGACCAGTCAGGTTTATCTATATAAACGCGTAGTTATGCTTAAAAAAGTGGTAGTTTTTGGCTCGTCTGTCTTTGAGTGCAGTCGAGCTGGGTGGAGAGATGTCGGAGATTGAAAGTGAGCAGAGTTGAATTGAAGGCTCGAAGAAGTACGAAAGTGACGTCAGAGATTGGAACAAAACACTCGCTAACATGTGCTGTTGATATAAGAACGAAGAAGCAAATTACTCCTCCAACATCTAAGACTACTACTGCTACTATTATTACTACCACTGGGAACGGAAACTTCGAACAAGCCACCCCTCTCTTTTAACGAAATTACACGAAGTATTTTGTTTTGTTGATCATCGTTCATATACGAGAGACTGGAGATCATTCTTGAAGAGAGAATTTGGCCCAAGCAAGACGAATTATTATCTCCATCTCCTTGCGGACGGAAGAGAGAGACAGTGGAGAGTCGAGTTGGAGACTCGAGTGGGAGAGGAAGTAATGTCAGAGATTGGAACGAAGCGTCCGCTAACATTTACTGTTGATATAAGTACCGCTGCTTCTGCTACCACGAAGATTACTACTACTGAGGAGGAACGCAACTATAAACCGCGCACAGAAATCTTTATCTCTACATCGCAAGAGTCGTATATCGTTCCGAGACGATTTAACAAATTAATCACAACCCACCCTCTCTGTCTAGAATCCAGTGTATGAGTTTTTACGTCAATTATTTTCTTTTCTGTGACCAGTTTCTTTTCTATACTATTCTTTTCTGCTATATAAAAGACATTAACAATTCAACCATTGAATAGTTTTTTGTCCGGCTTTCTGCACACACACATATATATATATATATATATATATATATATATAGTGCATTCTAAATTTCTTAGCACAGACTCTCCAGCCGTGTCTACATTTTCAGTCGACCGTGAATGGATGAACATCACTTCTGCTTTCTGGATCAAACCAAACACAACGTGGGCAGACAAATGATCTACGGATGCTCCCTTAAGTTCGGTTAAGACCGAGTAGACATCTCAACCCAGAGAGTAAGACGTCGGAGGTTGAGGGGTTGGGGCGAAAGTGTTGGACTACAGATGGGTGAACTACGTTTAGAGATTGGCATAGCATGCGTGCATTCAGAAAGGTATCTCTTCTTCCATCTTAAAAAGTAAAATAAAATAAAAATAGCCTGGTGAGTGGAGGTCCGGATCCCACACTACCCCCACTGAATACGATTGATGAAGTCGGGTGTACGTCTTTGTTGTCTGAAAGAAATATCGACTTAAGACATGAACAGTAATTGAACTTATGTGAGTGTGCAGGATATACAGGGCGCCCGCAAAGTCTTTAGACAATTTAAAAAATTAATTACGAAAACTTAGAAGAGATGGCAACTAAATTTTTGTTGCATAGATTATTAAAAGTTCTTTTAATATTTTTAATATCATGTTTTTACGTTTCAAAGCGCAATTACTTTATCTATTTAGCAGAACGCGGCACAGAATCTCTTTAACGTGAGGTCCCACGCATACTTTTTTTTCTTAGTGGTGGACGATCGCTAAACTGCCAAAATTAAATTTAGAAGTAAACAGATTTGAATTGAGAGTTCTAGACTGGCTGCCAACAGAATCCAGTCTGACCTAATATTTAACCCATAGCTGGGGGAGAATAAATTTGCATGAAAATGAATGTAACGAACCACTGACCATGACATGACCTGCTCAGTCATAAAAAAAGAATACGTACAATAAGAAAATAGATGAATATATGTCAAATGGCAATTCTGCCTATTAAAATATTACCCCAAGTAGACTCGACAACGTGAGTGGGTTAAGAAGTATTTAAAATTCACATTAACTTCGATGGCGCACTCGCAATCGGTTTAAGTAAGACGTTTTGTGCCTATCTACATTTCTGAGATGTACACTATTTACATTGTTCGGACTATCGTCCTCATCTTTATTGCCATATTTATTACGTTTCGGTCGTTTCGCTCCGGCCTTCTTTAGGTGGTTGAACTGAACCCTTTATTTCGCTCGCTGGGGTAGACTGTTCTACTTCCACGTGCCATGCCTGATGTATGTCAGTTATCAGTTATCTCCTGTTAATTCACCACTTCAAGTTCTCCACTGCCTTATTGAACTCACACTCTTTACGTCCTGTCACTGGATCTAACGGGATTTATTTACAAATAGCAAAAATTGGATTTTAAAAAAATCTTCCTTCTTTTTACGCAGATATCGGAATATCTGAATGTATAGTGGCGTTAGTAATTAGTCCTTAATTGATGCAGTAAATAAATTTCCAAGAATCGTGTTAAAATTGCAACTTATTTTGATCCTTAATGGTTTTTCTAGGTAAGTGTGTATGTGAGTTAATTTTCTCATTTGAAATGTACCTACAAATGAGCGTGTGTCTGATATTGAAAAAGTTCATACGCTCCGTCCTTCTTTAGGTGGGGAGAGAAGAGATAACAAGAACAGGAAATAAATACGTTGTTTGAGTTTAATCTCTAACCGCTTCGCTTTCCTCTTTCAGTCAAAAGGGGGTTTGGTTAAAATTTGTGTGTACAAACTAGCACCATTTTAGCTGACGATGACCAAAAATCTCTTAATTTATCTGTCTGTAGGAGACATTTTGAATTTTGCCAAACCAACAAAGATTGCATGAAAATTCTTTTTAGATCTAGTGTTCAGCTTTACGTTTTGTGTTACATCCGCAAATGTATAAAATCTTATTTTAGATTTTTGTTCAGGTAAGGCGGGGAACTTTTTTCCTGGAACTTAAATTTTTTTTTTTATCATTGTCTGTGAGGCCGTCGTTTTCAATTAATTTAGAATTAACAGACGAGAGTTTTTTTTAGTGGATGTCACAAATGTTTATTTTATTTAAATCGAACATTTATTTTAAACTCAACTCATTAAAAGAGGATTTGAAGTCAATTGAGAAGAATCGATAATTTCTATCATCCGACCAATTACGAAAAACAACAATGATTACCAGCAAACCAATCCAAACAGAAGAAAAGTAAATCGGTATTTAAGAGGTAGGTTATATAACCAAAGCCACGATTATCTTTTTACAATTAAAAAAAAACAAAAAAAAAAAACAAAAAAAAACAACACCGACTTATTTATGGGATTAGAAGAGTTATTTACATTATTTATACAGACTTTTGTCTTCATCTTTGTTGTTATATTTCGGCAATTGTGCCCTCCTACTGTGCATGCCTAGGGATATCTCATCCAGTTCTTATTTTTAGTCCTGCTCGGTTATTGTTCGACCAGTTTCCATTGAGTCCAAGTACACACTGCCGGGCACAGGGAATGAACTCAATTATTATCACCAAATTCCACGAAGGTTACCCGAACCGACAATAGACCTGATGAAGGCCGAGGGGTGGCACGGCGACGGAAACGTTGGAATAACAAAAAAACTTGAGGGTAATAGTCCTCATGTCAATGTAAATAATGAGAAAAGCCTACAATCCTGATGATGGATTGGATTGTATACATTCGAAACATCTAAAAAAAAATTAAAAAAAAAAAAAAAATGTGAACACAAATCAGAAAAAAGTCGACAAACTGAAAATTTGAAACAGAAGTTACCAAAAGAAAATGAACGAATGAGGAGTCGAATCGAAAGGTCAAGTAGATATTGGCATTTTATTTTATATGCGATAAACACCCACGCATTTATAGACATAAGAATTGCCTAGCGTCTTGACCGTCGAAATCTACAAAAAAAATCAACAGCAAAAATAAAATGGTAACAATAGTCTGAACATACAACTGTTTTTGTTTTTTTTTAAACGTTGATTAGTTGAAGTTTGTGATCACCAGCAAATCTTTATTTCCGACAAATAATCTTTAAAAAAAAAAAAAAAAAAAAAAAAAAGTGATTACTACAATATTGAAAAAACCTTTAAACTGAAATTTTCAATTAGGAAATCTAATAAAAAAAATGTAAATTGTAAACTGATTTTTTTTTTTTTTTTACAGTGGACATCAGCTGTGGATTAGAGTGAGGGTTATTATTGTTTTGGTTTTAATTTATTTTGAATTAAAATAAAATTTAATGATTTAAAAAAGAAAAAAGAAGTAAGATATGTATATTTAGGTACCTCCAGTAATTTGGTATATACAAGGTTTGAAATGAAGTTTTTAAAATGAAAAAGCTTTCTTTGAAGCTTTCATTTTAGCTTTAAAAGCTAAAGAATTTAAATGTTATTTCCAGTAAGCAAAATACTTGTGTATTTCAAACAGAAATTATATTGAACGGAATCGATTTTTTTTCAGTAAAATCGATCAAAACGACCATTTTTGACACCTTTGTAAACAAAAATTCTCGGTTTTAAAAATCTTGCAAAAATAAAATATATATTTCTGAAACATTATTTGAGGAAAATTAGCAGTTAAAGTTAAATTAATCTGATTTGAAAGTAATATTACTTACTTATAGCATAAAATGTTGTATACAAACATTTAACTACGGGGTTTGTTTTTCTGGCGTGTTGATTTATTGACAGTCGAATGACAGGTGAACGTGTTCAGAGTTATGTATGGTGGAGCAGACGATAAAGTTTATAAGGGGTGACAACCCTCAAAACGCGTAACCTTTTAATGATAGATTTATCGGTTTGTACATCTATGCTTCAGAAATTCTGCACGTAATTGTACATACAAAAACAGATCGAAATTCTTTTAAAAATATTCGGGATCACTAGATTGTAATAAGCTTTATGATTAGTAAATAGTCATACTTTAATATTTCCTAAGAATTATCAGTGAAAATTAATTTTAAAAGATTTTAAAAAAAAATATATATATTTTATAAATTATTCAATTTAAAATTGTAAAGATACATTTTTCGTCGAAAAAAATTTCTTAAAAAAAATATTGTCTTTAATAAAAATTATTCATAAAACAAAACTTACTTAGTTTTATTGCGTTTTTTTATTTTTCGATTCAGAACAGATTTTCGGTAAGACCAGGTACAATTTTGTAAAAAAAAAAAAAAAAAAAAAATTATGTTGTGACTGATCAGTTCGATTATTCGTCTTCTTTGGAACGTCATTTTAAACAATTAAGAATTAAGTGGCGTTTTTCAGGGACAGTTCTGCGGCCTTCGACTAAAAAGTGGTTAAGCTGGCAACTGAGATGTCCGAATTTTCTTTGTTGCACATATTGAAGTTGTCATTGCCATCTTCCACAATATTACCAAAGGAACTTAATAAATAAAAATTAATTTCAAACTAAGAAAAAAAAATTTCCGAAAGTGAGCCTAGCAATAATAAAAAAATGTCGATACTTTGCAGAAATATTTTAGAAATAAATAAAATCGTGTCCAACAACTTAAAGCGTGATTCACACGAATCTTTAAGGAAAAAAATGGAGAGAATTTCTAAATGAGGCTTCTGCATTCTAACTAATTTATTAACGAATGATTTTTTGTTATTAAAAAAAGTTTGTTTTGCACTAGAGAGTCATTTACTCTCTAGATGTTTTAAATTTCGGGCATTCAAAAAGTTCGCAATTAAAGTCGTGGTTCGTTATGTTTTCACGTTTAAAAGAAATTATTTTTGCATTTTGTCGAATTAATAATGACTGAAAAACGTTCCTTGTGTGTGTGTGTGTGTGTGATGTTTGTCAAAAGTTCATTAGACTGACCGAAAACAAACATGTTTGACGCGTAACCAGGGCCCAGTTATCCTTTAGGCTAGTATAGGCTGCAGCCTAGGGCCCCTCATACTTTTATGAAGCAATGATTTTAATTTTCTAGGGATTATATAACTTGTCTTCCGTAATGATATCCATATGACAAACTCATATTTTTGACTTTGCAGGAAGCAGAGCAAAAATTTTTTTTTTTAGTTTGTTTCATGTAACGCGTTTGATTTTAATTCAGAATGTTTAAATCTTGGAAATTTTTGTAAAACAAGGATTTTAATGTTCTAGATGTTATAACTATAATTATATCAATATGACAAACTCATTTATTTTGATCGTCTTTATTGTTATAAATACTGGTTATATATGTGTGTGTGTGTGTGTGTGTGTGTATGTATATGTATGGTGTTAAAATATGTGCAGTATTTCTTTAAAAAATTTTATTAAAAGATAGTTATTCTAGTTTATTTAAAGAATTTGCAGTAAGTTTTACTTCACTTCAGGCTATGTAAATGTCGCTAAAAAGAATAAATATTCAAGACGGGTGTGGGCGAATTAAAGAGTGGCTCAGTCTGATGAGGGGGTGGGGCATAATTTCATTAGCCTAGTGGCCCCAAAATGTTATAATCCTGCCGAAATTCAAGCAAGATAAATAGTTTCTTCTTTCCATAGATCCTCGTGGTCAGTATTCGAATAGAATTAAACATCGGAATTTCGAATGCTAACTTTCAAAGCAGAGACCATCCACACTAAATAAAAATAAAGATTGTTTCGCGCCAATCTTATCTCCATTTTTATTTTCTACCGTATACTTAGCATTAACGAAGCCTTCCAGGTCGAGCTATGTTAGGACGCTTGTTGCAGAGCAAGTATTAACAAGTTAATAATCTTGTAAACTGTCGTTAACATACATGGTTCGATCCTCACAAGATGCATCATTGACCATAACCTTCTACAAGATTAAGCTACCTACAGCTAATAAACATGTTCTGTTTTATTTTTAAATAGTTTTCGAGTTACACAACTCGGAAATTGAAAGAGAGAGGAAAAAAAATACCTTCACGAATCCGTCTTGGCGCATTATAATCACTCTTGTTTGGATCTGTCAGTGTAAAACCTGAACGTAACTAGAGGCCTTTTTTTTGCTTCATACACAAGACGACGCAAGTGACTGGATGAAAAAGCATTGGACGTTTTCGCTAATGCCAAAACCCAATCGGAAATCATAGGTTTAATTAAAGAGAAGTGGCGTTCAGCCTCCTGGTATGTCAAAATAATGGGTAGGGTTAGCAAAGAGAGAGAAAGAGAAAATGAAGGACAGACTACGACAACAAAAACAGCGTAAACAAAAAAAAAAAAAAAAAAAAAAAAAACTAAAAAACAACAAAACAAACAAATAGGGTTAGGAATTATGGAAAACACACGCACACACAAGAAAGAAACTACAGGAGAACAGAGGGAAGTAACTACCTTACTCAGGTGTAAAAAAAAAAAAAAAGATAGGTCAGTACTAGTCATGTTAAAAAGGTAGTTAGTAACGAAGTAAGATTGTTAAGACGACAGAATAAATGACTTGTACGACTGTTAGATCTTAGCAAAACCATTTTCTGATAAATAAATCATGGTTCTTTCACGACACCATAATTTATTAAGCAAACGAAAAGAATAAAAAAGCTTGCTGCTAAAAAAAAAAAAAAAAAAATTAAAAAAATCTAGATATGTAAGTCAAAGTGTGTATCGATTTCGTTATAAAATTAAGTTAAGATCAATATAAAATTTATACTCATGCTTTTTATCGTCTTACCAAGAAAATAAAGAAAGATCATGAGAATCGAGTAACTTGTTTTTTCAATACTCAAGTCAAGTCAAAAATCTATCAATTTTTGTGTATTAATTAAAATTTAAAAATTAAACAATAATGCTCAAATTCGAAACTGAATATGTTGCAGGGATTAAAAAAAAAACGCACACTTAAAGAGAAACGCAATTGAATCCTCTGCTTCAGCCACACAAAAAAATAAATAAATAAAACGACGATGCACCAGGGAAATTGTTTTAATTTCTTTGACATTCACAAATTCCACGAAATCAGTCTTCTTGACCCAAGCGAAACCTGACCAATAAATTACCTTGGCCACTTAAAAGACACATTAAATTTTCTTCAAACATGTTTTAAACACTAAAAACACGCGCTTGTAGTGCGACAATATATTTCTTCCCACCCCATCCTGAGACCGCTACACTCACAGAATAAATATTAATAACGGGGTTTATCAGCTGTAATATCCTCCTCTGGTCATATAATGCGTTGTTAATAAATATTGCGTTCAGTTATCCGTAACGAACGAGAACCGTACCAAAAAATAAGTGTCAATATTAGAAAAAAAAAGATGGGAAAAGCCAACTGCAGAAAAATCAAAGAAATATGAGATTTATGATTATTTACCTGCATGGCTCCGTCTTCCCTCATGTTTTTACAATGTAGCTGCTGCTTGTTCCACCGTTGACAAAAGCTGACTCGGATCTGAGCTTGTCAGGCTCACCGACCGACCCCAGCAGACAGCAACAGGAGGAGGTAAATACGACCATCTTTCTCATGTATGGTAGCACGGCCTTATCAGAAAATAGAAATTTTATGGGTCCAGACAAAAAGAATCTCTAAAGCCTAATTCTTGATTTTGATTTTTAGTAGAAGCAGAAATTTATTTTTTTAAAATTTTTTTTTAAAGAATTTCAAAATGTGTACTTTAACAACGCGTATCGAGATTTTTCTGGCATAAAATAAAAAATAGAATAAAATATCATATGAAAGATTTATAAAAGAAGTGGATATTTATTAAGGTGAGTTTTTGAAAATGAGTTAGTTAAGGATCGAACTCATTCCACAAACGAATGGTTTTCGTGATCAGCGTGGTATGTCTTTTTTTAACAGCTGACAACACTCAACAGTAATTCATAAAAATAAAAAAATAACGAAGTGGGTATCTTGAACAATGGCAAACGTGTTATTAAATAAGCTTGGCTTAGCTTTGGTAGATGATCACAAGTATGGCTAATGAAGATCGAAATCACAACTTATTAGTAATGGTCAACCAAATTAATTCATTATTTACAGCACACCAAAGTACTCTACGAAGAACAAACTGATGAATCTATCTAACCTAACCTGAGTCATAACATTAATAGAAATCAGAAGGATTCATTTGTAAAAATAATAACTTCTGGGCATTGACGCACCTATAAGTTTGTGTGGGGTTGTCAGGTTTTGAGAGGTGACATCTACATGAGTTAGTATCATGAAGTCGTATGCAAAGTTAATTGGGCTATTTATTTTTCTTCTTGTTCCATTCGTGACACTTTTTTAATCTAAATCTTTTTGTTGTTTTCATACACTGGTTCGAACCTAGTTCGAATTCCAGTCGAATCCATTACATTCACTTACGTGTTAATACCCTTCGTAAAGGTATGAATCCTCTTCTCCCCCCAGCTATGGATAAATAGCAGGATAGACTGGGTTCTATAACTTTGAGTGGCAACCGGCCTAGGAGAAGGAAAAATTCAAGGAAAATTCAAAACCGGCCTGGAGAGGGTTGGGCTACCTCAGGCTATCTTGCCCAAGAAACACCACTGTTACTGTGGCTGCAGTACACATGGTGCCCCTACGGCCCTACGGATCACGGGATAAAAAATGCACTGGACATTGACACTATTTACATTATTCGGACTATTATCCTCATCTTTGTCGCCATGTATATCACAACGTTTCGGCCGTTGTACGCTCTGGCCTTCTTCAGGTTGTTGGAATGTCGAACTGAACCCTTTATTTCGCTCACTAGGGTAGACTGTTCTAGTTCCACGTGCCATGTCTAATGGATGTCAGTTATCTCCTGTTAATTCTCCTCTCCAAGTTCTCCACCGCCTTAACCAGGTATTGAACTCACACTCTTTGGGTCCTGTCACTGGATCTAACTAACGCCTTTATCCACTGTGCCATGTGTACTCACTGGGGTAGACTGTTCTAGGCACATTTCATAGGGAAATTAGCAGGAGATAACTGATAACTGACATCCATTAAACATGGTACGTGGAAATAGAACAGTCTACCCCAGTGAACGAAATAAAGGGTTTAGTTCGACATTCCAACCACCTGAAGAAGGCCGGAGCGTACAACGGCTGAAACGTTATGATAAACATGGCGACACAGATGAGGAGAATAGTCCGAATAATATAAATAGTGTTTATAATATCTCATCTCAGAAATATAGACAGATACTGGATATTGACTTTGATAGTTACACTGTGATTCCATTACTGTTAGCCTGGGGTTTTTTTTGTAGGGAGGGGGTGGTTAATAACTTATATTATTGCTAGTAACATTTTAGCCAACAAACTTGTCACCTATTAAAAAAGCTTCTTTTTTTTTACTATCTAATTATTTTAAAATATCTTTTCGTTCTTTTTATTTTGTTATTGCTACTTTTTGTGGGGTGGGGGTCTACAATCAATACAAAATAAATGGCTGTAATTGTAATCTTTATTTAGATTTTGTAAATGTTGCTCCTTTTTTGGGCTGTTGTTTAGAGGGGCGGCAAATTCGATGACTGCCAAAAATGCTAGTTACGCCGCTGCTTCTGTGTAATATTTTTACATTATACAAATACTTTAATTCTTGGCTTTTCTTGTTTGTTTCGTAAAACTGGGGTTTAGTCTGAGTCGTGGGTTCGATACTAACCTGTTGCTCCATACTTATGGTCTTGTGTTAATCTAAGCTTAGTAAATATTTTGATAAAACCGTTTTTCATTATCTGTCTATATTTCTGAGATGAAGAATTATGTACATTATTTACATTATACGGACTATTGTCCTCATCTTTGTCGCCATATTTATTACAACGTTTCGGCCGTTGTACGCTCCGGTCTTCTTCAGGTGGTTGGAATGTCGAACTAAACCGTTTATTTCGCTCACTGGGGTAGACTGTTCTATGCACATGGCACAGTGGATAAAGGAGTTGGTTAGATCCAGCGACAGGGCCCAAAGAGTGTGAGTTCGATACCCGGTTAAGGTAGTGGAGAACGTTCAGAGGGAAATTAACAGGAGATAACTAATAACTGACATCCATTAAACATGGCACGTGGAAATAGAAAAGTCTACCCCAGTGAACGAAATAAAGGGTTTAGTTTGACATTCCAACCACCTGAAGAAGGCCGGAGCGTACAACGGCCGACACGTTGTAATAAATATAGCGACAAAGATGAGGACAATAGTCCGAATAATGTAAATAACGTACCTTTTTCATATGCAGTTGTAGTGAGTGCAATAATAATAATAATAATAATAATAACTCCTTTCATCCACTCCTTTCAAATTCGGGGGACTGGGGAATAAGGAAAGAAATTCACGAACCTATAGCAGATTTTTGCTTTTCACGGAAATTAATCTTTGAGCCGAAGAGGAAGAAAATAAATTTGTGAGCCTATGTGACCTATGGACCAATGAAAATCTTGCCTTCATAGAAATTAGTCGGTGAGCCAAGAAGAAGGAAAGAAAGTAGAGAGCATACGTGAAATTCTTTTTATATAAAATGGAGAGAAAAATTAAATTAATCAAAAGAGTGTCTGAAGTCATGTGGAAAGTTTTGTTTCAGTTCCTTGCGACCAGCGTTGAAGTATTCGCCTGTGTAAAATTACTCGCCAATTATATTAACTGCTTCTAACCAAGGACGTGGCACTTCAGAGAGTTTTCTCTCAACAATCCAAGAAAGCTAAATATTTCAAACTATCTCTCTTCATCTACTTTTTGAAAGTATGCAACCATATAAGCCTTCGGTGAACAAGAACTCTCTTACCTTGGTTTTAAACATTTTTGAATATTGTGACAGAGAGAGAGAGAGAGAGAGAGAGTGAGAGAGAGAGTGAGAGAGAGAGAGAGACCCCACCACCACTACCACCAGTTAGGTTTATTAATCAACGATTCTAAAGGATTGGGATGAAGGTACTAATTAGTTGGGTAGAAGGGATTTCGGAGTAATTCCAGAAATAAGTTTTTCTTTGTACTTAGTTGTTTCTGGGATTGAATTATTAATTAACTAGGTGGATTAATTCCAGAGTAATTAATGGACGGGTTCGTTAAGTAAAACTTGTGATAAATGGTGAATTGGATTTTGGGTGGTCTGCCGGGCGAAATCCAGCCAGAGCCCTCAGACGAAATAAGTGCTTTTCGCCGGGCTTAAGTGGACGTTGTCTGCGGAAAACCCAGCAGGGAGTCCGAATCCGAGTTTAGTACCTCTTGAAAACTGGGTTCCCGTGGAGTTTCGAAGAGCAGGCGGAAACACATGGTGGTCAAGGCGATTTGCATATTAAAATTCGTGGGCGGTGCCTAAAAACTATTTAGCTCCGCCTCTCTCTATATAAGCGGCCTGCACGCTTGAGTTGGGGAGATGAGATCGGAGATCAGATCAGATTGGATCGGAGAACGCGTCGGAACGCGAGAGAAGCGACAGAAGCGGCAGAGAGAGAGAGAGAACGGGAGAGATCGCAGATCAGGAACCGCAGATCAGAGATCGCAGATCAGAGAACGCGAAGGAAAACACGGCGGAAACGGCTTAGTAGGTCTTGCTGATCTGGCCAGTTGGTTGCCGGCGTCAAAAAGTCCGAATCGTACCCAGAGATAGAAATCGAACCCGTGCGAGTTCTGATAACTTCGTCAACAAAGCTGAGAAAAGCCGACTGCTATATCGGAGGGGGCAGACGAAGAACCACGACTTATCTCCCTTAGTACAGCCGATTTTCGACCGGCATAATTGTGTCTTGCTCTCTCTGTGACGTTCCGACCCAAACGAGTGAACCTCGTTAAGACAGTTTGTATTCGTGCAATTTCTTTGATAGTGACATAAAAACAGTAGCCTTTAAAGTGCTCTTTGTACAGGAACCGAAAGTGTTGCTTATTTCTTTCTTCTTTGTGCCCTTGCGGTTACGACAATAACTTTTCTGCACGAATAGCGATTTCTTTCAGCGTGGAACCCAGCCATTTAATTCGTCCTTCCTCCGGATCGTCCTGAAGGATCGAAATACTGCTGTTCGGATCAAAAATACACAACGTGGCGGATAGTGGTGGTTCCTTCAGTTCACCGGAGGAGGACCGGGTGGTTTACTTTTCGGCCAGAACCACCGGAGAGACAGGACAGAGCTGTAGCCGGTAGGGCTTCTACGTCAGAATATTATTTTGTGTCAGATCATTTAATCTGTTGTATGAACATTTCCTCTTCATGATAATACATGATAATACATTAAAACTACGGACGTTAAGAACTCTGATTTATTTTCCTGAAACGAGCTACTGACACTACTTCAAACGTATACATTCTAAAATAACTTCCTTATCTTGTTTTGGTAATATTATCATTTTTTTCTTATTTTTTTATTTAAGGATTTCACCCCAAGCAAGGCGGGATTCCACTAGCACGCAAGGGGTTAGAGAGTGGGAGCGAGAGTAAAGAGGTGTGATAGAGGAAAGGATGAAGAGAAGGACAGGGAATAGACAAGGCGACTGGAGATGTCGATTGACTTTGCATTTGAATAGTTGGAGATTATAGCTATCAGGGAAACAAGTAATAGGAAGGGAATTCCACAGACGGGAGATGCAAGACATGAAGCTATTGGAGTAGAAGAGACGGCTACATTTAACTGTTTCGACAGTGAAGGGGCGGGACTGAGATGCCAGCCTAGTTGCACGTTTAAATTCATGCAGACTGGGAACCAGCGAAAGTAGCTCGCCGGAGCATTTACCGGGAAAATATTTGTAGAAAAGACAGAGGGAGGCGATGCATTTCTTTGAGAGAGCGACTGTAGTCGAGATGCCAGATCAGGGCCAACCACATTGCATATCCGTCTCTGGAATTTGTTAAGGACCTTAAGACGAACAGCGGGGGCACCAGACCATATATGGCAGCAGTATTCTATGCACCTGTGTGTTTCCTCATTATTATCATCGTTCATTGATTTTCTTGGCGTGGATAAATCAACTGTTCATTTTAACCCCTAAGTCCCAAGGAAGGAATTTAAATCGACTGCCACATCCTATCACCGTGGGGAGGTTGTATAAATACGGAAATTTGTGTCAAATTTACCCTCGTACGAAGAAAGATAAATAAAATGTACATCTGATTTTAACTAACAACGAGGTGGGAGGGGGCACTGAGAACTTCTCGGTCCGACCCACTTTTCAAAATCTAACCAATTTTTTAAGGATTTCTTCTCGGACCGAGAACTTTTCAGCACCACCTTATAGCTACTTTATCAACATGAAACTTAACATCACTTGAAACAATTTCATTTACAGCTATCGTAAAAGTAAATAGTATTTATTTTGTTCTTATTTCGTTCTGTCGGACAGATCTCCGGTACCAAAGATTTCTCTCGAAGGTAAGTATCTACAAAATTTAGATCAAAATCGAGCAAGTACAAATATTTGAATATCTGAAAAGCGTTTTATCAGAAAACGGAAAATATAACACCGAAATCTGAAGATGCATTATGATAGCGAAAGATGCCTTCCAAAAACTAAGCAAAGCATTAAGAAACAAGAAAATTTCGTTAGAAACAAAGAAAAGAGTACTGAACTGTTATGTAATATAGGTCCTCTAATATGGCAATGAATGCTGGATGAACTCCACAGATGAAGAAGAGACTTGAAGCAACAGAGATGTGGTTCTACAGAAGGATGCTGAGAATACCATGGACTGAAAATGTGAACAACGACGAAGTTTTAGAGAAAATCTAAACAAAAAGAACACTTAACATCAGAAAGAAACAGTTGAAATTTCTAGGGCACGTGATAAAGAAAGAGAATCACAGGATATATTGAAGGGAAAAGGGAAAAGGGACAGAAGAAAGCCGAGAAAAACCTATCTAAGGAACTTGTGTAAATAACTGGCAGATTAGGAGAGATAACAAGACAAAATTTACTAAGAGCTACAAAGGTCAGGCTTGTGGTCACATGTTGTTGCAACACCAGTTCCCGTACTATCACCGAAGTTAGATAACGCCGAGTCTGGTCAGTACCTAAATGGGCGATCGCTTAGGAATACCAGGAATTACCAGGTACTGTAATCTTGGATGTCAATCGGAGAGTTGAGTTCCTATTCCTTTTGGGTTCGTTATATTCACTTAAACGCAAATACCCTTGGGAAAGGTATGAATCCATCTCTTCTCACCCCAGCTATGGGTTAATTAGTAAAACTTGTATCACTAAACCATCATTATCTCCAAAAAATTTTAGAATCTAAAAATATTTTTTGGATTTAAATAACCTGCAAATGGTTGATAATCCGTAGAAAACGAATCAATCAAATCAATTTGTGGATAGCCATTGTCGCCAACGGCCTGAAGGGACATGGTACATAGAATAATAATAATAATAATAATAATAATAATAATAATAATAATAATAATGGCAATTTGTTCAGCCATCTTCCAAATTTTGTTGGCCACCCTCTGTAGAAAATGTCGGGTCTATATTCATCATTATGTTCTATTTTTGTCTTTTTCCCAAATAATGTAACACTTCAGGGTCGATCCTGGTTCACAACAAACGGCAACAGATGTAACCTTTAGTCGTGGTCAACCAGGGGTGGATCCTGGTTTGATCAATGGAGTGATCTCTTCGATTCTTACCTACCTTACCCCACGTTGTGATTGATTTGATTATAAAGAGGCCAAGATCGATTCGTCGCAGGTATCTTTGTGTTTGGCTGGTCCAAGTCGAGTGAAGTCGTACAATAAAATTGGAGAAAAAAACAGCACTTGAAATATATATAAAAAATAACTACTATTTTTATACTAATACTCTGTACGTTAGTAGTTGTGTTCGCATACAGGTGTTTATCGATCCAACCTGTTCCTAAATCGGACGCAACACTTGGGTAAGCTGGTAAGTTTTGGCTTGCAGAGTTAGCGAAATTTATTTTACTGTTTTGATAAGTTTAGCTCAAGGCTGAAGTCGAGATTCTTGTGTTCGGCAGGAGTTGTGGAATCTATCAGCGACCTCCGCCGATTCCCTTCTCAGGTCTCAACTATCAACTCGCAACTGACTTTCGCGCATTCATTTTTATGGACTCCAACTAGAAGCCTGTGCGGGGCAAGATGTAGACTGAGTTTCGGTGAATCCCCCCTGATTTCCAAGAAAAGTGTATTGTTTTTGGTCTTGAGAAATTAAGTTAATTCATAATTTTGGGTAATTCTCCCTCTCTCGTGGGAGGATGTTTGCAGGCATCGCTCCGTCTGGCTGCTTCTACTCTCTCTTATTACCATCTCCTACCATTGCCTTCCAGTGGTCGTGAGCAGCTCCTTCAATCCCCTTAATGTCTCTTCTATGCCTGCTACCCTTCAGTGGTTGCAGGCAGCCCCTCATCCTTCCTTGAATGCTCTTCTGCGCCTGTCACCTCTAGCATTCGGTCGGAAACTAATTAAAAAATATGGTTTCAAATGCTCTTATCTCATAAGTGAATTGTCACCACAATTGAATTTCTCTGCTTTGACTCAAGTGACAGGGAAAATTTTGCAACTCCCATTATGGCGACAATTTGTCCAGCCAAAGGTCACCATTCCGCAGGTGTTCAATTTATTGTTTTTCATTCTAACATCCCGCAAAATGAATTCATTTAGTTTTAACCCAATTCTTCCCATGTCAGATCCAGGCATTGCTTGCCGATGTCTGTCAACACTTGACTGAGAATTGCTTTTGGACAACCATCTGGTCTATTGTACATATCTCGATTCTCTGGGAACAATTTTATTATCGGTCTATCTTTCCTTATATTGTTTAACCCTTTTCATGCTAAGTTATTCATCATTATCTCGTTTTCATTGATATTCCAAGTCGTCATTATTATTATTAATTACCAGCAACCCAAATAGTGTTACAATAAAACTCCGTCTTTTTTTAAGCTCATCCCAGGGTTTGATCGAATGCTCATCACATATCTGTTGAAGGAACTTTTTTTCCATTAAAATATTTAATAAAATTACCATCTATTCATTATCAAGAGTTAATCATTATTAAATGCATTAATCCAGGGATTAATACTCTAATTATGCTAATTATATATTTATCTAGGCTTAGTCTGTCCCAAGGCCACAATAATGAAGCACCTAGAGAGAATCGAACTCGCTGTGACGAAATTGGTATTGATCCACTTGCGCTGGGTGAGTAAAATTCTAAGGAGGTTTGACAGCGGTCGATGAACATAGTTAAAAGTAAAAAGGTTAAGCCTTATTGGTTCACTCTGTTGTACAAGACAATTTTTCTCGCCAGAATCTATCTTACACAGTTATAAGTCTACTATTCGTCCATGAATTGAATATTACTGTCTGATGTTTCTGCTATGTATTTATAGATTCTTGATAAAATCCAAAGAAGAATCTGCAATGTTATCGGTCCTAACCTGACATCTCGGCTTCAGTCCCTTTCCCACCGCTGTAACGTAGCTTCCCTCTGCCTTTTTCTATAAAATGTCCATAGTAATTGTTCTAGTGAGCTTTCCTCTTTGGTACCCCAACTTTACAAATTTAAACATAGTACAGGATTGACAACTAAATCTCACCATTTTACAGTTGAAATTGTAACCGTAAGTTCTATGTTAACAGTTTCTACACCAGCAATTCTTGACTGTGGAAATCTCTTCCGGCTTTTGGTAATGTCAATCGTCATCTTCTGTGTTCTAAATACCTGTTCTTTTATTGTCCTCTTTCCTTGATTATGTTTTTCCTTTTCTCATATTCTTTAACAGTCAATAACCTTTTGTTTCTTAGTGGCTTTATTGTCTTGCTTGGGTGAAATGATTAAAAACAGTAACGAGGAAAACATGGGAGAAGACATGGTTGCGTTTAATGGGTACAGAAATTAAATGTAAAAAAATGAGCTATAAAGTTAATTAGTTTCAAAAAATTAGATGATTGGGAGAGGTTAAGAAATTGAACCAGAATATTAACTTGAAGATAACTTAGTAATTTAATAAATGGTTATGATCCTGTTCCCACCCGCTACAGCCGGGCGAAAGTGACGGCAAGTGGTAAATTACTTCCTAGACTGAAAAAAATCTACTTGTAAAAATCATTCCGATTAAGTTGTTTATCTAAATACCTTTCCATCAGATTGGTGTGGGTTCTTATGCTAAATAATTTCAAGAAAATAATTTTACCAAATAAATAATTGAATTAAAATTCTGTAAAGCCGGCCAATGTGTATTTTTTACATAAATATATTGACCGGTGGTTTTATAGGAAGAATAGTTTTCGGAGAATTACGTTATCTAAACTTGGTCAAGTGGCGAGCTGGCAATGCCTTTTCCAATTGAAGAATACCTTTAAAGAGCGTAAATGAGTGGTCGAAAATCACCAACACATTACTGGTGAGAGAGCCGTGTAAACGGCGTAATGATGGCAGCCCCGTTGAGCCAAGAGACGAGACAATGTGATTGGATGCTAACGGAAATCAACTGAGGCCTTGCGTGAATAAGGAATACGGGAAGAGTAGATCGTTGGAGCAGCCATAAATAAACGGACGACCAGACTACCACACTTTGAAAAGAGAGAGAAACGAGCAAACAGACACACATAATTGTTCTATCATCACCATCATCATCATCATCATCATCAATGGTAAATATGCAATTCAAAGTTCAATTTAATACTTATCACTGTCAAACATTAGGATTTGGAGAAAGGAAGTCACTAATTTGAAAAACTGGTGCAAGCAACAGCTAAAATAAACTATTATTTGCTAAATTTTAAAGATATTCTGGTTCCCTTCGACATTATTGCAAAAACTTCGATCATTCTCGGAATCTGTCAACTTTAATTTTATATTGCACGTAGCTATCTCGGAATTGCGAAGTTTCAGTACTGAACTTGGAACCTCTTCCGATCTCATCTAATCACAATGTGAATCGAGGATTTTATATATCCAGGATATCGCTAGACCAGAGACCAGGGTCATTGGCTGTTGCTTCCAGCTATAGTGTCACATCTAGTGCCGCGACCAAGGATCTTTGACTCTGTGGTAATCACGAAAAAAACACACAGGATGTAAGGCTACATTTAGAGACGGGCATAACGGGTCATACGAAGTGATCGTATAAAACATATTTTATTTGATTTCAGATTGTATTATCTTGATGAAATTTCCTGGTTTTGAAAATGTGATTCATAATTTTAATTCAAGAAATTTTGCTAACGTCACGATCTTCTCGACCTATCAGCTAGCAATCACTTGATTCCGTCGAAGTTTTAGGCGGTATACCTACGTGACTCATCCTGACTCTCTCGGCCAATCAACATCCAGCCCTTCTGGGAATATCCTGGTTAAGTATGAAATCACCACCAGCCAATCATTTTCTTGAAAATTATCGTCATAAGGAGTCTATGATGACTGCTTAAGAAATTGAAAAACCTTACTGAGGAAGTCGAAAATGTATCCCTTCACATTGTCGCTCCCGGCCTAAATTCTTGGCCCTGCCGGAAAAGTGAATACTCCGGATTCAAACCCGTGATTCAAGGGATAACAAATTCACGCACAGCCACATCTAGCTGCTAACTAGGCCAAAGAAACACTTCATTCAAATACAACAGCGATACAGGAAGGCCCCTCTCAAAATGAAGTATTGTTTCTCTGGCTATTAC
This sequence comes from Acanthosepion esculentum, assembly GCA_964036315.1. Classification (NCBI taxonomy): domain Eukaryota; kingdom Metazoa; phylum Mollusca; class Cephalopoda; order Sepiida; family Sepiidae; genus Acanthosepion; species Acanthosepion esculentum. The sequence continues at coordinate 14,915,116 of OZ038489.1, read as the reverse complement.
ATTTTATATCTTTGGAACTTTTCAGGTATTTACTCATTTTTAAGTAAATGAAGAATATCGAATGTGTTTGGGAACTTACCCGTTTTTATAAGAAACCTTAATTCCACCTGGGTAATATCGTTTTTCTTTGAAGGAATGTTTCTTGCCCTCAATGTTCTTCGTAATGGAAAGGAAAGTTTTGGCTCTTTTACAATGTACATGAATTTAATCTTTTATTCATTATTTCATATCTTGTTATTGGTTCAAAACTTCACATTTTCGGCACACAATGTCACGACTAAGTTTAGTACAACACCAAATGATGGAAAGCAAATAGGTGAACGACTGAGTTGCGTCAACCTTCTTAATTAGAAGAGCCTCTTTGCCTTTTATCTTGGCTGGAACACCAACCGGTCGACTAATGGCACATAGCAAATCGACACATCTCTCAGTTATGAGGTAACATTATTTGAGCGTCTCGCTGGAATGCAAACTAGTTGGAAGTTAACATTGTGTAAGCCCGGGATAACCCGTAACATGTTTTGTGCAATAAACTGTTCATAAGTTTCGACCTGTAACTCCTGTGCGCCGCTCTGGTTATTACTCCTCATCATGGTTTTGTGTTGCACGATTTATTTTAATAATGTTTCCCAATAGCATTATACGTTGCGTTAATTATATATATAGGGCTCGGCTTAGTCTGTCATAATTCCACAGCAGTGGAGCGATGCTAGCAAAATGGTCTGTTTTTTTATTCATTGAGTCATCATGTTTAATAAATTTAGTTAAATCTAGTACAAGGTTACTGCAAGGATCAAACTGAATAGAATCATAATGGCCGGCAAGACAATGTACGAACCTACTTACGCACGAACATATACATACAAACACAAAATCACATGTACAATGCCAAACGTTCATTGGCTAACAAATCACTAATACATTTTCTACAGGCAATTTACAAATCGCAGTAATGCGACAATTTTGGAATCGCTTTATTTTTTAAGTAGTCAAATTTGTGCACTTTTGGAGGAAGTGGCTCACAGAATCTTCCTTAAGTCTCCCCAAAGCTCGCTCGCTGATTGATTGATGCCAACCAATCAAATCGTTTGCACGTGAAGAAAATTTTTCCCGCGCAACGAATCGGAGCCTATAGTCGCTTATTTAAGCCAAGATTTTTCTCATTTAGTGAGACCTCAACTGCTAAACAAATCTAGTGATTTAGTGAGACCTCAACTGCTATTTTTCTCAATTAGTGAGACCTCAACAGCTAAACAAATCTACGACAGTTGGAACTCCAGTTCTAACCACGCGCCAACCTTCTCACTCCCACGCACACCCACATGCTGATGATAATTTGTACACCTTCACTAAAAACTTCTTTTGACACAATACTTTTCAATATTAATATCACAAGAACAATCATATCATGAAACACTCATGAACATGTATCCAGTGAACTTTAAACCAAATAATTATCTCTCAATGAACTCTTAAATTCCAGTCAAAGAGAGGCAACTCTTGGTTAATTCAACCTTTCTTACTTAAATGCATGTTTTTTTTCACATCGTTGTTTGATACTGTACATCATGTTAATATACATATATTTTATGGGCAACAATGTCTTGTGGTTAATCTTCTTGCGTGAGTCCTATTTTCTTATCAAAGTTAAATTAATGTGGTGAAGTACGCCACAACTAGTTTGCATTCTAGCGAGACACTCAAATAATGTTACCTCATAACTGAGAGATGTGTCTATTTGCTATGTGTCATTAGTCGACCGGTTGGTGTTCCAGCCAAGATAAAAAGCAAAGAGGCTCTTCCAATTAAGAAGGTTGACGCAACGCAGTCGTTCTCCTATTTGCTTTCCATCATTTGGTGTTGTACTAAACTTAGTCGTCAATTAAACAATGCTATCAAAGAACTTTGAAAACGAATAAAAAAATAAAATTAATCTATAACACCTTCAGTTCCAACGATTATTTTGGCTGGGGTGTGTTGGTTAATAATAACACAATGAGGATTCGCTAGAAATGAAATAAAATCGTTAAAAAGCAGGTATTTGTCACAGCAGTGTGCGATGAGAAAATGAAAACAAGGAGTGAATTTTAAAAAGAGGGACATTACGACATGAACGCTGTTTAATGCAGAATATTTGAAAGGCGTCAAATTGTGAATATTTGTTTGCAAACAAGAACATATCAAAATGATAATAAAAACAAGTATCAATAAAAGAAAAATGAATTTCAAATTCTGTATTTTGTATTTCTGGACAGTAATTTTCAAATTACGATTCTAATCAAATCTTATTTCCAGGATCAAACAAAGCTTGCTAACCATTACATCGCCTCGACGAACCCAAATGATTTTCTAAGCGCGGCTTAGATGTGGCACATGGCCGAAAGCATGGGGGCACCCAGTGAGGATTGGACTCACTATTTAGCTGTAATAGTTCTAGCGAGATAAGCTTGCTAGCCATTGCACCACGTCAAGGTTCCTAAACTGGTTGAACAGGTATGACTATACCAGAATTGCTGATGGCTGCCGTTGGTAGACGTGGAGGAGATTCAGTGTGGCTTCTGCATTCGGATCACCCATACCATTACAAAAGTCAAGGTGATGATGATGATGATGATGATGATATAAATCTTTACTTTGTTACTATGAAAAATATCGTTATATAGAATTACAAAACAGCAATTTAATGAAGACACAATAAGTTAAAACTAACAGAATGGTTAGTGGCATGTTTTCTTTTTTTGTTTGTTCTCGATCGAGGATAGCGCAATATTTACAATTCTTCCACAATTTACATTTGCGTGTTTATTTCGAGGACAGATTCCTATCCAAAACGAGACTGCCCTGTCTACTGTTACAATGGGTGTATATTTCTATTCAGAACAAATAATTGAATTATTGAATTTCCAAAGAGCCCAACTTCACCGTTTACTTATAATCAGGTTAATATTTGCCGATATAAAGCAAGGAATCCACCTGTGGCGAAAAAGTGGTAAAATATAGAATACAGATTGCGTAGGCTTTGATTTCAAGCAAAATATCCCATTCAAAAACTTTAGATACACTTTACTCAATATCACTTTGACTCTTTGTTTTTGATATTCATTTTGCCAAAACTGGAAAAAGTAAAATATACATATGACCGAAGAAAAAAGTTAAATGTGGTGTTACTGAGATATTAAGTTGTACATCTCATTATATAAACACGTCCGTTTCAGAATCTGACTTTTTACAGGTAGCTGTAGGTGTGGATAGTGCAAACTAAAACCACACCTCGGTGTATTTTTTTTTCCAGTCGTGGTTTCGACTAACATCAAAAGACTCATTGTGTTAATCTTTTTGATTGGTCAAAATTATTTTATTTTCCGGCGTTCCTTTCTTTTTCATTTTTTTATAACGGAAGTTATGCGTGAAGCCTCTCTGATTTTTGGTAGTTTTCATTCACAAATTAATATGGTAAGATCACGTCCCGCAAACTTCCGGCGCTTTTCATCCGGGTTCAGTCTTTTCTTCTTCTTCCTCTTTTTATTTGAGAGTGGCCTTCTCCTTAGTTGCAAGAGAAATATATAAAGGGGAGTTTAGAAAGAAAGAAAGAAGAGATAAGTGCAAATGCCCCATTTTGATTTTAATTCTTTTATTTTTGTTTATATATTATATTTCTATATTTTATCTTATTTTTCAGGACTCACTACAGACTACAAAAAGCATTTCATAGTGTTCCACATGACTGGTTCATAAAGGCATTAAATTTATCCGTTTCTCATTAATTTTTTAAAATCCATTATGAAAACGAAGGAAACCTATTAATCTAAATCATCTTAATGGTGAAATTAAATGTGGCAACTTGCGAATCAATAGAACTATATTTCAGGGATATTCGATTTTGCCTCTATTTTTCTGTATTAATTGTGTATTTCGGCAGCAAACCCTCTTTTATAAAGGTTTCGTTGAATACGACTGATAAGACACTAATCTTTTTATAATTCTTTTCGTACATTCGTACAATTGATTTCCTGTCAAAAAATAGGAAGTAGGAGTAGTGAATTCGATCCTCAGTAGGTGCTTCATACTTTCGGTCTTGTGCCACATGTAAGCCAAGCTGAGAGAATCACTATAGAATGTCTAGAAACTGCCCAAATGATCTGTGGATCTGAGTGCTTATGCATAATCTGTTAGCTATTATCAAGAATGTTTTTCCGTTTAACTGAATATGTAGACGTTTTAATAAAAAAAAAGCTTAATCGCAGTGACTGGTTAGTTGCCTTTAATAAATCTTATATATATATATATATATATATATATATATATATATATATATATATATATATATATATATATAGTTAGCTCCTCCTCAGTCCCTTAATCCTTCAACAGGGGTCTCTCTCTCCCCTGGCTATAAAAACTGGCTGACCCTTCGTCTCTCTCTCTTTTTCGACTCAGGCCTTGGGCCGTCACCTCGCGTAGAGATGAGGTAAAATCTCTCTTTTTCGACTGAGGCCTTGGGCCGCTACCTCGTGCGGAGGTGAGGTAAAATCTCACTCTTTTTCACTTAGGCCAATATGTGACCTCTCTCAGATACAGCGTTTCCCAAATTCTGGGAACACGCTAAGAACAATACACGTACGTACGAACACTACAACACACACACATAATTTCTCCATACAAACTCTATGTAACAGTCCATGTCTTTGTTTAACTTGTTTTGTTATTAATATATATTTGTTTACCCATGTTTATATATATTTGTTTACCCATTGTTTGTTTTCTTTGTCTTTTTTGGACTTAATGAAAGTCCAACATTTCCATGTAGCTGGGCCGGCTAGCAGGAAATATTAACCTTCTGATATCTCTTCACATCTTCACCCCAGCGGTCCGCTACACATTCAAGTAAATGCTCTGTTTTTAATTAAACAGTATTAAATAACATCTACCGGCCTGAATGTCCGAGAAATGTTCATAGAAAATTTTCGTTCCCCGACAGGAATCGAACCTGTATCCTATACGGAACCGTCATTTCGTGTATAGGATACAGGTTCGATTCCTGTCGGGGAACGAACATTTTCTATGAAAATTTCTCGGACATTTAGGCCGGTAAATGTTATTTAATACTGTTTATTATAAAACAGAGCATTTGCTTAAATACTTGTATCTATAAAAAGTACGTTAAACATATCATAAATGTCTTTAAATAAATTGTCGGACTTTGTCCAATTCAAATATATATATATATATATATATATATATATATATATATATATATATATATATATATATATATATATATATATATATATATATATATATATATTAGCTTGGTGAATTAAGATGGGCTACGGTAAATATCCCGTTCAACTCGTAAATTACATGACCGCAAGCAGTTGGCCATGTTCACTAGAGACTGACACACTGTGCATCTCTGTTTATAAGCATGTGTAGTGGGCGGGGAGGGGTATCATCGACGGATGTCGAGGGAGAGTTGTTTTGGAAAGGGGCGATTTTTAATTTGGGGGATGAGACAGTCAAATCGATTTGGGAATACCATCTGGATAACTGGAAGTCCCCCTCAATCGTTTGAACGGACTGTTACCCATCCTGGAAGTATTTCTAACTGGGTCCTAGCTGCAGGGTTATAGATATTTACTTGACCACCACCCACTGAGTCAGGTTGTGACACAAGGTCAGTTTTTAACGTGGGGACCCGAGTGTTTTCACTCGGGCCGCTGGTCTAAACTGGTCTTAGCTGGTCATAGCTTGTCCAAGCTGGTCAGAGCTGGTCAGAGCTGGTCTTAGCTAGTCATAGCCGTGATACCACTAGCACAGAGACGGGCCCTGTGCCAGGAGGGTTATATGTTGCTTTTATCAAAACCTGTCACCATATCCCAAATGTCTGCCCGTGATGCCTGTGATGCCTGTGCCTGGTGCACCCTTATCAGACTGGTTTGTCACGATAGGTTTATTGGGCTTCGTATATTTGAATTCCAGTCTCAGTTTATTGGCGGACTACTCTGCCACTCAATAATGATGACGATGATGACGATGAGGAAGAGGAGGAGGACAACGACGACGGCGAGGAGGAGGACGAGGATATCCTCAGAATGTTGTACAAGCAAGTTGAAATTATTGCATAAACCAAACTGAGAGAAAACCACAAAAAGATTTATTTAATATTGTATTTAAATATCATATCAATACTGAATATGTTATGTGTATATTTCTGTGAATAAACTCTTTCACTAAACCTGGTAAATATTCTTTTCTTGAGCCATGTCTCTTCAGGACGTGGACGATCATGACTCTCCACAACTTCTTTTTTTTTTTATTGGTTCTTCGAAACATTTGACCCGTTACCATCCCTGTTCTGTCATCCTTTCGTACAAAGTCGTTAAGTAGGTTACTCACTGTTCCCCCACCTTGTTTCTCTTGCCTTCAAGATGTCCTGTGAGTATTAAATTCTCCGAGTCCTCTTTCCTCATTATGCGACCCAGAAATTTCATCTGTCTCTGATTTTAAATTTTCCCGTCGCTCACATATTGTGTCCATAGTATTTTCAGTACACATCGATAGAAGTACATCGCTGTTGTTTCAAGTCTCTTCTTCATTTATGAGGAGATTGCCCAGCATTCACTGCCATATTGGAGATTCGCTTCAACATGGCGGTTCAGAACTCTTTTCTTTATTTCTAAAGATATTAGATAAATTTTATACAAGTGTAATATTCAGTACAGTGCCTGTTATTAATATTTTTAATAATGCAACGGAAATTTCGATTTGTACATGAATTTCAAATTGCCCAAAATAGCATCCTCGTTATTTACGACCCCATAATTTTACCTCTAAGAATAGAGTTTTAAAAAATCAACTTTAACGCGAATACTGACATTTCATTTCGATCAAAGCGGTCTTTTTGTTTCCAGAAGGTTCGAGATCTTCAATACGACGATCAGGATTTGTGTTGTACCTACGGTGAACTTTCCGAAATTTATTAACACCAAAAGATTTTAACAACAACAACAAGCATTCAAACGGAGCCTCTCACCTGTGGTCGATCGTGAGAATAGGTGGTTATCCTTTAATAGACCAACTGTCTCCATAGAAAAAAATTTCTCATTTATTAATCACATGTCCTCAACAGTTAATCATTGGATGAGATTTCAATTACGCTTTCCTGCTAAATGACACTCAGCTTCTGTTTCATGTAATCTAGATTTTTAGCAATGATTAATGTTAACCATGAACGACGCAGGTCAACTCCAGTGAGCCAGTTTCGTACAGGAAGCGAATCAACATGACAAACTGTTGTCATGTTTTTGTTTTGTTTTGACATTGGACGCCCCACCTTTGAGCAATGGTTAACAAGCTACTGTTACAACCTGTTGTCCGTCCTGGGTATGATGATAAACTATATCAGCGTTCTGGGTAAGACGATAAACTACATCCAACAGTAAGGCCTCTGATCATGAGGTTTTAAGGAGCGTGGAACCACCTCTTAATTACTGTTGCTCCCAGGTTCACCCTGGCCCGGTAGTAGCACCTGTTAGGGTCATAGCTATGGGTAAATAGTTAACCCCCAAACTGGGGTCAAAACACTATGAAAGGGTAAAAATAGGCTTTAATACCAGAAATACTTTGCAAAAAATTATTACCAGCAATAAATTTTTGAAGAAAAAATATTACCATCAGTACATTATTGCCAGCAATACATTTTTGAAAAAAAATATATTAGCAGCAATAAAAATCTTGTCGGCATTAAATAACCCATTGAGGTTGATATGCCGTAAAACAAAATAAACCAAACCAACCTGCTGTATAGTGATTACCTCCCCGAATGCCCTCCAAGCCCCCCAAGTGGGAAACTTGGGGTGGGGGCTTTGCTGTACTATAACAGATTCAGCAAAGTAGCTTGACGTTTTAAACACGTGATCAAGTCACATGATTTCATATTTTTGACCTTGAATACGTAATAAATGCGTTATGGGGAATTGGATTCGAGCCTTATGTCGGTTGATATCCAGTCAGACGAGGCCGTGTCAGGTTGGTTTCGGCGTCAGCAAAAAATGTGAACATCGGGTCCTCCCATCCGTCCGGTCGTCAGTCGATTTAACTGCTGAAGAAGAATCCTCATCTTTCATTCAACCTTTCATTATCTCACCTACAAACTTTGAATAAAGCTTGCACTTGAACAACAGAAAAACCAAAGTTGACCTGAAGTGACAGTCATACCAATAATATGACGATCACTTCGATTTATTACAATAAAGACGGTCAGAGGAATACTGATGCATTAACGTTGCGATTTCTTATCATCTGTCTCTTGAAGTGTTGTTCCATCCGCGAACAAATTCACGTGCAATTGTGAAAGACGCTTCAATGTACTCCTGTACGAGGTGGCGCTGAAAAGTTCAAAGCCTGACTCTGTTCCCAACATCTCAATAAATGAGCAAATATTAGATATTTTTTTAAATATCTTCTTGACCTGACCTAGAACTATTTAGCACCTTCTCAAATAACATATAGCTATCCTCTTCTGAAAAACTTAATTCTATAAAAGCCTGATTTTGTGTGTACATACGTAACATGTAGCCGATGTAGTATAGCCAGAAGTACTGAATTAAGGTATTCCTAAAAGACGCTTAAAAATTTAAGAAAAAATTAAGGTAGATAACTGTTATTATACTACTATAATTATACTAATTATAGGACAGTACCCCTTAATTGCTTCTGAGTAAAAAATCTGAAAAAATTGTATTCCTTTTTCATATAATAAAATGATGTTATTGTAATCTGTGAGGTAACGAATTTAATGACAATCTTTTTTTATCATGATTTTCTCTAGAAGAATGATCCAAGAGGTCATAGGGCTAACCCTAACCCTATAGTAATAATTTGTATTTTAGACTCGTGGAAATTTCAAGGAATAACTGCGCAACACAAATGTTATACTCTGCTACAATTAGATCTCTTTCTGATTCACTCTACATATCGTCCAGAATTAAGCACCAAGAAAGCAAAACACAAAATAAAAAGTCGTTTTCTGTACATGGGCTCCGAGCATCACATCCGGTCCGCATTACAAATCCCCGCACAAAATTAATACAATAGCCAATCACGGACGTTCCCGTTGGGAAAAGATGATCCTGAGGACTACCAGATCTGCTTAAAAGAAAGCCCCTCGTAACGGCTAACACAGATGCGGGTCGAAAGAGGACCTGTTAGTACACAGGTGCGCTGTTGCTGTCACCACCATGATCGCTTCCCTCGTCACAATCGCGGCTTCGCCCAAGCTTCACTAATCACACCCTACTCTTCACACGCAGAATGCGGCTGACGGCCCAGCTTCGACACTGCCAGGCTCCCGGCGCTAACCACCGTGAAATTTAACATTTCGACGTCATCACCATTCAAATTCAGGCTGCCCTCGTCGTCACCCCGTCTCGTTGATATCACATTCGACCAAAATCCAACAGAGAACTTCCGCTTGACCTACTCAAAGCCTCTCTCGTTGTCACCGCCGTTCGTTGATCTCCGATTCGACTAGAATCCAGCCCCTCGTCACCATCGCCGTAACCTCGGCAATCAACGCACCTTACCACAAACCAACCCATATCGTAACCTTGATCGACCAACCCGGCAACTCACGTTACCAGGCAGTTCAACTTCAACATCTCGGGATCACATGACCGCCAGGTCATCAAACAAAAGTCGATTTCAACGTGCGACAAACCACACCAAGGGCTATTTCCCTCCAGGCCTATTCTGTGACCTCGACCAACCAACCCAAGAAATCGGTCAACTCACGGTCCTACTGACAACACCCTTTACACCTAATCGCCTTTCATACCAACGGCAACGGAAAGACATATTAACAATTTTTGCCCAATTTCAAACAATTGTGTAAATATTCCAAATTTTGATGAATACACGTCGTTGAAAATTGTATCCCTGTTTGTTCCTTTCCTTTGCAACCAAACGCTCGTTATAACACAAGTAATTTATAGATTATAATACAGACCCAAACAAAAAATAATAAAGATCACATGTCATTCTCGTTTTAATCCTCAACTGATACCGTGTTATAAATCCATAACACCAAAATATTTTCTACAATATCACGGGAGGCTATCTTCTATGTAAAAACCTAATTTTTTTGCCTTTCGCTCTCTGTTTGCAACACCCTAACTGAAAAAAAATCTAAGTGACTAAATACTTTCAAATATTTTCCAACCTTGTCAAAAGTTTCGCTGTAGATGTTATTTGTTCCAGTTAAACCTGCATTAGTCACATGGGGTGTTTTGTTACCCCCAAAGTTTTTAAGTACTCGTAATTCAAAGTTATCAACTTGTTTCTTTTGCTCCCAGCCACTACCCTCCCGACTCAGTAAGGGTATGTAGCACGCGAAGTGGCGCAGTTATAGTTCAGTTATCGTGGGAGGCGGACGTCGATTTGTTTTCTTCGAGGTGTCCTGTCACACCACCTGACTAACGAAGGTGAGTTTTCATGAATTACATATATATATTTTTTTTATATAATGTAATATCTTTCCATTACATTCACTTATGTGCTAATACTCTTTGGAAAGGCATGAATCCGCTTCCTATCCCCCCAGCTATGGGTAAATATCAGAACAGACTGTGTTCTATAACCTTGGGTGGCAACTGGTCTAGGAGAAGGGAAAACTCTGAATTCCAAACCGGCCTGGAGAGGGATGGGCTCCTTCAGGTTATCTTACTCAATAAACAACCCTTCTACTGCGGATGCAGTACACATAGTGCACCAATGGGGCACGGGATAAAAAAAAGTATCTTTCTATTCATAGAAATATGTTATGGCTATTTTGATGAATAACATTTTTCTCTATTCATTTATTGGTGTTTCACCTATAATTTAACAACGGAAAGCGATAATAATGACAATATTCTACAGGTTTCACACGTTAAAATAGCATAGCATTTGCTTGTATTTGGTTATTCTGGGTTTTATTAGAGTTCGAACACCAATTTTCCCCGCAAAATGACCATTTTATTGACCAAACATCAAAATACAAATTGTCGGAAGTGGTAACGAAAGCTAAAATACATCAGAGGACGAAACGCGTCGCCTATATATTTCTTTTGTCTTTATTCATAGTCCTTTTACAGATATATTTTTAGTTATATCTAAAATTTTATACACACACACATACACACATAGGATTAATACAAATATAAAATGTGTTACTTATGGAGAGAGAGAGAGAGAGAGAGAGAGAGAGAGAGAAAGAAAGAAAAATTAAAAGTTCAAAATTTTATTTATTCAAATTTTTATTTTATTTACTATTTAGTTTATTTCTTAGTATTTTTATCACTTTACAAAAACTGCTTGCTTTAAAAGTGTTATCCTCTGTGATACACTTGTCGACTATCGTTATTAAACACACACACACACACATATATATATATACATATACATACATATACACATATATATATATACACACACATATATATACATATACACACATATATATATATACATATATATATATACACACACATATATATACACATATATATATATACACACATATATATATATACACATATATATACACATATATATATACACATATACATACATATATCCACATACATATATATATACACATATATATATATACACATATATATACATATATATATACATATATATACATATATATATACATACATATATATACATATATATATCTATGCATATATATATATGCATATATATATATACATATATATATATATATGCATATATATATACATATATATATACATACATATATACATATACATATATATATATATATGAAGAAATATAGTCTTAAGGTGTGTTATATTTATGGGATAAAGTGGTCAATATCAGAGATAGGGCGTGTGTAAATATAAAAGTGAACATTGAAGTCAACACTTAGAGGCGACAGTCTGTTTCATGCTGGACGCAATCGTCAGGCCATCGGTGGCCTGACGATTGTGTCCAGCATGAAACAGACTGTCGCCTTTATATATATATATATATATATATATATATATATATATATATATATATATATGTGCCATGTTATCCAGTGATCAAAATTACGCTGTTGTAATTTTTCCCGTAGGTGCTTCCATAGTATATGAAGCGAAATAGCCTCCTCGTCCTCTCGGCTTGTGATGAAGCAAGTGTCATCCTAGCAACATTGTGTTGCCAGGGTAACGTCTGCCAACTTCAAGCAAAACGACAAAGCATTAATGCGTGAGAATGTCTGCAAAAGACGAGATGACGTTACCATTCTTGCCTGTTGTTGGTTGAAATCTCTTATGACATTTATCGGCTTCAAGTACCATCGACATTTATCTGAGAATCTCTCGTGTTTCCAACCTGTCGAATCTTGATTATGTATTTCGAGTATTCAAATGTTGTTGGAAAAGAAATTTTAGAAATATATTTAACTTGTTCTCTGCTACCGGACGATATCACTTGTTTAACGATAGCGTATCATTTCTCTTATGTAATAAAAAAAAGAAAAAAGAAAGGAAAATAAATATGTTAGTCTTTGAAACAACATTTCGAACTGTGACGAACGCAAAGGAAAATTTCATTTGGCAAAGAATATAATGAAGAAAAAAAATAAAGTGGAAGAAGTTGATTTTCAAGCAGTCAAATATGTCTATGTAGATTTTTTATCAAATTTAATACCCGAGATGAACAATAATTTTCTCCTAATTGTAATTCCTATCAGGACTGGAATGATGATGATGATAATGATGATGATGATGATGATGAAAATGATGATATAATAATAATAATAATTACAATAATAATAAAAATAAATAAATAAAAAAAGAATGAGCGGTAATCAGTAAGCTTAATAATATTGTATTTCATTTTTTTTTTTAAGATTCGGATTGAGAAATCGGAGAGCCGAGTTCGAATTCCAGTCGAATCCATTACATTCACTTACGTGCTAATACGCTTGGGAAAGATATGAAACCTCTTCTTCTAAGCTATGGATAAGTAGCAAGATAGACCGGGTTCTATAACCTTGGATAACAACTGGTCTACTGCAGAAAGAAATGGCAACTTACCGCGGGAACAAAATCTGCCTCGTCAGTCATGTATCGAAAGATACATGATCGCCTAAGCGTGTATCACGTATGCCACATAACTGACTGACTGAACAGTCAATATATATATATTTTTTAAATTTAAACTATTGTTTTCATTTTAACTATTATATATGTTATTATAACATTTCAGCCAAGTACCCTCTTGCCATCATCAGATGTCCATTGTTTGATATGGGATACCTATTGATTATTGTACCATTTTATTCCTGTGATGACAAATATTGTTCGCTCTTCTGAAACCAATACTTCACTACCTGAGCGATACAAGATTATAAGAACAAAACGAAATATCCTCAGATATGGACAGTAGAATGAGAACAATCTATCTTCGTAGATTAAATAAAGGGTTCAGTTCGAACTTCCTTGAAGGTTACTCGGATCGACAGACTCCTGAAGAGGGCCAGAAGGAACAACAGTCGAAACGTTATGACAATAACGACAAAAATGAGGTCAATAGACCGAAATGTAGATAATAACTGATCCCAGAAATTCAGACTTAAATCACTGTCAAATGGATTCAACATTGGATTATTGTGGTGGATTCGTGTCACTTTTCTGATAATTTTGTATTTCATTTTTTTAGGTACTTTTTGTCAAGATTTCAATCCTTACTGAGTGCTTCAATGTTGTAGCCTTCTGTCAAACTAAGGGGGGGGGGGTCTGTCGTAGGATGATGGCTGAGAAGTTCTTTTTACAGATTGGTGTTCGATCTTCATTGGATGCCCCCCTTGTGTCAATTTCAGACAATTATAAGAATCGTTAATTTAAATTTATTCGGAATAATTCTAATTTAAATTCAAATTGTTTTGCACTGATGTTAAGAATCTGCTTATTTTCGGTATATAAATCGTCTGCTATGATATTTTATAATTTTACTCATTACGTCTTAGAACTGAAGTTGTTGCTATGGCATTATCCATCACGTATGAAGCTGATGTCGTTGCCTTGGTATTAGCTACAAACAACCATGCATCACACATTCGTGAGCCATTGATGGACACCGATGTTTTCAGGGAAAACAGTAAAGGTCATCACAAGTTGACAAAAATTGATCGGTTTTAACAATGTTTTCACCCGGTTTACTGACAAATGATTCTTTACTCCTGGGACAAACATTTCTTAGTTCTTTTTTTTTTTTTTTGTTTGTTTTAAATATCTATATCTGTTATTTTCTTCTGCAACTAGGCTGAAGAATCAGTTTCGTAATTGGGCTGAAAATTGACATGTAGAACCCATTTCATATTCGTTTAGGTTTTAACGTGTGAAATTCTTTTAATGGTTTCAAATCTGGATACAAGCAGTGGGCGGAGAGTGAAAAACTGGATTTAAATGTCTTCCCTTGAGTTATAGGAGGTGAATTGTAATTTGAACTTATTTGACCTTCAAAGCCATTTTGTTTCGTCTTTTAGGCAAAAATCTTTAAAGATGATAGAAGGGATTTTGTTGAGTGATTATTGAACGTGATATGCGCTTGCAGAAGGCTGTAAAACGTGCTGACCAAAATGTGGTGACCAGAACAACATAGATGAAGATACTGGTTTGAATCGTAGTACAATACAGAACCGCGCTTGTAAATCAACAGCTACAAAATTAACGAGCCGACAGTAGTTTAAACGGCAAATGACAGGAATTTCTGCCATTATAGTTTGATGATTCAGCTAGGAACGAAAGAATTTTTCTGCAGGTGAACCTAACCATCGTAAGAAAATATTTGTCAAACATTTTGATTCAATATTTGAACATTTTGTTTCATATTGATAAAAAAAGTGTTCATGGAACTTTCCTTAATCTGTACTTGTTAAAAAGTTCCAATGCATCAAGAGACAAGGAGGAGAATTATTTGCAGCTATTATCTTCGGTATCGTGATCAAAAAAGGTTAAGATAATGGATTTCTTGTGTTTAATCAATAGAGAGGAACAAAGATGATTTTCTGTCGGATTCATCAATTTTAAATTTGATTTAGAATTAAATGGATCCTCATCAGGTGCTGTTAAGTTGATGCAGTCTCACAAATACCAGCAAAATGAGTTAATGAAACCTGAAGAATTGTTTAAATAATTCTCGAGTTGGGATTCAAAAAGATTGAAAGATCGCACAAGTTTCAGAAATTGATTTTTGTCCACGCAGATTGAGGAAAATTCTCCATTTCCCCATTCAAAATAAATAAGATAAGCAAGTCAATAATTGATAAAATTGTTAAATCAGAATTAAATTACAACTCAGTGGAAAATAATTTTTAGCTAATCCTTCGACCACCGCAAGGAAAGTTGGCTCCCTGTGCCGCGCCAGGAAATTTTTCACGCCAGAGTCGATCCTTCAAATCTACAAATCAACCATTCGCCCTTGCATGGAGTATTGCTGCCATATATGGTCTGGTGCCCCTTATGTTTGTCTCAAGGTCCTTGATAAAATCCAGAGACGGATATGCAATGTAATTGGCCTTGATCTGGCATCTCGTCTGCAGTCGCTCTCTCACAGACGTGCCGTCAACTGCCTCTGTCTTTTTTACAAATACTTTCACGGCAACTGCTCCGATGAGCTGGTTTCGCTGGTTGCCAGACTTCATGAATTCAAGCGTTCAACTAGGCTGGCATCTCGCTCTCACCCTTTCACTGTCGAAACTGTTAAATGTAGCCGTCTCTGCTACTCCAATAGCTTCATGTCTCGCCTGTGGACACTCCCTCCCCTTTTCATGTTTCCCCTCGAGAGCTATAATCTCCAACTATTCAAATGTAATGTAAATCGACGACTCCAGATGCCCTGATCTATCCCCTATCCTTCTCCTCATCCTTTCCTCTCGCTCCAACTCTCTGTAACCCCTTGCTTGCTAGTGGCTTCCCGCCTTGCTTGGGGTGAAACGCTTAAATATATATATATATATATATATATATATCTCCTTATTCACTCCTATTATTGAAGTCGGGGGGGGGCAGATAAAGATGATAATTTAAAAAAAAAATTGTGTCAGTATTTTTTAACAATAGCAATATTGCCTTACAATATTTGTAACGATGGTAATATTATTATTGGTGTAGTCTAAATTCATACTCTTGCTTCCTAAACAGTAATGCTACCTGCAACAAAGGCTTTATCTGATAAGGATTTTGTGGTGACACATCATTTTAGAATGAAGTAATCAGTAATAATGCAAAGTACTCCAGTAATACCTCATGATATCAACAGGATTTGTTAGTTTTTGGCAATGAATGGGTAGGAATGTTGGGATTCAGCCCAAACCCCAGTTAAATTGCCCAAGTAGGACAAAGAGTTTTGCGTCTTAATGTTTCTATTGGACACCAATTCCGTGTGACAAGGTGTTGGTGAAAAGTTCTCAGAATTGATATTTTAATGCGACTAAGTTTTGGAAAGTGTGTCAAGAATTTTTCGGAACACCCCTTGCTGATGGATTTTTTTTTTTTTAAATATCGACAGTATAAACCCATTACCTGTCATGAGCCCCATTTGGGGATCTGTTAAAATTAAACTCACTACATGTTATTCCTTGTATTTACATCGAATTACTTACATTGCATTTGCAGAGGTGTATTTTACAGCACTTAGCCTTTAAAGTTTTTATTATTAGCCGTAAGAAGACACTTTCTGTTGTAATTTTACATTTCACGAGTAGAAAAATAATGACTATTTTGAAAAGTATTTTTTTATTATTTCTAATCAATATTATTTTTTACTTGAGTAAATATATTTTGAGAATATGGAATTTTAGAAAAAAAGATTATGCTAAAGTTGTAAGACACCCAGACCCTAGTCAACCCCACTCCTGCTGGACGCAAGACTATATAAGCTGAAGGTTTGAACAACTTAGAATCACCACATTACTTCTACTGGAATCCACATCGTTCGCTGGGACCTCTTGCTGGCCCTGAAGACCAGAACTTAGAAATTTAAGCTACTGCTAGAACAAGCTGCAAATTCCAAGGGGGGATCCCAGTGTCATCTGATTATATCAACAAGTGGGAAGGGTTAAAACCACTGTATACAACAAATCAAATATAAAACAAATTATTACATTTTTAACCAGAGTTAAGTCTTTATCCCAAAGGATTTTTTGTGTAGCTTCCAGCTGTTAAACTGCTTTGACTTCAGCAGTTTGTTTCAGCAATCTTCCCACCCTGAGGAAGAAACAAAAAAAAAACACAGATGGCAGAGGTGTGAATGGTTGTGAACAAACAAATGTCTGTTGAGTGTAACCATACCCACCAGTGACAAATGAGCAAGGAATCAGCTAAATAGTAACTGGTAGTCTGAAGGAACTTGACCAATGTGAGACATAGGGCTACATTATTGGTTGCCATTGACCAGTGGGGTTACAATAATGCTGTGTGTGTGTGTGTGTGTGTGTGTGTGTGTGTAAAAAAAAAAAAAAAAAAAAATGCAATCCAAAATCTGTGAATTTCTGGGATGAAAGTTTACATTAGGACTTATTGTCTTTATTGTTGTTTTAATTTATCCCCATATATTAAAAAAATTCAGTTTGAAATTCCCCAAAGGTTACCTAGATTGACAAATACCTGAAGGTTGGAGAGTATAATGGGTGAAACGTGATAACAAAGACAAGGACTTTAGTCAGAGTGCAAATATTGATCCCAAATGCCAATTGATTTATTGCAAGAAATTATATTCAAATATTAGAATCCAAATTACATATCATCTAAGAGTTGCAGCCAAGTTTTGAAAGCACTAAAAAAAAAAAAAAAAAAAAAATAAAAAAAAAAAAAGTAAATAAAAATTTACCATTCTCATCTAAAATTTTCTGCATCTGATAAAAATAAATTGTTACTTAAATCATTAAGAAATACAATGTCCCTACTCTGCATTTCGCCTACAGCCATTATCAATCAAAATGAAAAAAAAAAAACAACAGAAAGACAAGGGAAATCATGTTTAAAGGTTTTTATTACTGATTTTCACTAATTTCATTTATACAGAAGACATGAATAAAGAATTGGTAAACATTTACAAAATGATTTGCTTCTTTGTCTTAACATGGGGAAAAGTATAAAGTATTGAGATGAATAAATGATGAAAGAGACCTGCCAAAACCAAACGTTACCTGAGGACCACAAAAGGCTTTCAAATTTCAAGATAGTAACTGAGAAGTTGAATGAAAATCTCAAGTTAAATATAAAATTCCATCTTCATTTTTGTTTTTGTTTTTTAAATAATCCAACAGCCATCTTTCTTTTTTCTTAAAAAAAAAAAAAAAAAAAAAAAAAAAAAGAAAGAAAGATGGTCTGTACATAAATTTATATTTCAGGGTTTATTTTCGTGTTAAGAGAGCAACTAATAACAGACAATGTATGAATGTTCGATCAATAAAGTTAAAGGCAAAGATTTCCCAAGTGAAAAAGAACTTGTAACAGACGAGTCTGCAGACTGGATTGAATAAGATTTTTCTTTTAGTCCTTCAAACAAAATTCATACATGCACGCAATTTAAGGCATTTTAATAATTTCATTTTTGTTGTTTTTAAATAATATCATACATAAACTTTTTATATACATTGTCAGCAAGAGAAACCCTTATCACCAAAGGAATTATTAGCCTTCAACCAATGCTTCAGGTGTGAGAATGTTCTGTAAAATGTTAGATTGAGAATCTAATATCATTTTTGTAGCCCTGAAAAATAAGAGCAGTTATGCCTGCAAGCAAGGCTGAGACCATCCCATGAATTGGTGTTAGACTGAATTTCAAAAGATTTTTTTAAACTTGTTATAATGGACCTTGTGGGTTAAGGCACATTTGTGTGCATAGATGCAATAATCATTTCTTGAGTCTTTACTATCAAAGTGAGCAGTTTTCTTGGGGGGGGTGAGATAAAAAATGAGTGGCATTAGCAAGGTTGCTTTATGGCAGTGAAAGGTAGAAAAAAAAAATTTTTTTCTTCTTCTCCAGATAAGCAAAAAAAAAAAAAAAAAAAAGTATGGCCAATAAATGAGAATATTTTGTCTGTTAAATGATGCAATGCTAGAGAAAAGATAGGCATTTTTATCATATTCACTCGAAATGTGTGACTAAAAAGTTTGGCAGTGGGGCAACTCCATTTAACTGCCAACCTGAGTGTGTGAATTGGTTTTTTTTTTTTCATTTTAAAAGAATAAAAAGATGATGGGCAAAGAAAACAAAAGATAGTAAATAAAAAGATACTTTTATGTTATAGAAAATGATTTCAAAATGGATGGTGATGCAAACAAAGGGAGGTAACTGATTTCTTTTTGAAAAAGAAAATATTTTGAGGCATTGTGTAGGTGGGGAGAGTTTTAAAAACAAAAAATTAAAAAAGAAAAATAAATAAAAGTTCAATTGCCCTGCCAAAACATCTCTTTTTAGGTGGAGATGATCATGCCAATTGCAACATAAAAACGAGGAAAATGCGAAGACAGGAAAGGGCGGAGAGAAAGGCAACCCAGTTTTAAATGAACAAGTTGTGAAGCTTTGTTAAATTTTCTCTTCATGGGCTTAAGACTATCCTATGATTGCAATATCAATGGTAGTGGAGCGTGGTGGGGGGAGACTGAAGGGCAAGGGTCATAAAGTCAGGGGTTAAAAAAAAAAGAAAAAAAAAAGAAGAAATAAAAGAAAAAGAAAAAGAAAAGCACAGTGGAATGAATGAAAGTTCAGTATTAAAAGTGAAGTCCGGTTGGGAGGAGAATGAGAGATTGCGGGAGAAAGAAAGATATTTTCTGGGTTTTATAGCCAATGACAAATACCCAACATGAACCCTGAAAATATTACATCAAAATGTTTTGATTTGAACTATTAAGTTTATCCTCCCCGCCCAGGAATACCCCACCAAATTTTGGGTGTTAAAAAGAGGGGGAGAAAGCAACAGAGCAAAAACAAAGAACATTGTGCACTTTCTCAAGGAGTTGGAATGTCAAGAGAACACAGGATGGGTGAAAGAAAGGGGGCTTGATAAAAGGTAAATGAGGTAAAGATGAGAGCGTTGAGGCGGAAGGGGGGGAGCATACAACATGGGGAGGGCAAAACACCCCCTCCTCCTCTCCCACTCTCTCTTTCTTTCATCAATTAAAAACCTATCAGGATATTCAGGAGCGTCCAGCCTCATAGCCAGTAAAAAGTTTGCAAAGAATATCTGATAATATCTGGTTGGAAGACATGCTGTAGTCTTTACCAAGCTCTGCTCGGCACGAGGGGCACGTGTAAATCTCAGCTCGGAATGACCTCTGAAGGCAGGACTGGAAAAAAAAAAATTTATAAAAATAAATAAATTAAAAAGAAGGCAAAGAATAAGTATAAACAAAGAAAAGTTAATCTTTAAAAGGAAATTCCTTGAAGATTGGAGTGTTATAAAGCACCTGGAACAATTCAAGTGTATAAGTATTTGGCTAGTGATTGTTTTGAGATTCTCCCTCTTCCTCTCCGGGTGATAAAACCCAGAGAGGATAGAAAAAGTTGAAAAGAACTGAACTGAGATCTCTACAGAGATATGCAACAACAACAACAAAACGTCAATCAATGTATCAACTAAAGAAAACAAACAGGGAGGTAGAGATGGAGGGGGAGAGGTAGAGATGGAGGGGGAGAGGTAGAGAGAGAGAAGTAGAGGTAGAGAGAGAGAAGTAGAGGTAGAGAGAGAGAAGTAGAGGTAGAGAGAGAGAAGTAGAGGTAGAGAGAGAGAAGTAGAGGTAGAGAGAGAGAAGTAGAGGTAGAGAGAGAGAAGTAGAGGTAGAGAGAGAGAAGTAGAGGTAGAGAGAGAGAAGTAGAGGTAGAGAGAGAGAAGTAGAGGTAGAGAGAGAGAAGTAGAGGTAGAGAGAGAGAAGTAGAGGTAGAGAGAGAGAAGTAGAGGTAGAGAGAGAGAAGTAGAGGTAGAGAGAGAGAAGTAGAGGTAGAGAGAGAGAAGTAGAGGTAGAGAGAGAGAAGTAGAGGTAGAGAGAGGGGGAGGGGGAGAGGGGGAGGAGGGAGGGGGAGAGAGGAGGGAGGGGGAGGGAGGGAGAGAGAGGGGGAGGGAGATTATTTGTGATATAATTGTAATCTGTAGAATGAAAATGTTCAAAATAAGAGAGAGCACAAGACTGATGGAAGATAAGGCTTCTTAATTTAAAAATATTGACCAATCTATAACTCAATCTAGTAAAAACTATAAAACGGTCAAAGGTTAAGAGGTCCATTAAGCACAGATCAAGAAATGTCGAAATAGAAACAAGAGACACGATTCTTACCTTGCACACATTGTGGTGACATTCTGTTGTTATTGGCTTAAACACCAATTCCTGGCAGCAGACACACATGAACATTTCTTCGACTTTGTTTAGAAATACCTGCAGTCACAAAAGAAAGAAAGAATTTGGAAAAAAAAGTAAAAATAATTGCCATCAACATCAAGAGTATATAACAGTTAGCAAGTTAGTCTGGTTGACCATTACTATTTGATACCATTAGTACAAAGTTTAATCCTCATTGGGTGACCATTCTTTGGGGCCTTGTGTCAAACTAAGATATACTTGTTAATTGATAACTCCAAAAATAGAAAAATGTTTAAAAGCTTTATTCCAGCAAAACAAACCAAGTTGTATGCCTTTAAATAAATTTCAAGTCGGGTTTAGAGAAATACAGAAATTATGACATAAATCAGGGGTTGCCAAACTTTTTTCAGAGGGCCAGATAACTGAGAGAATGACGGATAATCCATTTTGTTCAATATAATACACTGAATGCACAAAAATAAAGACAACAAACATACTTATTTACTAAAAAGTTATCTAAGGTGACAATAGCAATAAATAGTTATATCACACCAAATGTGCACATCCGAATCTCATAAACTAAGCAGCACAAAATGTTTTTGAGATTTGTGAAACTGGCTTTTATCTTTTAAGATAAAATTAAATATTTGTTTTGCTGCATCCAACGAAGAGAAATGCTTTCTAATGTTCATCAGTCAACCTCGTTACTTGTGCTGACTTTACATACTTTAGATTTTCTAAGTTCAGGCAAAGTATATGACAATTTGCTGAAGTCGGTCCTTTTTTATATACGGCACTCTTCAAACCAGTTTAAACACGGCAATGCAAGTTAAAAATTGCTGCAGCAGACTTGTAATGTTAGAAAATTCATTGCAGGCACTTACACAAAAAGTGATTGGATATCAAAAGTTGCAAAAATGTTGCCAAATTTTTTATTTCACTGACTTTCCTAAAACTTATATTACTGTCAGATGCAAAAATCAGATTGGCCAAATTTTGGCATTTTACTTAAATTTATTTTAATTTTTTCTACATAGTAAGTTTAACTACAATCTATTGATAATTCCATATAAATAATTACATTTTAGCTCATTTGTAGCACAGCGAAGTGGCAGGCCGGATGAATTGACATAAATGATGGCATCGATTTTGAAGCAGATTTTTTTTTATTTTATTTATTTGTTGAAGAATTCAGTGGTAGAGTAAAATTATTTTTTATTATTATGGCTCCCGTTAATGTCTCATGAAGGCAGACCAGAATGAACAAAGCTAGACTGTTGATCATGCTAAATAATGTGCTCTCTACCAGAAACTCTAAAGTTTGCTCAGGTATGTTCTGTGAGTGTTTAAACAGAAATGTGCTTGAGCAAGCATCTGCCATAGAGATTGGCTAGCCAGTCTAGCAGGCAGGCAGGCATGCTCCGATACGAACAGTCAGCCGTTACTACTCATTGAACAGAGAGGATTTCAAATATTGGAGAGCATATGAACACAAGTATTTTTGGCAGCATTAGCACCCCCCTCCCAATTTGGGTCCCATAACTTCTTGCTCCTGCCTGGTCTAAATCTGATTGGTTTGGTTTGTTTTACGGCATATCAACCTCAATGGTGTTATTTAATGCAGACAAGATTTTTATTGCTGGTAACATTTCCTTTTTTTCAAAAATGTATTGCTGGTACTAAAACCTATTTTTACACTTTGGTAGGACGATAAACTACATCCGCGTCCTGGTTAAGACGATAAACTAAGTCCAACAGCAAGGCCTCTGATAATACGTTTTTGAAAAAAAAATATTACCAGCTATATGTTTTTGGAAAAATAATATTACCAGATATACATTTTTGAGGAAAAAATATCAACAGAAATAGTTAAAAATATTACCAGGAAAAAAAAAGAAAAAAAAAAAGTTGGTCAGCATTAAATGACCCATTGAGGTCAATATGCCATAAAACAAACCAAACCAAGCCTATTTTTGCACTTTCAGTGTTTTGACCTTAGTTTGGGGGTTAACAATCTGCCCATAGATAGGACCCTAACAGGTGATACCACCCCAGAATCTCAGTCAAAAATTCCTGCAGTATTTCCAGCCAGAGTTGAATTGGTTTTTCCCTGAAGTGTTCTTGAAGAGGAAGGGAAATCGAGGAGACTGGCTTGAATGACTCACCTTGGATCCATCTTTGGCAGATGCCATGACATCATTCCATAATTTCTTGTTGACAGTATCTTCTTTGATTAACTTGGACACCTGAGGTGTTGGTTTGTAAGCTGCCACCTTTTGTCGTTTCTTACTTGGAGATTCATCTACAAAATAAATGCTTATTCTTATTTCTGGACAAATTGTGGAACATGTTACTGTATGCCAAGAAAAAGAAATGCACAAAGAAAATTGTGTATTTTATACAAGTTCCATTAAAGACAACCGACTGACAAGATACTGCAATTAAGTGTTTTATTCACCCCCCCCCTCCCCAACATTTTTACAAATATTTTCTTTTCTGGACATGGTGTGTAAAAATTATCCAAATGTTCTAAATATCCAAATGCTTTTAGCTATTCTAGTAGCCATTATCAAGATTTTTATTTTTTTTATATTTTCAACCGAACATGGAGATTTTTATGTGTATTTATAGTGATGGGAATATATTTTTTTTCTAAACAGTCAGCACATTGTGGCCATGTTCACAGTTGATATTAAGTTTTCCATATCTGTCTATATTTCTGAGAGGAGGTATTATGTACACTATTTACATTATTAGGACTATTGTCCTCATCTTTGTTGCCATATTTATCACATTTCGGCCTTAAGGACACATGGCACAGTTGATAAAGGCGTTGGTTATATCCCGTGACAGGACCCAAAGAGCTGGTAGTTCAATGCCTGGTTAAGGCAGTAGAGAATTTGGAGAGGTGAATTAACAGGAGATAACCGATAACTGACATCCATTAGACATGGTACGTGGAACTAGAACAGTCTACCCCAGTGAGTGAAATAAAGTGTTCAGTTTGACATTCCAAACACATGAAAAAGGTGGGAGCATGCAACGGCTAATATGGCAATAAAGATGAGGACAATAGTCAGAATAATGTAAACTAAGTTTTGTTTTTTTTTTTGTTTTTTTTTTTATTAATTAGCCGTTTTTTACATGACAAAAAATAAAAAAATAAATAAAATAAATAAATATAAAAATCTATATATTCAGCTGAAAAATAAAAATATAAAACGTGGCCAGGTAGAACATTTGGACAGTTTTTACGTTCTTGTACAAATGAAAGAAAAATTTAATAAAAAGCACAATTGCAGTACCTCATTATTGAAGTGCACACACACACAATCTGAATCCTTTATTCAGTTCACAGGGGTAAAGTGTTCTCATTCAACTGTCCTTGTGAAAGGAGAACTTGTATCAGATAATCAGTCCATACAACGTTGCTTCTCTCTTCCACTGAACCAGAGAACGTGGTATTTATTGCTTTATCTGAACTCACAACAATCAACCAACAGGATTTGCTTAACCATCATTTCTATACATCAGGACATGTGACCCATAGGATACATGGCTTAGAATTCTCATGGACAATAAGATTAAAATTAATAATTAACATAAAACTTGCTGCCTTCATCAGTGCTTCTCTACTATTGCAGACATTCTTATTTTCTCTGAAGACAAATATCTGCACATTATGTATTTTAGCTCAAAGGCTGACCTTAAAGCAAAATCTTTCACCTCCCATCACAAGTACATAAGAGAAAGCCCAAGACTACAAGATGAAGCTAACAATATACATGGATACATATACGTGAATCTATACATGTATATGCATTCAGGACTGCTAGATATGCCCGAGTTGGGGAGGGGGGGGGGAATAAAAATAAAAAATTACACAATCACTGCCTTTGGCAGTTCAAGTTCAGCCATGTGGGCTAAGTTTAATTGCAGCAAAATTAAATCCTCAAATACGAATGCCCAGTATGCAAGGACGTAACTATATATATATATATATAATCAATGCTTACGTTGTTTTGCATATTTTTGTCAGCTAATACATATCTCTACAATAACTTTTATCACTTCAAAACACCAAGACTGCACCAACAAAGCAAATTCATTCTGTTGCATGTGTAGAGATTTTGCGACAGTTAAAGTGCTGAACAATTACCCCCCTACCCAAGAACTACTTTCATTATTTTGACTGTAAAATTAGAGACCAGGACAAATCCTGGGCCCCACACATCTGTTACAACGGACTATCTACATGGTTTCTTGGCAAGAAAGCAGCCTTCAACTTTGCTGTCTTGATTGTCTGAAGAGTGCCATGAAGATGATTGATATTTTTGTCTACCCAACTGGTTTCAATGCTGCTGCTTCTATAAAATTTCAGGACACAGAACAAGGACATTGCCTCATGCTTCAACATGGAAAACAAATTGTGCTACTGCACAAATGGCTTGTTCACCTTCCTTGGTTTCCCACACAATAACTCAGATTGGCATCTTTTCCTTTTGGGACCTGTCAAGTACAAGCAGTACCAGTGGATGAGTCTATATAAGAGACCTCAAGGTCATTGGGCTTTTTATGGGTATCCAAGCAAGCTTCAGGAGGTAGTTGCTTTCTGTTTCTGGGATAGTCAGACTGTACCCAAGCACTACAAACAGGACTGGAGGTCTCCGAGTACTTCCATGTCAGGTGAAAACTGTCAAAATCCTCTGGTGGAAATGAACAAGGTGCTTCTTCCTCCTCTTCATATCAAACGTTGTCTAATGAAGAATTTTGTGAAGAGTCGGAACAAAAATGGTGCCGTCTTCCAACACCTGGCACTATTCCCAACTCCGAGTCCTGCCAAGCTGAAGGAGAGCACCTTTGTCAGATCTCAGAAGTGCTGAAGGATAAGGTATTAAATGAGCTGAGGTGCCAGATTATAAAGAGTGTATCAAGAAGTTGTTCCAGGCTTATGAGGATATGGGATGCTAAATGCCACTCAAAATTCACTTTCTCCACTCCCACCTTAATTCTCCCTCACTGAAGCTCAATGCAGTGAGTGACGAGCATGGAGAAAGGTTCCACTAAGATATTACCAAGATGGAAAGAAACTACCAAGACAGGTGGAACCCCAACATGATAGGGAACTTCTACTGGATACTCCTGCACAACACACTATAGGCAAAATACATGAGATCATCTAAAAAACAACAAAAAAAAAAAACAACTCAATTCTGATTGACTGCTGTGCTATGATGTATTTTTATGGTATTATCCAAGTAATTTAATTTCATTACTTCTCTGATTCTATGCTATTTTTTTGTGTAACATGCCTTTGTAATAGATAAAATAAACACATATTTTGCATTTATATGTAGTATAATAAAAAATGTGATATGTGAAAGCCTCCCCCCCAAAAAAAAACAAAAAACTAGGTGATAAAGGAAAACCATTCAGAAATTTGAATTCAGCACATCAAAATTAGTATATTAAAGAGAGAAAAAAGAGAGAAAAAAGAGAGAAAAAAGAGAGAAAAAAGAGAGAAAAAAGAGAGAAAAAAGAGAGAAAAAAGAGAGAAAAAAGAGAGAAAAAAGAGAGAAAAAAGAGAGAAAAAAGAGAGAAAAAAGAGAGAAAAAAAGAGAGAAAAAAGAGAGAAAAAAGAGAGAAAAAAGAGAGAAAAAAGAGAGAAAAAAGAGAGAAAAAAGAGAGAAAAAGAGAGAAAAAAGAGAGAAAAAAGAGAGAAAAAAGAGAGAAAAAAGAGAGAAAAAAGAGAGAAAAAAGAGAGAAAAAAGAGAGAAGAAAAAAGAGAGAAGAAAAAAGAAAGAAAAAAGAGAGAAGAAAAAAAGAGAGAAGAAAAAAGAGAGAAGAAAAAAGAGAGAAGAAAAAAGAGAGAAGAAAAAAGAGAGAAGAAAAAAGAGAGAAGAAAAAAGAGAGAAGAAAAAAGAGAGAAGAAAAAAGAGAGAAGAAAAAAGAGAGAAGAAAAAAGAGAGAAAAAAGAGAGAGAAGAGAAGAGAGAGAAGAGGAGAGAAGAGAAGAGAGAAGAAAGAAAAGAAAGAAGAAAAGAAAGAAGAAAAGAAAGAAGAAAAGAAAGAAGAAAAGAAAGAAGAGAAGAAAGAAGAGAAGAAAGAAGAGAAGAAAGAAGAGAAGAAAGAAGAGAAGAAAGAAGAGAAGAAAGAAGAGAAGAAAGAAGAGAAGAAAGAAGAGAAGACAGAAGAGAAGACAGAAAAGAAGACAGAAAAGAAGAAAGAAAAGAAGAAAGAAAAGAAGAAAGAAAAGAAGAAAGAAAAGAAGAAAGAAAAGAAGAAAGAAAAGAAGAAAGAAAAGAAGAAAGAAAAGAAGAAAGAAAAGAAGAAAGAAAAGAAGAAAGAAAAGAAGAAAGAAAAGAAGAAAGAAAAGAAGAAAGAAAAGAAGAAAGAGAAAAGAAGAAGAGAAAAGAAGAAGAGAAAAGAAGAAGAGAAAAGAAGAAGAGAAAAGAAGAAGAGAAAAGAAGAAGAGAAAAGAAGAAGAGAAAAGAAGAAGAGAAAAGAAGAAGAGAAAAGAAGAAGAGAAAAGAAGAAGAGAAAAGAAGAAGAGAAAAGAAGAAGAGAAAAGAAGAAGAGAAAAGAAGAGAAAAGAAAAAGAGAAAAGAAAAAGAGAAAAGAAAAAGAGAAAAGAAAAAGAGAAAAGAAAAAGAGAAAAGAAAAAGAGAAAAGAAAAAGAGAAAAGAAAAAGAGAAAAGAAAAAGAGAAAAGAAAAAGAGAAAAGAAAAAGAGAAAAGAAAAAGAGAAAAGAAAAAAGAAAAGAAAAAAAGAAAAGAAAAAAAGAAGGAAAAAAGAAGGAAAAAAGAAGGAAAAAAGAAGGAAAAAAGAAAGAAAAAAGAAAAAAAGAAAAAAGAAAGAAAAGAAAAAAAAGAAAAGAAAAAAAAAGAAAAAACCATTGGTTATTTAAACTGGAAACTTACATGCAACTGTGAATTCCAAAGAAATCACAAACATTTTTGAATCCCCATCTTTTGAACTCGACCCATCCACTCACCTAAATTATTTTTTTTATCATTTTTAAGAAAGACATTTACCTCTTAATGACTTTCTCCTTTTCTTATTGTCTTTAGATGGAGATTCAGTTTCTTCTTTTTGGTTCTGAGCTTCCAAATAACCTTCTGGGTACTAAAATGAAAAGAACATTTTCATTGTGATAAAAGAAACCACGGCAGAAAAGGATTCATTATTAAAATTGGATTTTTTTTCACTTATTGTTTATTTTCATCCAACTTGGCTTTTCGTCAACTATGTCAACAGATTTAGGTGAGCCTAAATTTTAACAAATGATGGCCCAACAATAAGTTGGGAACTTAACCACTAAGCTACCCCCACATAAGCTTTGACTTTTGTGTTGAAAGCTGGTGTTGACCCAGCCACACTTATTCAGAACTGATAACAGAGGAATGCTGCACAGTAGGCCACAAAATCCGATTCAGAGTTGTTATTCTTCTTCTAGTCTGATTGCAACTAAAGGCAAGAGACCCCACTTGTCCTATTTAATCCATAGCAGGGGGAGATTCATGACTTTTCTAAAGGCATTAGTATGAAGTGAACAAAACAGTATTAACCAAAATTTGAATTCAGTTCACGAATTCCACTTTTGATACCAATAACAATTACATTACCCCGTCTGCCCGCGACAAAGGTTACATTACCCCGTCTGCCCGCGACAAAGGTTACATTACCCCGTCTGCCCGCGACAAAGGTAAATTAAACAGAATAAGAGATTAACAGTAACAATACTAAGTTTTAACCCATGAAAAATTTCACGGTTTTCCTATGTGAATTTTCTGATGAAACTTAATTCTTCAATTAACGATTGATAAGCTCATGGCAAGTTCTATGACAATAAAATATCTGTAGAAATTCCTCTATTGTATCGTTAAATTGATTAACAAAATATTGAAATAATCATAAATATGAATGCTGGTTGCTATTTTAAGAAGTGGGTACAAATGAAAAGATTAGAAATTGATAACTTTTTCCATTTCACTGAAACAGCCAGTAAACACTATCTTCCCTCCCTCCCCGCCTTTCATTTTCTCACTGAAACCAAGTAGCATGCAATCAAAATGGAATAGTTCATTATTTATGAGGGATTGGCAGGAGATGTTAAACACTTCTATCTTCTCTTCTTTTAGACAAATCCCAGATTTCCCTCAATAATAATTTTAAAATAATTCAGCAGATGATAACCGAGAACAATTTCCACTTATTCTTTACACCAAATCAAAAACAGTCAATATTTTCTAAGCTTAACTCGGTCATTAAGTGAGAATTGAATGCATTACAATTGTCAGTAGGATTGTCTTGTTAGAACCTCCCAAATTTAAATGCCTCCAGTCTTCTTACATTCCAAGCCCAGGAATCAGCCGTTTATAGAGTAAGAAACTTGCTTTGGAAAAGATATGTTTAAAAACAAAAATGAAATTAACTTTTTTTAGATACTTAATCTCCCAGCCACTGAACTGATGGAAACTATTTCTGAGGGCCCATTCTCACAAAAGGAATCAGTACTGAACACAAATTCAGGGTTCAAACAGGATTGCTTAGATAGTGTTAACAAGTTGTGAATTGGGATAGA
This sequence comes from Acanthosepion esculentum, assembly GCA_964036315.1. Classification (NCBI taxonomy): domain Eukaryota; kingdom Metazoa; phylum Mollusca; class Cephalopoda; order Sepiida; family Sepiidae; genus Acanthosepion; species Acanthosepion esculentum. The sequence continues at coordinate 14,885,174 of OZ038489.1, read as the reverse complement.
TTTGAGAGACCAACATGACTAAATTTTAAATTTATTTAGTTCTTTAAAAAGTTGCAAGGAGTGAAAAATCAGCTCTTGGCTTTCAAGAATAGACGAATGTATCAATTTTGGCTTGAGATTCATTTGTATTGTAATCTTTTTGCCATTCGTGACAATGGAGAGTAATGAATAAAACAAGAGGTTATAGTAGGTCCCATTTTATCATGAGATGATGGCACTACTTTGATAACTGTTAAAGGGAAAACACCTGTGCAAATTAATTGAAACAAAACATAATTTCATCATTGTTTACTTTTTTCATACATTTCCAATGAAACATGACCCAGTACACACGTTAGTACATCGTATGTCCATTCCACAAAATCATTCCTTGCAGATTGACCACAGATACTTGATTGGATTTAAATCAGGCAATTTTCTGGGCCAGTCTATAGTACTTTGATTTGCTCACTGGATGGCTTGCCAGTGTGTGCAGTGCTACAATTTTTGTAAGCTCCCTTGGAGTAACGTCCATCACAGGCAATGGCCATAGGACAACTAATTGACAGTTGAGACAATAGGGCCTGGGCATGATAAAAATTTGATGCAATATTTTTTAAGGGCAAACAAATTTCATCATACACCTCAAAAATAGATTCATATTACTGCATACCACTGAAAATGGCCTAAACTCAGGTAAAAATAGAAATCAATTACACCCTGTCACTTTAGTGGGTCTAAAACTGACCATATGGTGAAAGAGAGGAAACTAAAGTGGTCGTTTCTATTAATTTGCACAAGGGCATAAAAACACTGCTTTTGATTAATGCCTACTCTCTTTACCACCCCAACCCCCACCTACCAATTGATGATTGATAAATCAAATTCTTCTAAAATAAAATTTGGGCAATAAAATCATTCGAATGCAATACAAAAAAATAAATAAAAATATAAAAAATTAAAATAAAATAAAATTTCCCAACTGGGCCTCTGCAGTGGCTTCAAGCTTAAACCACAAAGATAGGAACTGGCAAGCTCGGGTAAAATTCCAGCAGAAACGGTTTGTATTCCCTTCACATAAATGCCTATGGCAAACATGAACCCAACAACTCCCTAGCATGGTGGGGAGGGGGAGGTGTAGAGCAACAAATCCATTAGTCTGGCACTCTGGGAACCAACGAAAAATCCCTTGTTACTGAAACTACAGCAGTATCAATTGGTGCAGTTACAGCTCTCCCTACACTCCACAGGGAGTCAGAAAAAATAAACAATTATGATTCTACTAAGAGGCGCTTTTGAAAGTTTCACATTTCAAGCATTTACAATTTGGCAATATTGTACCAACAAAGCTTTAATTATACAGATATAAAATAGCTAAGTGTTTTTTTTTTAAAATAAAATGTTTGCAATTTATGTGAGAATTTTTTTAAACGAGAAATTATCGTTATCTGCCTTGCTCCTCTGATCATCCAAACCAGAGTTAGGATACCGGTTCCACCCCCCCCCCCCCCTCTGAGCACAGTTATTAGGTTTAAGACTCCAAAATTACACCACTGGATTGAGACACATGGCCTTTATGCTTTTAAAGTTGGTTAAAAGCATATCTGGTGGTTTCCAGGTAGTCAGGAGTTCAATCTTTGGTAGTGCAGAAAAATCACATTTCAGTTGAAGAAACAAACAACACAAAAAGGAGACTGGCATGTATTAAGAATTATCTCCCCTAAGGAAGGAAGCAGAATAACAACAATCTACTGTAGGGAAAAATAAAGCAAGCTGTCAGAAATTCACAGAGCAGCCATTGAAACAGTCTTCCTCCCCTCTTGTTCACTGCCACTAACTTTATATGTGTTCGAATGCATGTACATTAATTCATAGGCAACACATCCATGTTATTCCATCAAGTGTTTTCTGTTATAAACGATAGAATGAGCCTGCCTTGTTTTTTTTTATTTGAGTCAATGGCATCAGCAGGCACATACCCTCAAGCCTTTCTTAAGGCAAGTGGATTTCTACCCTTGTGGACAGTATAAAGAGTTCCATACAAAATTTCAGAGAAAGTTATCAAGTATGGCAACAAGGTCTGAAGGTATAACGGCTGAAATGCTGGTCAAAATTATTAAGGAAGAGGAGAAAAATGTTTTAGCACATTTAGTCATTGTGAAAAGCAATAGTAGCCAACCAACTATGACAAGGATAGCAAGGAGCAATTGGTCAAATGCAATCCATAACATGAGGTCTCCTAAGGCAAGTGGAAGGATTCTTCCACTTGCCTGAGGATACCTCACAGTTGAAGCCTGGGTTGTGAGGTTGGTTGGCATTTTAGCCTTTTCTTAAATATCTTGGCTCT
>OZ038489.1:14870348-14880348 GCA_964036315.1 Acanthosepion esculentum | reverse complement strand
CCGTGGTGAACACAATATGCACTGGACTGACCCTAAGAGATACCAAAGTAGACTTTGCACTTAGTGTCACACCAAAGCATTAGAAGAGAAAGGTGTATCAGAGGTTTGACCCGGATGTAAATAATTACAATACCTAATCTCGGAAAGATAAACAGAAGTAATGTTGAACCTTAATATAAGTAATCAGTGTAGACAGCAAGCACTGTCCTTACACTGATGTCTAGCAAACTAGATTTGCAACTGCCAGTGGTGAATCTCGGTAAGGTCTAGCCTTTTGTGACATACTTGGTGCATATAAACAATGAGGACACAAAAATCAACACTGCTTAGTAATTGTCAGTTTTACACTTTAAATGATCACTTGACACACAAAACAGTCATGATGCAGTGTCTCCAATATTGTACATTTTACATATAGCAAAAAAAAAACAAAAAAAAACAAAAAAAAAACACACTTATGAGAGAAAAAGAAAAAGCTAAGTTACCTGCATTCGAAGTCCAAGTTCTTTGCATCTTTTCTTGCCAGCAGCTGTCCAAGGGGCAGACTGTGGGTCATCGCGACGGAGAAGGTAACGCCAAACCAGAAAGCCAGACTTGCCCTTTTCAGGCCAGTATTTCACAATCTGAAATGAGGAGGAAAATATATATATATATATATATATATATTTATAAAAACAATGAATATTTTGAGAATATTTGCTAAATTAAAACAGATTATGTAAATTTAAAAACAATTTAAAGGTTAGTAAACAGAGTTCAAATTCCAGCCTAGTCAGTCACATTAACCATGGGAAAAGCACAAATCCAACACCCTCTCCCTAATCTAATAGTGGTAGTAGCAGTAACAGCAGTAGTATTATAAATCCAAAACTAGAAAAGTCAATAGGAAACCATTCTGTTAAATTTTCTCAGATGTCGTGGCAATTCACAGACAAACGAGTTTGTAGCGATGCCAGGTTGCCAATGTCCTAAAGTGACATGGCATTTAGATAGGGAGATTGAGAGAAAACACCAATTACAAAGAAGAAATCAATATTAAAAACAAATGTAACAAATTATTGTTTAGCTTTATGAAAAGGCATTTGATTCAGTAGATTATCAAGTCAGTCATTCACTCTTACAAGAGCAGAATGTTAACAAAAAAAGAAAAAGTCATTAATATATACAATAATAGTACTGCGATAATAATTCAACTACACAAAGATACAGATAAATAGATTGGAAAAGGGATGAAACAAGGGGTTAGAGTTTCACCTAAAACATTTACAGCAAACCTTGAAAGTACCTTCGAGGAAATGAATATATATATATATATATATATACTTGAGATAGAAGATAACATAAAAGAAATATAATGACATATAAATACAGAGTGAAAAGTATCTAATAAATAAAATAGATAAAATGAAAAGCACCTTGCCAGAAAACTTAAACTGTAAAATGTATCTTTAATGCACCAGTTATTGTGTACAGGTGTGAAACAAAATGTGAAAAATTAACAAAACTGCTTGAAAGAGGCCAAACATGGATCAGAGAAGAAACCAAGAAATATCACTGAAGTGATTAAATGTCAACAAAAAAGAACAGTACAAATTGCAAGAAGATATCAGATGGAGCAAAAGGTTGCTTGATTGATGATACACAATGGGAAAGAACAGAGAAAAGATTTAAGTGTTTACTCGTAAGACAGGAGTAGAGAGTAGCAGTCATGGAAGGAGTTGGGAAAGCCTTTGCCCTGCAGTGCACTAACAATGACCAATGATATGTACATCTTAAAGTATCAGAGAGGTTATTAGTAAGTTTAATAGTAACAGGGTGCTCCATTATTACCGACATGCATCAGTTGTTTTTTTATACATACATAAAAAGATTGAAGACAAAACAGACAGACTGAGCACTAAAAGACTAAAGTTCTATAACTCAAGTCAGTTATGTGCCATGCATGATACATGCTTAGGAGATCATGTATCTTTCAATAGATGACTGACAAGGCAGAAAGCAGCAGGTTGCCATTTCTTTCTGCACTAGACCAATTGCCATCCAAGGCTACAAGACCTGGTCTGTCCTGCTATTTAACCATAGCTGTTGAGATGAAGAGGATTCATATACCTTTCCCAAAGGCATTAGCACATAAGCGAACGCAATGGATTCAACTGGAATTCGAACGAGACTCCAATTATTCAATCCGAGCTGCTATCCATTACTCCACTGTGTCTCGTTCTATAACTAAGAGTGCTAAAAATGATTTATTAGCAGTAGTATATGAGAGAGAGAGATTTTAAAAAACAAAAACTTGTAAAACAAATTTCCCCAGCTGTTAAACAATTCTACAGAAACATCATACAAAATTTGCTGAAGGGAGATAATTTAATTTGTATTTCACAAAGTAAAATTTTGAACTATACAAAAGTAAGCTGATGAATTTTTTTTTAAAATTAAAAATCAATTCACCCCTTAACAAGGCAATAATGTTACTAAGGCACAAGGGGTTATTGTGAGTGAAAGAGATTGAAAAGAATTTCAAAGAAACCGAAAACCTAATCCTAAACAGGAAACAAGAGAAACTGCTACTCCTGTTCAAAAGACCAGGATTTGGTTAGATAACAGCTCCTTATTTTTCAAGATGATTCTGTCATTTACCTTGTAAATACCATCATAGCGGTTGCCTTCTTCAGGAGCATATTTAGAATGCTTTCGCCCTTTACAGTTACGCACAACACGAACTGGCTTGCCTGCACGCCAATCCTTTGCTTCTGCACCTTTCTTTTCGTCCAAAGCAGCATTGCAATTTCTGGCAAGAGCTCTGAAGAAGAAAATCAATTGTGGAAAAACTTAGGTGGGTTGGTTAGATTTTGTTTAACAGTGTGTCAACATTGATAGGTCAATTTTACGCCAACGAGGTGAATAAATGTATATATACTTTTGTTTTTTCATAGTTGGAGAGGCTCAGTTTGGTAGCTAAAATTCGTTTTAACCTTTACCATGCAGCAGGCAACAATTGTCGCCATAGAATTCTCTCCCTTTGCTACTCTAGGCGCTTTCTATTGCCTTGAGACGATTGCTATGAATAATTTGCCAACTGTTATTTCTGGTATTTTAAGGTGGAAATCACTTACTACTGCTTTAGAAGAAGGTTAAATTTCTGCTTTGCAATGGCATTTTGAATTCTTCTGGACTCTAAACAAGAGTGTAATACGTTTTTTTTTATTTTTTGTAAACAAAAATAGCTGCATCAACATCGAACAAAGCCTTTATTCAAGAGCTTTTCTTTGATTAGGACTGATGATGATTATGAAGGCTTTACTAGAGTGGATATTGATGGTGAAGTGGCCAAAGTGACATGAAGAAAGTGATGATGACCACAATCATCCAGGGCCTGACTAATTTTATGGAAGCTATTAGCGACCATCGATATACCCGATAGCTTTTCTGAAGGTCAATTATTTTGTCTATTTATAAACAACAAAATAACTTTATTCATCAACGAGACAAATAAAAATTGGGTGAAAGAAAGACCAAACAAATACTAGTGTCTTCTTGTATGTAATCACTTTTTTGACAAAATTAAAGCCTTCTTAGCAATTTTGCTTCTTATTGGACCTCCAGAGATCCACAAGGAGTAATAAAATTATGTATTTTTTTTAAATGTATTTGTTTTTTATTTTGTACTTCAATTTTTTGTTTTTAACATCAAAACATACATGCAAAGTGTAATGCATTACATCAAAATATTACTCATTGTTTTATTAGTGTACAAAAATTAAAATCTATATGCACAATACAAAGAAAGTTATAACAATTTTAAAACAATAGGTGTTCATGTTTCTGCACCCCCCCAATGCAGTGGCAACAATTCTAGAAAGAAATTAGTCTGGTTAAAGGGATTGTCAATTTGAAATGCTTAAACTAGTCCCTTTTAATCATACATAAACAATTTTTAAACAATACTTTTATACTTGTGACATTATAGTATTTACATTTAAGCTGATAGCTTTTACATTCAATAAGAATGTGCTTAACTGTCAATTTATGATTGCAATGGGTGCATTTAGCTCTTAGCAGGTGTACATGAATTAGTCTTGTATGTCCAATACAAACTAGTTATCAGTTTTGCCCTATTAGTAGTTTTATATTTCCCTATCTAATGTTGGTTGGTGTCTATAAAGTTTATTTTATGCAAATGTGCCCCATATTGCTACCATTTGCTTTTTATAGCCATCAAGAGGAAGCTGGAATACAAAGAAATAAACACAAAGTATAGAAGAAGTAAAAAAAACTTGCAAAATTTTTTGTGGGGGTGGGGGTCCTGATTAAGAATGGTTTAAAAGGTGGGTGGGTGGGGTCTTTACTACTATAATTATTATAATTGTAGAATAATTTATTTGCATTAAATTAGTTTTCATTTAAAAATTAAGCTTAATTACATCATATTTCTTTGGTTATTAAAACATCAAAATTTTTATTAGTGAAAAATAGAATATTGTTGCCTTTGCCTTATGTCAAATAGCTATTAAGGGTCCACCAAAGGAAAAAAAAACAAAAAACAAAAAAAAAAAACCGCTGAGAACCACTGCACTAAAGAGAAAACGTATTGAATCTACCATGTTTGTGATGACCCTAACAATTAACCTGTGCTGCAGGACATAACTCAGTGGTTAGTAAACATTAAATGTTTAGGGTGTAATTAGTTTGTTTCTCACTTATCCCATGTGATGTGCCCCCATCAGGATATGGACAATCATGGCTATCCACAACTCCCTATGCTTTGTAGCAATGTTGGTCTTTTTATCATTCCACCCACTCCGTTTCACTACCCAGTCACATAAGCTCATCAGGCAGGTGGCCCCACTACTTCCTCCTGTCCTGTGAGTGTCAAATTCTCCAGGCCATTCTTCCTCATATTTCCAAAAATTCCAGCTGTCTTTCTGATTCTGAGTATAACTGTCTTTGTTTCCTTAAAACTCCCAGGTTTACACACCCTGACTGTGATATTCTCGGAATCCTTACAACCATATCTGTTGACTCAGGTCTGTGGGGAAATTGCGAAGCATTTAATGCCATACAAGAAAATTGATATTACATAATAGTTCAGCACTTTGATTTCAAACAGAATTTTACTATTTTTCAGCACTTTGCTTAGCTTTTGGAAAGCATCTTTTGTTTTTCAAATTTCTGATCCTCATTACTGTAGGCATAAACTTAAACCCCTTGGTGAATTACTTCTGTTTTGTTTTTTTTTGGGGGGGGGGGGATTCCAAATGCTGATTTATTAAAAGCAAGCAGGAATGTTGTCCCCACTTGGAAAATCAGTGCAACACAATCTTCTCTATATTTGGACAATGACATATACTAAACAAATTTTCATAACAGTTATAAAGCTATTAATCCGATTCATTTGTGTAACAATCCCGTTTATTATAAAATACTGAGAAAGCCTCGTGCAATGAGGCTTTGTAGATACTGACTTGTTATAGCGTGTGAGGGTCTGGTCACATGATTGTTCAGCCGTTCTTTTGTTCCCTGACAAATCGCGTCCTCCACTGCCAGTGTATGTGAAATCATCGCCATTATCCTGAAATAAACAACGTTATAAGTTTATTTATCTTAAAATATTTCACATATTTGCTGTTATCAATGCAATCTTGCTTTAGAACAGCAGTGAATGATACAAATTGAATTAACAAATATTTTTATTTCAAAATTCTGGAATTTAAAATGACACCATTATAATCATGTTACAATTGAAATGGCTAGATGTAGCCGCAAGTTCTATGCTAACAGTTTTTCTCACACTTCTTGCTTGTGGAAATTTTTTCTGGCTTCTTGCATTCCAGTTAACTTTGATCTTCAAAAATTTAAATGGAATGTCACTTGTTATCTTTTGTCTTAATTTCTGTTCTTTTATTGTTCTCTCTCTTTAGTGATTTTTTTCCCTCATATTCTCTAACCCCTTACACTTTAGTGGCTTTATTGCCTTGCAGGGTAGGGTGGTGAAATGATGATAAAAAACAAAACAAAAAATCATTCTTCTTATTCTTTGGCCTATATTAATGATCACAAAATTCTTTAACTTCTAGAACAGATCATCTAAAATGATGAATGGACAAAGTGTTTTTATTCAAATTTTGTTAACCCTAGAAAACAAATATCACATAATATTTAGCATCCCCATCCCAACAATTTTCAATCTAAAAAGAATATAATAAACAGAAAATTCCTTAACTGTTCTCACTTTAAACCAAAATGCCATAATTTATTGGAACTGTTTCTCATGTGGTTGAAATGTTTTCCCATAATACCAGTGACAGATTTGATCAAATGACCTATAGCCTCTGTGTTAACATGTGTTGAAACACAAAATAGACCTGACTTAGAAATAGTCACGTGATAAACCTACAAACAGAATATATCATGGTGATGTCTTTTCAGCTTAACATATGTGTTTATGTAAATTAATTTGAGAAAGTCATGAAAAAAGAGGATTGTTGTCTTACCACATCATCTTCATAACCTCCAGAGAGCACAATGGAAAAGGCTCCGACATCTTCTCGACCATGGATACCTGCTACATGTGGACGATGGATACCTGCTTCACTAACCTGAAAATGGATTTTTTTTTTTCATTTTACAAATTAAAATTAGCAGATTTGTAAATTTCAAATTGTTTAGTACATTTGCCTGTCTGCAACAGTTTACATTCATTTCACCCTTGGAGGCATGAACCTACTTCTCCTCTCTACCCCACTCTGTTGGGGGCTAAATAGAGCATGTGGGTCATTCTAGACTTGGTTAGAAAGAAAACAATTCAAAAACCATGCAGAAGGCAACAGGGACCTACTCTCCATTGTCTTTCACAAAAACAATCATGGCAATACAGTTTAAATATACTAAAAAGAAAGGAAACTGTAGAGAACCGTGAACATTTCCATTCTTAAGGGACATGGAACTTGAAGAGGAATCAGCAAAAAACTTATTCATGTTCTTTACCCATCTTACAAGATTCTTGGCACACACACAAAAAACAAAACAAATCTGAATCCTTCGGGGCAAAGATGACCTCATCACTTGGCAACAAATGTTGCTGAAAATCAATGACAAAGAATTTCAAAAGCATTAATAAGAACTTTCTAACCGAACATCGGCTGGCACGGGAGTAATGGATAGCGGCTTGGATTGAGGAACTAATACACTTGGGAAAGGTATGAATCCTCTTCTCCTCCCAGCTATGGGTAAATAGCAGAACAAACTGGGTTCTATAGCCTTGCATGGCAATTGGTCTGGAAGGACAACTCTGAATTCAAAACCTGATCCTCCAGATGTGGGGGGTTGTGCAGTAGGCTAACAACCTACTCACTTAAAAACTGGCGTGTTATAGAAACCACAAAGATATCTTGCAGCCCTATGTTCCTCAAGGAATTTAGAGGCATAATATATAAACCAAACATGGCCATGTTTGTATTGGTGGTAATGTGATGGAGGAAAGTTGTAAAATAAAATAGATTATATCATTACATATAAAGAACTATTCATCAGTAATGCCTGCATTAATTTCAGACTATTGACAATCACTCTAATCTTTGTTTTCAATGCAGTTCTATAGCATAATCAGTACATTATTCATATAAGAGCCCTATTCATTCAATAATACTCACCTTTGAATATTGCTGTACTAGAGTAAAAAACATCTTCTGATTGTTTAAAAAGACCAAAAAACTACAGGGATGAAGTAGCAGTAAAGTCAGTGGGTTGTGGAGGAGAAGGAAAAAAATAAAAAAGCACTAAAACTATTTTGGTGTCATTTGAATTTCCTTCCATATTACCAAATTTACATGTCCTTGTATATCTGATAATTACAGTAATAAAAAAAAGTGATACCTAATAAATCCTACAAATGATATCTTGGCCAGTCATGGGGAGATTTTTCTTTGTTCTTTGCTTTTGAGCAATTTATTTAATTAACATTCAGTTTGCTAGGTCCATGGAAGCTTTACCAGAGACCATTAGTTGTACATTTTGAGAATTAATGTATCGACATCAGTTTGGTTGCTGGAGATACGTAAAAGTAGTCAAGATTGACACCCAACTGCCTCAAGGAGCTCAACATAACGTGCTTTGAAACAAAGTTACTTTTCTTCTAGGTTGGTTACCAGCCAAACTTTAGAGAGCTCACCTGACCTGCTATTTTACTCCTAGAGCTAAGAATATTTGCAACAGAGATTCACACATTTCCAAAATGTATTACTGGAAAAAAATAAGTCTTTCCTAGAATTTGAACACTGAAATCAGTTCCATCTGCTATGTTCTTAGTTTAACCACCTTCTACATTTTTTTTTTAAATGACTAAGCAAAATGATAAACTAATACACACATATATTAGAGAGAGAAAAAAGACCTCTGTGAAAAGTGTACTTACTTGAACTCTGAATTTCCACATGGTACCCACATCAACTCCAGGAACTGGTCCAAAATGATCTGGTGGAACAAGGGTACATTCCTTTGTTCGACCAACACAAGCCATACCCTAAAATGGATTAACATTACTTTAGAAATCAGATAAGAGATATTAATAATTTAAGAATGACAGAAAATTCAGCAATTTTTTTGTCAATTCCAAATAGAAAGCAATATAGATGTGAACTTGTCACGTTACACACCTGCCAGCATTTATTAAATGTGGCTGTGGCAAAATTCTTTCTACCACAAGTGAAAACTATATTTACTAATCAAAAATTAAAAAGCTTAATACAAATTATTCTGCACCAAGATTTATAAAATAATTTATTTTTTTTAAAAGTATATAAAATATTATATAATGTGCCCATTTTTGAAAGTATGGTCAACCATAAATGACATTACCAGAAAATAAGAGGGATGACTATAGTAAATTTAAATCAACGGCCCTAAAATTAGATTACAGAAAATATTCTCCAACATTTTAAAGTTTACTGGACTTAAAACCTTATGTAAAACATGGCGATGTCAGTTAAAAAAAAAAAAAAAAAAAAAAACAGCTATTGTCTTGTTTTAAAAATACATTTCTGTGTTCTAAACTTAAAGAAATTTTTTTTTTCAAATCAGATTAATCTGAATTAAAATTTTAAAAATAATATTCCTCAAATAAAATTTCAGAAGTATATTTTATTTTCAGTTTTTTTTTTTAAACATTACAATGAAAGTAAAAGTGTGGGGGGTGCTAATAAGCTATTTAAACAAAAAAGCCATAATAATAATAATGAATTCCAATCAATATAACTTCTGTTTGAAATACCCAAGAGTAATCAGCTTACTGGGAATAGTAAATTTAATCCTTGAGATTTCAATTAAAGCTAAAATGAAAGCTCCAAGAAAGCTTTTTCATTTATAAAAATTAATTTTAAACCAAGGTATTGGGAAAATTAGTAAAGGCACAACATAGATTTTAATGAGTAAAATGGTAAAATAATTTATTCTATTTTAGCGTCAGAAACACAAGGTCATATTATACTCTAGTCATATTACACACAAGAAAATCCATTAAATGATTTGTTTGGGAGATATTTCAAGAGTCTAAATTTTCCATGATAAGCCTCCTCTCACAACGTGTCCCTCTCTCCTTTGATATTCTGAAGGGGTAATGAACTAGGCTAGACAGGGATGTTCAAATCCTTGAGGTATTTGATATGCCTGCAAACATTTTTAAAAGTTTGATCCCCAGTTCTGTTATGATAAATAGGAGATGATAGAGAATGATTGAAAATTTTCTAAGTTAGAATCACTGCACTAAAAATTAATAAGTATTGTATTTACAGAATATCAGTGAAAATGTTAAAAAGGGATTTCTATAATGTTGCATTGTCAAGAGATAAGAAAGAAACTGACACAGAAATAATTGTTAATACATCTACCCAATTTCTCTACTGCTTACTGCGTATCAAAAAAATGAATCACCTGAGGTTCTGAAATTAAGCATTTTCAGAATTCCTTGTGCATCTCTGGCTGACATTTTTATCTGGTTTTATTA